>JAOPJO010000054.1:1774659-1784659 GCA_027123675.1 Molva macrophthalma | reverse complement strand
AACTCTGCCAGGCTGTCTCTGACCTCCTCGGGTACAGGACAGTCCTCTTCCTCTGGGCCGTGCTTGAAGTTGGTCAGCAAAATCAACTGGGAGGTTTATAAAAAAGGAAATGTTTTAGAACAAATATGTTCAAATATATTTATTTATTCACTTTCACTTGCTCAAACACACATACTGACAAACTGTCATAAACACACACACACTTTTCGCTCACTCATTCAGTCTCTCACCTATTAGTGCATTTTTAGCTAGCAGTTTTAAAGGTTTGTTAAGTGAAGTTCAAGCTGTGGTGTACCTGGTCCTGGGGTGGGGAGCGGAACTCGCGGGTCTTGCGTGCGGTCTCGGCGGCACTCATGCTGAACGCCCGCATCAGCAGGTTGTAGCGGACGCGCTGGTTGCTCTGGATCTCTTTGACGAACTGGTCGGAGAACGCTATGATGCCCTCCACGCGGTGACGCAGCTCGCAGTCGCAGAAGTACTGCAGCAGAGTGCACATCTGTGGCAGAGGAGTGCTGGGTCAGGAGGTAAACTAGGGATTGTGTTGTATTTATGTTAATAATATCACATTATCGTCTGCATCCACATGAACACACATATTTCGTAAAATAAATAGCTTTGTGTTTCAATCAGAAGGCCATATGCTGGAAGATGATAGAAGTTGTGTCGATGTCGGGGCGATGATGTAATGGTCATGAAATGATGATGGTGATGATGTCGTAATGTGTCACCTGCAGCTTGACCGACTCTGGAAGCTTCATCTGCAGCAGGCCTTCCTCCAGACCCTCCTCTCCCTCCTTCACCTCAGCCTCCTTCTCCTCTGTCACAATCTTTGCTTCCTCCACCTTCTCTCCCTCTTCCTCCTCTTCTTTAGCTTCAGCTGACTCCCCTTCATCTTCTGCTTCTTCCTTCTCCTTGGTTTTTACTTCCCCCTCCTCATCCTCCTCCTCCTCCTCATCCTCATCGCCCATCCCCTCGTCCTCCAGCTCCTCATCCCCCTCTTCCTTCTCCTTCACCTCCTCGCTCCCCTCCTTGGCACCTCCCTCCTCCTCCTCCACCTCCTCCTCCTCCTTCTTGGCCCCAAACACGCTGGGTTCGATCATCTTGAGGATGTGCATGGAGTCCTCGTCGTTGAAGATGCCCATGATGAGCAGCGTGCTGATGAGCTTCAGGATGGGCACGAAGTGGAACTCCACGCTGCCCCCCACCGGGTCCCGCATGGCCTGGCTTCCATCCAACACGGCCTCCGTCAGCATGCTGATGGCCTTTGTCTTCAGCTCCTGAGGTGGTCGCGGCAACGATGGGAAATGGAGATGGGTGGGTTGAAAAATATAAAGATATTGTGAAAAACATGAATACACAAAAAATACAGAAAGAGAATCAGCCCTTCCTTCTTAAATGCATTTGACATATCTGAAGATACTGCTGAATAACTGCAGTAAATGTCAATGAAGGAGCATCTCAAAATACAATCTTCTAGAGACAGAGCTTACAAGGAAAGATGATTACGATATCTCGGAACTGTTGCGAGCAAAGTATACAAATGGTAAATGTAAAATGTTTTTATCTGAAGGGAAACCTATATCACAGAATAGTTAATAGACTTATTCCCCATAGCCTCCACAATAGGCAAACCGATTTCAATCCCATCAAACACATTGCATTTACTAACAAACAAGTAAAAGTCATAAACCATCGGCCGGAGCCACAGATCTCCATCCCTCTCTCACCTGCAGGGGGAAGACGGGGCTGAGGGTGTACAGATCAGGGTCCGTCCCTACAAAGTTGATGGAGGAGAAGTGCAGCTTGGGCCGCAGGCAGGTGGTGAGCCCCACGCCGGGCAGGGAGTGGGCCTTATCCTCGTCGGGGTACAGCTTGATGCTCAGGGTCTCCTCCGACATGGGCACGATGAACTCCCTGTTGGTGCCCAGGCGCGCGCGCTTGGCCGACTCCAGGTGGATGCTGATGAGCAGGTCGAAGTAGCCGCTCCGCAGGGGTCCGGGCAGGTAGGTGTTCTCGATGGCGTAGAAGAGCTGCGACTCGTCCACGTGGCTGCAGAGCGCGTGCGCCACGCGGTTGTTGCCCAGGGCACACACGGCACAGTAGAGCATGAGCGTGTGGAAGTGGAACTTCATCAGGTCCTGACGCTCGGACAGCTCCAGGATGTCAATGCATCTGGGGAGAGAGGGGAGAGAGACATAGAGGTATTTGGGAGGAGAGAGACATAGAGGTATATGGAGGGAGGGAGGGAGAGGGAGAGGGAGAGAGAGAGAGAGAGAGAGAGCGAGAGGAGAGATAGAGAGAGAGAGAGAGAGAGAGAAAGAGAGGAGAGATAGAGATATGTGTAGGGAGAGGCACAAAAACAGAAGAAAGACCAGGTTCGGGTTCTGGTGTGTCACCCACCGGTTCTCCTCGGGGATGTGCAGGGCCATCATGATGAGGGGCTCTACACACTCCACCACCCAGCCCAGGCGCTCGCTGATGCGGCCCACCCGGGGGTTCAGGAAGTGGTTGGGCATACGGCTCCAGATCACTGGGGTCAACATCTGGACGTCCAGCCGAGGAGGACACTGGGGGACCGGGTTCATACGCTCACTGCGGAACATGGCCGCCGAGATGGGCATGATGTTCTGGGAGAGAAGAGAGATGACGGTCGACACAGACAGTTGGTTAGTGGTTAAGTGTTTTTTGAAGGGCTGCATCCCTATGAAGCAACATCAACTTTTTTACAAATTTAAAATAAAAGAAGAAAGCGAACAGTATGAGCGTTTGCTCATTGTTGATTGCACCACCTGACTGTACCACGTGACTTTAATCTAGGACAAGGTCACGTACACCTGGCTGTCTATTATCTTAATCTTATCTTAATCTTAATCTTAATGATAATTGACAGATAATATTTGGTTGTTTAACGAAGCAAATCTGTGTATTTGTGAGCTGCGGGTGAGGTTCTCACCTTGAGTTTCCCCAGCTCCAGCTGCACCATGTTCTGACTGGATGGCTGCACAAAGACAGCTGGGAACAGCTTGGTGTTGGGCTCCACCTGCAAGGCAACATAACATTACATCACAACATTACATCATAACATTATAGTTCATAGTTGTGCCCTCCGTCTGCTACTGTTAGATGCTGTATAGACATGCACACACACATACACACACACTCACACACACACACACACACACATTCATTCCTCTTCCCTCACCTGGTAGAAGGTGTTTATTTCCTTTCCATTGGCTGTGAAGGTCATGAGGCCGGTTGCCAGGTCGACCAGGCAGCCAACCACCATGTCCTCCTGGCTGAAGCGCGTCTGCTGATTACTGACCAAGTCTCCTCCCCACACCATGTAGCAGTTACTGTGCTTCATACTGCAAGAAATACACACGATACTTTTACTTACGAAAAATACTGCAGAAAAGTCCGAGCACTGACGTCAACTATCACACTGTTTACTTTAATACTGCTCCTTTATTGGTAATCTATCATTAGGTCAACCTCATCGGTACTGTACGGGTAGTCCCTTGGTAAATGGTAAACATTATATATATATTAGCTATGAACACTGACCTGTCATGGATGTTTCCCCGGTCGTCCCCCACGGTGATGGTGACGTTGCGGACCTTGGTGAGGTCGAAGGTAGGGTCGTACATGTGGTAGTCGGGGGTCACCCAACCCACCCACACAGCTGACGGTTCCTGGCCCGCGAAGATCCTCAGAGAGTAGTAGTACTGAGTTGAGGGACAATACATATCATTAGAGAATAGTAGTACTGAGAAGAGGGAGATTAAATATCACTAGAGAATAGTAGTACTGAGGAGAGGGACAATACATATCACTAGAGAATAGTAGTACTGAGGAGAGGGACAATACATATCACTAGAGAATAGTAGTACTGAGAAGAGGGAGATTAAATATCACTAGAGAATAGTAGTACTGAGGAGAGGGACGATACATATCATTAGAGAATAGTAGTACTGAGGAGAGGGACGATACATATCATTAGAGAATAGTAGTACTAAGGAGAGGGACAATAAATATCACTTGATAGTAGTAGTACTGAGGAGAGGGACAATAAATATCACCAGATAGTAGTAGTACTGAGGAGAGGGACAATAAATATCACTAGAGAATAGCAGTACTGAAGAGCAGAACATAACAAGGCACAATACATATCACTAGAGAACAGTAGTACTGAGGAGAGGGACAATAAGTATCACTCGAGAAGAGTAGTACGTAGGAGAGAGCGCATCAAGAAGCCTTACAGAATAGTAGAAGGCCTACTAAGGACAGATAAAAGAAAAAATGTGGTACTCAAAGACGGAAACGGTTATCAATGAAGAATATTAAAAAAACATTGTTTAAGAGGCAAGATTTAGCAATCAAATGACAAATCCACTAATTGTAAGGCTGATCTTACGGTGGTGGTATTCAGGATGATCTCTGGGTCGTCACGGTCATCCGGCACCACGTCCTCCATCAGACGAGGGACGGTGGGCGGGGCCGGGGGTGGAGACAGTGTTGTCATGGCAGCTTTCTTCGTCTTGGAGAAGAATCTAGACGACCACGCAGAAACCAAATAGGCTTGACTTATAATTAATTTTTTATATAAACCTACTTCCTAAATAATAATAATAATGAAGTAAAAATAATAAAATCAATTATTATACAATATATAAATAATAATAATAATCATGATATCATCATGATAACAGCTGTGGAAACCCAAAGTTACAAAAAATGATGCTTAAATCTGGATTTGTGAATGAGCATCATTTAGGACATGAAGCTACTCAGTGGAATTATCCAAGCTTAATGTGTGGATGGCAGGGTTGTTCCTACATAGAAAATTATTTGGCAGCGGCCAAAGTGATTTCACAGGCAAAAAAGGAAAATCCTGACCACCAAATGGAGAATAACAGAGAAAACGGCAAATTAAAATGTCCGTTGAGCCAAAGTTTTGGGTGCAATGTGGTCTTCCGGTCAGCGGATGGCATTACATCATAGGCCTACTAGTACTAGTAACCAACCAATCATGGAGCACAAAAAAATCAGATCCGGGTACTTTCCAAAACCACTGACATCCCCCATACCCAGCCGTTTGCACCCCTCACCCCTTCTTCTTGCCCTTCTCCGACATCGTGTCCTTCTCGTTCTCCATGGTCACCTCCTTGGCCACCGAGGGCTCCTTCTTGTCCTCCTCCTGCTCCTTGCGGCTTGCCGACTTCTTCAGCACCTCAAACTCCGAGTCAGGCTCCTTCACCACACCCACCTCCTCTTCGGGGATGGTGAGGGCGTGGGTCAGAGGGGTGGTGCCAGCGGTGACCTTGAAGACCTCGTGGAACTGGACAGGCATGCTGAGGCGCATGAACAGCATGTCCGTGTTGGCGTTCTGCGAGCCAAACGTCTTGTGGGTGAGCTTCAGGCAGGGGGCGCTGTCCACCGTCCCGTCCACACGGGACACCTTGAATGAGGACATAGTTACGATTATGATGAGGGCCATGGTACCAAACATGTGGGTCAGGACCCCATTTGGGGTCGGCCGATATCCATATGGTAGGGTCGCGGGAGATTGTAAACAAGCCTCACTTTTTCACTGCAGTGATACAGTTTGTCAACAAATATGAGAGAGTCAATATAATAAAAACCCATTTGTGCAGTTTAAATATTAATATACAATTTAAAATACTTCTCTATTTGGATTTATTGCTAGTCAAGAATGTTAGTGTTGTGCTTGCAAAACACTATCGCTGTGTCCCGGCGCTACCTCGATATGGCTGTGGTCGGTGGGGACGGGTTCGAACTGGGGCAGGCTCTTGCTGAACCACATGGTGATGTCACGCTTCATGTTGATGGCGAAGGGTTCGAATCCCTCCTGCAGACCACAGATGGCGAAGTAGCGCAGGCTGCTAACGTTCTGACCGAGGTTGATGCGGCCGACCTGCGATAAGCCCAGTGTGCACACCGGGATGAAGCCTGGGGGATGGAAACACACAGGCTAACTAGCAACATGGCTCTGAACTAACATTGGATACTAGCAACCCAGCTTCTACCTTACAGTAGATTACTATCAACCCAGTTACCAGCCAATGGAAGCTACGAGCAACCCAGCCCCTAGCTAACAGTAGCTACGAGCAACATAGCCACTACCTCAAGTCTACTAAAAACCCACCTATAAGCTGATAAAACCCAGCTCGCAACACGGTAACTAGCGAATGGTATCAGTTGAATGCTAATCCAGTGTAAAGTCCTCATGTTTCATCATGTTACTCTAGGATCAAATCCTACTCAGTTAAATGCTTACCTGGGGATAATGCTGATCTATTGTAAAATATTAATACAGTGTAACATGCTAATCCAGAGTATATGGACCAGGTCTTCCTCACCTTCTCCGATCTCAATGTCCTTGAAGGCCATCTCGGATCCAGAGTCGCTGATCAGCATCTCTCCGTTGAGGGTGAACATGATGTTCATATCCGTCAGGTCGATCATGCAACCCACCACATCACCCGACAGCCACTGGCGACCGAACGGCTCGTTACCGACGTGCCAGCGCTGGGCCTGAGAAGGTCAAAGTTCAAAGAGCAGAGAGAGTTCGACACAGTTCAGATGCCTAATTCACAAATTCAGAATGTCTACATGCACCCAAATGAACCAATCTGGTTTAAGATTCATATCAGATCAGTGGACATATGAACTAAAGTGTAATCACCTTAGTTTGGTTTGGCAAATTGATTTATTAACATAACGCGGTTAAGACAACCAGGTAACTGGAACATCATTCGATGTACTTGGCCATGTAAACGCTTAAAACGGGTTACTAATCAGTTAAGTAATTCTGTGCATGCACCAAGTGTTAACCAAGTGTTTACACATATCATTGACCTACGACGGCTCACCGTTGGGATAATTTGTGGACCAACAAGGAGACGTTGTTGATGTTAGATCTAAAGAGAGATCTAAACATCTTGAAAAACCTCAACTGGCAAAAATGACGCAATTGGGATCTTTTTGAAAAGGTTTTTTTCATGTTTTGTTACAGCCTAAGCTGTACAGACTAAGCTTTGTTACAGACTAAGCTTTGTTACAGCCTAAGCTGTACAGACTAAGCTTTGTTACAGACTAAGCTTTGTTACAGACTAAGCTGTTAAGCATGTAAACATTCTGATTGATTGTGTGTTTCAAAAGCACAGAAGAAGCGACTGAGAGTGGACGGCTCACCTTGTTGCCGTTGAACACGTAGGCTAGTTCGTCGGCTCCCAGCTCGGTGTCTGCGTGGACGCTGGGTCTGGCCCAGCCCACCCTCATCTCCCCCGTGGTCACGGCCTCAAACTCAAAGTACCACTTCCCCTGGGTGACGGCGTAGGACTTCTCAGCCCGGAAGATACGCACCTTGTCACCGCGCATGTTCTCCAGGCCGTGCCCGGCTACACACACACACACACACACACACACACACACAGGAAAAACTCGGAATTACCAACAGACAAAAATCACTGCCCATATAGATATAGCAATGATACAATAGGTAGCAACAATCAGGATACATCAAGGTAAATTCACAGGTTTACAAGCTGAAAACAGTACAAATAAGCTTGTTTATGTATTATGCTTCCAATTAGATTGTGGTTACGGTGTTCCACTCCCAGCTGAAGGGTTCTGGTTTCGAACTAGTGATCACTTCTTACTTGTAGGCATCCCTCATCTTTAAATGCCTTAAGACCTACCTACTCATAAAGACATGCATCTAAATTTACTGTACAATCAAATTTGTTATTTTATGATTATTAGCATTACTAATAGGAGTATAATTCATATTTGTATTAATTCATTAAATCTCTCTGAGGAAGAAGATGTAATTTAGGGATGCGTTGCGTACGTACTGCTTTCCTGGTCTGGAGGCTCAATGTTGTAGCCGTAGCCAATCAGAGTGCGGACAGCGTTGTTGACACTGTCCCGATTGGTCTTCTTAGTTCTCTCGTCCAATAGGATGTAAGGGACCAGACGAGGGTTACGCTTATTCAAGATGTCCTGGGAGCAAGAGGAACACAAGCGGAACAGCATTGAATGTGTTTAAGCCAGATTCAAATATAGATATGCTGCCATAGAAAATATACCAACCTATTGAGTTGTTTATTTCTTTTTTACATTGAACACATATATATAACAAAAAAAAAGACAGGCAAACAATAGTTAATGAAAGAGAGATTGATTGGACATTCCTGATTTGCTGATTGAGTGATTGAAGTGTGGAATAATTACATTTTAATTGAATGGTGGACCAGAATTAGCTTGTTATGGCAACTTTATAAATGTAATTTCAAATGAGTTTTTACAAACAAAATACATTTGAGAAAGAGCAGAACATCCAGAAGACCAAACAGAATAGCAGAATTGTACCTGTACTATGCTGTAGGTCCAGCCCTGTCGGACCCGATCCCTGGCCCAAACGTTGTGCCCGTTCTCCGCCAGTTTCTCCACCAGCTGGTTCTGGTTGGGCGTCAGTTTGACGTGGTTGAGGTCCAGAGGGGCGGGCTTGTATCCGTTTGCCATCACATAGCTACACAAGACAGATAAATACATAGCAGTTCAGTTATTAAAGAGCAGGTTGTGGACATTGGGCATCGAACCCGGAATCTATGACTATTTATCAATTGTTCTACTCAAGATAGAAAAAATCAAATGACAGAATATAAAATAAATAATAATAATAATAATAAAATAAAATAATAGATTTAAAAGTATTAAGCACAAAAATTCAGTAAAAATTTAAGGAGGAGTGCATGAACATTCGGTCAAACAAATTTTGTTTGTTAGTTCTTACGTCTTGGGCAGCTTGATCTTCTTAAGGTTCTCCTCTGCCTTCTCGTCTCCCATCCCCACGTGGCAACCCAGGGCCAGCAGAGTCCTGCACAACAAAACACAAGATACCTTCACCATGTGGTCTTGGGTTTGATTCCCATTTTTTGGGGAAAACCCCAAACATACATTACATTAACATTGTTGACATAAAACACTGTGAAACTGTTGGTTTCACAGTCATAAAACACTGTGAAACTGTTGGTTTCTCATAACAGGATGGATTTAAGTTTAAGGGAAAGACATGGAATATTAATACATGGTTATCAATGGTATTTATTACGGGTTTTTTTGCAATCAAGAAAAGATCACGGTAAATTCAGTATTCTACTTAGTATTATGCAACCGTGCCTCTGCATGCTTTGGATAATATATATCTTGCAAACAAGCGACCCAGCGTTAATCTGTGTTTTGATGTCTTCGGACTACAGAACATTGTCATAGAAGTCTACCCTACCCTAAAATGGTGGTTAATCTTTCCTGAGGTCAGATAGAAACCCTTTCATTCCAGCCCCTCCACTCACTTGAGGGTCTCGGCAGACATCTGGAGGTTGTAGTTCCTCTCCGGCTCCGGGAGGCTGTGGAAGTCCACCAGGCAGGGGTGGAGCTTCTTGTTGTCGTCTCGGAACTGAAGGGATAGAGCAATAAAGTTGAATCTTATGTTGATACCTGACATGGAGAGCGAAAGAGTTGCGCCTTGTGTATTTATCTTGAAACTAAGGCACCATATTTCATTGAAAACTCAAACACAATATTCATAATTATTTAACACTGTGCTTTACAAAAAACTAAATAACCGGCTTTGTTTAATGATAAGAAAGGCAAAAACAGAGCATTTTTACAACAAAACCAAAACTCTCAGGACCTGTGGACCTGTGTATGTGTGTGTGTGTGTGTGTGTGTGTGTGTTTGTATGTCTGCGTGTGTGTGTGTCTGTGTTTGTGTGTGTGTGTGTCTGTGTGTGTGTGTGTGTGTGTCTGTGTGTGTGTGTGTGTGTGTGTGTGTCTGTGTTTGTATGTGTGTGTGTGTGTGTGTGTGTGTGTGTGTGTGTGTGTGTGTGTGTGTGTGTCTGTGTTTGTATGTGTGTATGTGTGTGTGTGTGTGTGTGTGTGTGTGTGTGTGTGTGTGTGTGTGTGTGTGTGTGTGT
>JAOPJO010000054.1:1713141-1726304 GCA_027123675.1 Molva macrophthalma | reverse complement strand
CCCCCCCCCCCCCCCCCCCCCCCCCCGCCCCCCCCCCCCCCCCCCCCCCCCCCCCCCCCCCCCCCCCCCCCCCGCCCGCCCCCCCCCCCCCCCCGCGGGCGAGAGAGGGAGAGATTTAGAGAATAGAGAGGGTGTGAGGTAGGAGGGAGGGGAAGGAGATAGAAGGGAAGATGGGGTGGGACTAAGGGAGGTTGGGTAAAAGAGGAAATAGCACTGCAAACCAAGAACTGGTTATGTAATGCCGTTACGAATGAACTTTCCAGAAGTTCAGACGTGTTCGGCGCGTGACTGCTGGTAAACCTCAGCCAAGACGTTTAGAAACATCTCTTTCAGGAACGAGAGGTTACGTAACGTTAGACGTTACGATAAAGTTTAAATGATCCAATAGATTCACGCAGAACTGAAGCTCGGTTTGCAGTGTATTTGAGGGAGTTTGTATGAGAAGGTGGCAGATATAGGGCAAAAAAATGTACTTTTAAAGATTTAAAATTTAGGTTTATAAAAATGTCTACATTTGAAATCTGGCCAAAAAGGTATGATGGTAAGGAAAGTTGGGGGTGGAGGGGGTAGGGACATCTTTTTTTTTTTGATTTAGAGACAAAAATGAAAAGTAAACAAAACAAAGAGTAATAAAAGTAGATCTGGTGTTTGGTTGATTTCCACAGCGTTCCTACCTTTCATTTCTAAAACAGCATGATCGGGCACATCCTTCCCCTGCTCATCAGTTTGCTTTAACGTTCGTTCTTTTAAGTCCTCGTCCGTGGGACAAACTACAATAGCCTTGCGTTGAAAACCTTCAAAAGGACGCATTTTTCGTCTCTGGGCTGATCCATATACATTTGTCTAGCAATGGTGACAAGAGAGAGGTAGAAGCTTGTTTGTTATTGATAACTTGTATTGGCTTTCCACTGGGAGGAAGCTGGAACCCTGTAATAACGAAGTGAGAGAGGATTGGCTTGGTTGTCAGTCTAGCGATGTTTTAGTTACTCAGTTTCTAATGACCTCTCCTCACTCCCCACTTACCTCGAGAAACCGGCCGGCATCTTGTTGCCGTTAGGGGCTCTGTGCGTGTTTACCAGAGGGAGAACCCCATGGATTTAAACTAAGGATATAACCTAACGGCACTTTTTCACTAACATAACATTACAAGGCGAATTACATATTCAGTAAAGATTGAATTCATATGTATTTCTACTTCAAGTACAGCATTTCTACTATAACTTACAAATGGTAATGTTGATCATCACTGGAATTAGCTTTTTAATTTGGATTACTCTTTCATAGCACTAGCATCGAAAAATTCTAATTTTCATGGCTTCATGTTTAACTTCCATCAACTCAAATCTTAAAAAATGTCAAGGTGTCGTTTCAAAACAATCAGTTTCAAGTTAGCAGTACAGCTCGTTAACGTAGCGCAACTACCCTAAAGTGGTTCAATTTTCCCTACCGAGGTTCTCCCGACTACCCACCTCCGACTCACCTGTTCTCCGTACGTGCTCGCGGACGCGCTCTTGACAACAACAGACATAGAGAAAACCTACCTGGGGGTACTCACGGTTTCCATGGAGATGAGAGGGGGGGCCCCAGCCCGTCGACCTACCTACCTTTGCCTGCTAAAACACCTGCTGAATAATAGGCGCTGAAAATCTCAAAAAGCGTTGGTTAGTCGTCACTTACCTTGAGGGTTAATTAATTAACACAAACACTCAACACTTCCATGTATATATACCTGTGTGCCAAACGTAGCTTTATAAAGACAAAGCTCGCGACGCTAGCGTCTTTTTTTTTTTTTTTTTTACCATAGCAACGGAAGGGTTTTGGTCTTACTCACCAGGTAGAGATTACTTGTAGCATCAAACATCCCTTTCTCTACATAGTCATGGTTTACTGGTACATTGTTGAGATGCACCACACAAAGCAATACCGTATAGTGTGACAATAAACAAAAGTGTAAAAAATAGAAATGACAATACAAGATATATAACACAGAAGGGGATGAAAACATTGTCACTTTCATAACGAGGAGTCATTCAAGTTTTACAGTACAACACAAGCAAAGTGACAACAGTTCCTTCTACTCTAGCATACACAGAGCATAGCATACACCCCCCTCTGAAAGGTAAACACAATCCATTAGAGAGACAAATTGGGTGGGTGGGTGGGCGGGCAGGGGGTGTGTTGGTGAGGGGGCAGTACCTGGTCGAGGATGTAGTTGCGTCTCTTGCGTGCAGCAATTTCGATCAGCCGGTTAAGACACTGGGTGGCCTGCTGGATCAAAATGTCCCAGCGGCCCGCGTAGTTCCTCTGGCGCCGGAGACCCATCACCTGGCGTGCGCGGGGGAAACCCGTGCGGATGTTAACACGGCGTCGCTGTGGTAGCCGACTGGCTACCACGGTGTTAAAAGATCAAATGATACTATGCCTGTGTATTGTAAGTATTGTTCTGCGATGGTGATTTTGAGCAAAGCGGTCCACCAGAAGCCAATAATTCCCGCAGTCACCCAGGTTTGATTCTGATCTGCGGTCCTGTGCTTCACGTTATTCCCTCTTTTTCTAACCCACTCTTCTGTCTCTGTCCACTCTCCTGTCCATAAAGAAGGCATAGAAAGCCCACCAAATATATATTATAGAAATTAAACTACTACCACCTACCTAATCCGGGATCAGGTCCTTTTTATAACATGATGTGTCGTACAAATGAACACGTCTATGAACCTCCTCTACTAGTCTGTCCTAAGTAACAAGGAAACCGCAGCAGGAGAGGAGGCGGGCCGTCTGTCACCCTGACATGTCGGTACATTTAGAAGAGCTGCACTGATACGATACTCGTCACAAGTTACTGACCTTCATCTTGTCCATGATGGCGTTGGTTCCCAGGATGTTGTACTTCTTGTCTGGGTGGGCTTGGGCGTGCTTCGTGGCCCATGTGGTCTTCCCACAGGCAGGGAGACCCACCATCATGAGGATCTGAAACCCACACATACACCAGCCATACGATCACCATGGTGCCCAACATCTAAGAGCCGGGGCAGCCGTAGCTGGACAATCGATTGCAAATAGCAATCGTAGCAAAAACGTCCAAACCAGTGATCACGTGTTTTCTCCCTAATCTACGCCCACACCGCGTGGCTCTACTCAGGTGCAGGAGTGTGACAACAGGGTGAATCACTTCTTAAGGACTATGTTTAAGCCAATGGAAGCAATATTGGCTTCCAATTATCGGCTCTAATTTCATTATCAGAATAATACGCAATAACAAAAATGGCCCATTATCGGCCGCAAATTTATCCGACATCTAATTATTATGTATCTAATGTCTGTGCATCTCTGAATATTTAAGTTGCATTACAAGGCCCTGAACTGTTGTGGTCGTGAAAACATCTGAGCAGGTGCCCCGGCGAGGGGATCAGTGGAAGGGCACCTGTTCAAATGTTTGAGTACATGCCCGACTGTGTACGACGCTAGAAGAAAACACTCCACCACACGCTCCTACCTCACACTCCCCCTTGCTGGAGGGTCCCACGGCGCCCCTGGTCTTGTGCTCCATCTCCAGGGAGTGGATGAAGGTGTAGCCCTCTGGAGCGGGGAAGTAGGGCTCCGTCTTCTGGCCGAAGTTGAACTCCACGGCACAGTTCTTGACCAGGACGTGGGGGAAGAGGGCGCGCCCCGCCAGCTGTTCCTTGGTGGTGCGGAACGCCACGCCCAACATGGCGCCATTCTTGGAGTAGGACATCTCCACCTCCTCGTTACTGTCAAAGTCCTGGAGGAGGGGATGGCGGTGGTTGTTATGTTTGGGACATTTCAGTTAGAGAAATGGAGGCACGTTTCTCTAACTGAATGAATAATCTCTAAAAAGGATGGCTTCTGCTCCATGCAAGAAAAGTACACAATTATATTGACTGAACATACAAAACATACACATTAATATGCAGTTGATGTGACCAAATGATAAATAGCTTTAGACAAGGTGTAAACCAAGCACACAAATAGTATTTTGACAATTCACAACAGCTCATTTTAAAAAGGGGTGTCATACATCAAAAGCCATTTCAAGTTTTCCTCTGTATTCCTAAACTCTTATCCCCACAGACAGCCTGACCCCCTCCTTCTACATACGATGTAACAGCCCAAACCCTCCTCCTACGTACGATGTAACAGCCAATGACGTCGTTCTCCCCAAACTTCTCTCCAAAGTCCTCAAATTTGCAGTCGGCCGATTTCTTCCCAGTTCCTCCATAGCCGTAGGAGAAGGCTTCCTCGCCTGGAACACAGAGCAAAGAAAACTCAGCCTGTCTCTCACACACAGCAAGGCACTCTGGGAGATGTAGTCTGAGTTTTTCTGGTTGGCTTACCAAGCTGGGTGCTACAGGAGTTGAGTGACCAGCCAATTCGGACTACGTGAGGATCTGGCTCACTGCTGGGCAGGTGCTTCACGGGAATGTCCTCATTTATCTGAAGGAAGGGAGAGTATTATTAAAAGAGTAATCCACCTTCAAATGTCCCATTCTAATTACATACTAAAAGGATCAATGCAATGATTGCAACAAAATCAATATTTTCAATAGTAATGTAGAGAAGTCTTAAGTGTGTTCTACTTCCTCTCTATGCATAATAATATTGAAGATACCTTCACAAGACCAATACAGAACCATTAACTCTAAGTACGAGTATGAATATTGCCGGTTATAGCTTCACAAGATCGGTACAGGGCGACTACGTGACCGGGCCGTTATGGCTCCTTCCCGCTCGGCGACTTTCAAAGTCGGGGCAGACTTCACCAGAGCCTTTGGCGGCCTACCTTCATCTCATAGCAGACGCGTCCGGCGCTGACGCCGTGCGTGGCCCGGGCGCCGGCCCAGAGGTAGGCGAAACCCTCGATGGTCAGGGGGTATCCGCTGTATCGGTCCCGCGACACCTTGAAGTGCAGGTCGCAGTTGTCTGGGAACGCACGACGTTTGAAAATCACTACCCCGCCTATCCGATCACTCGACGCTGCGCACCCAGACGTTTACATTCAGCAGACGATTTTGCCAAACAACTTACAAGTGAGGCTGTGAATAAATAACCATACAATCGAAACTGGAGCAGCTACAAGAGCTTCACAGTCATTAATAAAAGATAGCTCGATAAAGTGCAGAGTGGCCATAGGAATTACAAACCATTTTGGTGAACGTGAAAACCATTTACAGTACATCAGGTTATCACATATCAAAGTGCCTAAAGCTCCACTGGAGTGCTGGACCGTTATTTATACTGGCACTTTAGACAGCATGTTGACATGCATGATGATGATGGAGGACTTGTATCTCATGTGCCCCCCCAAAAAACTAAACTAAACCCAAAAGCAAATACATCTCTTTTTTAGTATTAGTGCCAACATTTGCTTGCTCTCCATCTATCTCGGGACTGTAATGGAGTAGCTTACATGTGTCGATGGTGACGAGTGTGTCGTCGATGCACTCCTCCTCGTCCTCGGCTGGGGGCTGCGGCGTGCGAGACCTACACACCACAACACAAACGTTACCCTCTTGGATGCAACCCTCCAGAAGAGGCACGCGGGTCCTACATCCCGCGTGTCTGTGGATCTGAGGGGGAGGCGCCATTGTGCAGTGTGATCAATGTATTCAATAGACACTGCCTAGATGCGATCAGTGTAAATCAATAGATGATGCTTAGGGTTGTGATCAGTGTAATCATTATATAATGCTTAGGTTTAGTCAGTGTAATCAATGGATCATTCATGGGTGCGCTCAGTGTGATCAATAGATTATGCTTAAATGTGTTCAGTGTAATCAGTAGATAATACTTATTTGTGATCCCCATGAAGTCTAGTGGCTTAGGGTGTACACAAATATTGGCTACCCTCAATATTTGCATCTTTGTGCCAATTGTCCAAACCACCACCTGCTTCTTAATGACATGTATCAGAATTGACTGTAACCACTTGTTTGACAATGGTTGTAATACGAGTCCACCTAACGTGGGATAACATTCATGCTAGTCACACACATTGCATGACTCCTTAGTATCTGCGCCCCTTGAATCAATATTTGCTCCCAAAGGAATTTCAGATTCTTCCCCCTATATCAATGTACCAAGAAACTATAGTTCAACAGCTTTGTTTATTTTTCCTTTACTGTTTGCAGGCTGCAAGTCATGGGACGCAATCAGCTAGCATAGATTAGATAAAAAATACCTGTCAACCATTTTAAACAATTTCAGTTTTCTCACAATTTAAAACAAGAACAAAGACAACAATTTAAATCGAAACAAGGCGAGACAACAAAATTGCTGATGGCAGCTGTAAGCTGCCTCCTCCAATTAACTTCCTCATACTTGCTGCATGCATCATAATATTAGGTCTTAACTATCACTCAAATACTAAAGCTTGCATCACTAAATAAGAATATCTGAAGTCTAAATATAGAATTCCACATAGAGCTACATCTCATTCACTAATTTCTTCAAACCCACTTTCCTGTCTCTCCCATCGGACTCCTGTCCATGAAGGTAAAAATCTCATGGAAAACACTCTTAAAAGACCACCACCAATCCCTAGCAGTGTAGTGTACCTCTTTTCATCGCGGTGCTCATAGTAGCTGTAGCCACGGCCCTCGTCGTGGGGCCTCTTGCGGCCGTGCTGACCGGACCGATCTCCTTCCGTCTTCACCTGCTGGGCACCTTCTGGCTTCTGGTCCTCCCTGCCTTGCTCCTCCTCATCCATCTTCTTCACATCCTCCTTCTCCCCCTCCTGCTCAGGACGCTGCTCCTGCTCAGGGCTCTCAGCCTGCTCAGGACGCTCCTCCTCCGTCTTCGGGTTCTGCTCAGCCCTGACCACCTCCTCCACCGGTGGCGCTGACTCTTTCTCCTCTAAATCTTCAGCTGCTGCTTCTGGGGCGGCTGTCTCCTCCTCCCTTTTCACCGCTACCGTTGGTTCTGACAAAGCGAGGAAGAGAGGTGGTCAGGTTGTGTTTAACAACGTCCCTTCTCACGACTCAGAAAACGTCTCATCGTCAACGTATGATGATCAAATAATATTTAACAATAATAACAAGAAATTAGAGTGCAATGTGTTCAAGTGCAGAGTAACGTCATCTTTATCAAAAGTGTGCACATGTCTTGCATACTTTTAGCCAACAGTCAAAGTCTTGTGTTTTTTGGTTATCTTGACCGACAGGCATGTCAAATAGGGCATACTTGAACAAGACGCTTTATTCCCTAACTGCACTAGGGATGGGCACGGTTATTCGAAAGGACGTGGGTATTCGAATATAGCTGTAGCATTTTTATTTTGCCTAAAGTGAATTAAATGTTATTAATATCTATATTTATTACATATTGTTAAGTACAAATTTATTTTAATTCGGGCTGAGAGTTCTGTTGCTATCCAAGCCCACATGTACTTTTTGCTGTTGTGCTTCAGTTAATTTACTTGAATCAAATTTTATTTTCTGCCTTAATACTGTTCATGTTGTTTTCAAAAGGGATGGTTTCGTTTCAACTGCACGGATTCAGCGTACTTATTCAGTGTTTTTTGGTTTTCAAGTCCCCAATACATTTAAGAAATTGGATTTGATGTACTTTTAGGCCGATCCCGATCACCGATCATTTTATCACTAACAAAGGAGACGGATTCAGTAGGGATTACGGTTTAGTGGAATGAGTCAGGCCTGCACACTAAGGAAAGGAGCAATAAAGGATAACACCATAGACTGCATGGATAACACACACGCAACACCGATTGAATCCAACATATAATCAAATGGAACAGTATCACCTGTGATATGCCCTGCACGTATCAATATTTGCAGGCAAAGAAAAGGAGGGCTACTGGGAAGAAGCAGCTGTTATTATCCTACTACGCTTTGCATTAAAAATAATGACAGACGGCAACATTCGCATGTAGGCTACATGGGGAATGCTTATATTTGTATCCTTTTGCTTCCTGTGATGTGGCGCAAGCCTATTATCCAGATATACAACTGCGTTTGCATAGGCTATCACTTTAAAGGCTGCCGGTCTTGCGTGTTATGATTACAAAAAGTCACCCAAGTCGGCAATAGACTATTGTTACTTTCATTATTTATTGGGATTTATTTGGAGTTTTGCACACGGAAACAAGTTGGAACTGTATTATTGGGATGAATAAATCAAACCAAAACTACAATTAATATATTCAACAAAATAAATAGCCCATATACAAGGGACGCGTAGACTGTATTCACGTAACACAGACTCTTTGTGGCATCCATGACCATGAAAGGAGCGCAGTCTATGGCTTCACTCACAAGCTCAGACCAGGGGTGTAGCAGTTCAGCGCTGGGGACAGTGCTGTTATTAAGTATAAGTTTCAACAACGCCTTTGCTTCACATTGTGGGAACTATGTTGACATTAAAGTACTATGGCTGCAATCATTTTGCTATATGCAACGCTTCGGTTATGCCGTTTAGAGACATAATTGTATCTTCCATTAAAGCGGCAGAGCAGTGTGTTAGTTTCACATAAAGCAGAGGGAATTAGCGGGGAGCAGCCGTGTCCTATCATACTTCAGTATTTTCAACTAACATGGGTAGTGTGAATAACGACATGCCTAGGTCTAGTACTTTTAGTGCAAACCTTTTCCCCCCCATTACTTTCATTACTGTGACTGCACCTAATGACGGCACGACTTGTGCACAATCGTTTTTGAGTCACGTGATCTGCTCCTGCAAATGGCAATTTAAGTTCATTCAAATGCCCATTCCTAACCTGCACATGATAAGTCTGAGGGTGAAGCTGTACAATCCACTCAGTGCTTACCTTCCTGTATCTGCTCCACCCAGGGTTCTGGTTCAGACTTGATGCTGTCCTTCACCTCAGGCACCACCTCCGCCTTGAGAGGCGCCTGCTCTTCATCGGGCTTCATGAGGTCCTGCACCTCCTCGCAGGCCTGCTGGCTCTCGAAGGGCTCCTCCGAAGCCTCCTCTGCCTCGTAGTCTCCTCCCGAGTCCTTGTCTTCATCCTGGTCCCCAGCCTCTTCTTCCTCTGGCATGTCTTCATCTACCTCTGCAGTCCCGAGATGGAAGAAATAGTACGTTATACGAGTCATTGACCTGTAAATACTGTTGCTAAATTTAATTGGGTTTCTTGGCAGAAAGAACAGGATCATAATAAGTATTTAAAGAAGGGATTATATGTAAATAGGAGAAAAATCTACTGGTATTGCAACAATGTAGTAGCAATGTAAATAAAAATGTAAACAGTCAGCTGAATTTCAAGACGATTAGCTTTTATTCAAGCAGACCAACCAACTGACCAGTAAACATTCATGATGTTCTAAAAAGCATCTCTAATTCGCTCATCTCTAATACTGCAAATGACCAGATACATTTCTGAACCCATGGGGTATATGTTAGGGAACCCAGCAAGCATGTTCTTTTGATAAGCACACCAACCAATCCACTTACCCTTCTAGTTTTAGATTGCGATGGCTAGAGATATTTTAGTGATGCAGATATTTTAGTGATGCCATGCCGGTATTGTCCTTTGAGGAAACTAGCAACAATGACAAAAGATTTACCATTCCCATCTTGGATCCCCCCGTCTCCATCATCATCATCGTCGTCCTCCTCCTCCTCTTGTTCTTCATCATCTTCTTCCTCCTCTTCCTCTGCAGGGAAGTCGTTGGAGAGCTCATCGTTCTGGTTAACGGGCGGGCCCCCGCCATCCTCCAGGCCATCTGTAGTGTCTGAGTCCAGTGCCGCCCTCAGCCGCACCACCAGGTCGGCCTTGAGCCCACGCGTGTCCAGACCACGCCGTTGGAGCTCCTCCTTCAGCTCATTCACCTTCAGCTTCTTCACGTCCACACTCATCGTGTTGATATTTCTTTCAGGATCTGGGGAAGAAATCACACAAGAAATCAGTCTTGGTCGGCTGCAACATAGGACACTATGGAACCCATACAATTTCTATTTCACAGTGCAATGGTGCACAGTAGCAGCATTTAAACCACCAGTAGTAGTTAACCAGTTAAATCACTTATATATGTATATTGTATGTATATTTGAGTGTGTACATATACGCGTATATTTTTCCATATTTCGTCACCTCACTGTAATGTTGTTTATATTTGATTTTCTATTCTTTTTTTCTATCTCTGAAATGCTAAGTGGTGATAGAAACGATTTCCCTCGACCCCGGGACTTCTAAAGTGTTCTTAATTTGAAGAAGACAAAAACAATGCAGCCGTGCCGAACATTTCCGAAGTTTGCCGATGTTCGAAAATAAATTGGCTTCCCGGTTGCTTTGCTTTGCTAGCATTAGCTGGATTACCAAGTACAGTGGTGTTGAATATACATTAACACACCATGTAAAGTATCTGGTCAGTAATATTTGCATAGAATTTACACTATAACAATGTTTTCAAAAATACAGTTTCGGAATTGAACCATAATACAGAAATATCGTCTCCAATGTATATAGCATTAGCTTAGCCAAACCCGCTAGCCCCAATATCCTGCAGCAAAAGACTTAATTCCACAAACCTTTGGTTGTAGAAAACAAAAGTAACTTTCTGTGGAGTTATACTTTTTATTCATTGACTATTCGTTCTGTAACTCGGTGTGAAAGGCAGTTTTGTTGAAAAAATGAAAGAATACGGCCTACCTGCTACACGAGTTGCGCGCGTCCTGCTCGGCGTGAAGACGATAGTTGAGCATTTCCGGCTATACACCCGCGACTTCCTTGTCCGGTAGGAACTAAAGTTACATGAGAAACACTACTGGACGTTCCGCTTCCGGAGTTACATTCCAGCTATATAACATCTAACAATATATTTATCAAACAATATACAATAGTCATTATCAGATTTGATAAAGAGGATAACGTTTATAAAACAATGCACACAAAAAGTATCCCAATAAACCAAGTACTAAAGTATTTATAATTTAGATTTTATTTTACAATGATTAATTTACAGTTCTATGGTACAGGCTGTATTGTATTGAGCACCAGCTTTCAATCAACCTCAAACACATACGTCAGTTGGACAAGTCTCTGGAAATAAACACAGGAATTGATTAGTGGAATCCAACCTGTATGCCCTACAACATTTGGGTTCTTAGATATAGTTCAAGCCAAACACGCACATTGATTCTGCAATAGAGTTAATTAATTTCACCCATAACATCAATGAAAATCACGTGGCCAGCTGATAGTGATAGGAATGAATCACTTCAGATCCACATCCTGGGTTACAAATGTACTGTACATGCATGGCCAGTATGAGAACAACACTATGAATATCATAGCGATAGCCTTGTTCCAGAACTGGTTGTCGCTAATGATAGCATCAACACTCCCCCCACAGTGCATCCCTGTGCTTTAGTCCCCCCTACGGCGCCCGAGGTGGCCGTGATGGACGAGGTGGTGTGTGAACGAAGCGTGGGTCTCATGACGCCGGGCAGACGGCAGTGTTAGGCTGTTCTGTCTCCATATCACATTCCCTTGATGCAGACGAGACTAACTGCCGAACGCTGCCGTGCCAGGCTCTCAGAAATCTTTACTTCATACCCGTGCTGGGTTTGGGGCCGGGGCCGGAGCCGGGCCAGGGAGAGAAAGCAGCAGGCGGTTGACCTCTCGAAGCTGGGCGTCCAGGGTCTCTGTGCTGAGGGCCAGCTCGCCCAGCTGTGTTTGCAGGCTGCTGATGGTCTGGCTCAGCTCTTCCTCTTTGCGGTACGTGTTAGAGGCCTGGCGGCTGTACTCCAGCACCATGCATCCCCCGCCAATCAGGAAAATTATGGCTTCGCCAAGAAGCTCCGCCCCCAGCTCTGCCGCTAAGTCCTCGTTCAATGGCTTGATGTTGGCGCCGCGGAAGCCCATGATCCTCATTTTACTCCTCATCTCAATCCAGTGGTACACTGAGAGGATGAGAAATAGAACCGCTCACATTGTAAGATAAGATGTGCTTTATTAATCCAAGAGGGGGAATTACGGTGTCACAGCAGAAAGTACAGGACGGCAATAGAAATCGTAAGAAAGATAAACATTTAAATATGGGTAAAAACTACAGGAAATAAATACCGAAAACATCTCCATACACAACATGAGTAGTAGCACTCTACATATAAATGCATATATGTATACATTACAGATTGTTGAGGTAGACATTACGCTGGTGAGTGTAACATTGGTGTATTCCTTGAACAAACATGTTCATAACTGGGCAGAAATGAATAAGAAAGAAAGTGATTGAGAGAGGGCATTTTGATTCTTCGAAATCAACATAGTGAAGTATGGCCTGGAAAGACACAGGATGACTATAGCAACATTCATGATCGCTAGGCCGTCTCGTGTTTAAACAGATGAGACGCAGGAGGACAGCAGACAAGGTGAAAATAAAAATAGGCGGACAGCCAACAATCGGGTCAAAACACATGACAAGGCTATCAAAAACACCAGAATAAAACTGTTTCGCTACGGAGCAGTTTACTGCAATCAAAGTAAAAAAATATTTTTGTTATTACAGAGGTGAATGGCAAATACACTTGAAAATATAGTTTAACAGTGTTGGCTTCGTTCGTTCAGTGGATAAGACCCGCCTTCATCCAACGTTTCCGTTCCAATTCGTCAGCTACTATTGCCTCATGAATGCGATTGGATGCGTAACCAACAAACGTGAATCCTATCGGTTGACACATATGAACACGCCCATCAGTCTATGGACCCAACCTTAAGCTGTGTAGGACACTGAAGCCACCTGTCATTGACTACCGTTAATACTTAATACTTACGTTGTGCTGGAGGGAGACATACATAGGTCTTGAAGAATTCACTTCTCCTTGCCCCTGCTTTTATCCTGTTAGCAACGGGTTTGCTCATCTGCCGCACTCCGAGGTAGAGGAGCTTGGCGATGGGGAACGCACCGACAACCATCTTAGCGGAAACTGTTGGTTTTTTGGGGGGCGGGATAAGGCTGGTGACGCTCTAGTTGACGTTCTCATGACTATTCATAAACGCGTCACACGTAAACATACAGTCTATCGACGTAATGCAGCCTCCGTGTGGAATCTATGTTGTGGAATGATTAATATATGTTAAATAAACCCCGATTTTAGCCCATTTCATTTGACCGTTTCACAAACATCTAGACTTGGAGATAATGCCTTTCTTCTCCAATAAAACA
>JAOPJO010000054.1:1682670-1701558 GCA_027123675.1 Molva macrophthalma | reverse complement strand
CTCTCTCTCTCTCTCTCTCTCTCTCTCTCTCTCTCTCTCTCTCTCTCTCTCTCTCTCTCTCTCTCTCTCAGAGGAGGTTGTGCAGCACCAGAAGAGTACTGGCAGGTGGAACGAAACCGATCTGGATGCGTTCTTTAATAAGAAACCTCACCACACCTACGACAGTGAGCTCACACAGCTCTCCCTCTTTAACCCTCACTCTTCACACTCTCAATCTTTGCTGTCACTCTTTCTCACTATCTCACTCTTTCCCACTCTCACTCTCTCACTCTGTCTCACTCTCATTCTTAAATATATCACTCTCCCTCTCTCAGTTCAGATACATTCAAAAGAGCTACATTGTATTGGAACATAGAAACAAAACAAACTTTAACTTTGCCAAAGCAATTTAAAAATGAATCTCTCTCACTCTCACATAAGCCCTCTGTCACGCTTCCACACTTTCCCTCCTACTTACACAACTCTCTCACTTTCTCTCACTCCCTCACCCTCTCACTCTCCCTGACGCTCAGCACTTACCTCAGTCCTCTGACCGTCCCCTGACTTCACTGACCTTAATTCTGAAATAATACATTGAGAAACTTAAGTTAAAGTTACAATGATAACACTGAAATGACTACTGAAACTTTTATCTCCATGCCCCAGCACGAGTTAACTTCCTCACTAATCCCAGATGGTCCAGACCAACAAACAGCCTTTGTCCTGCTTTCTAACATGAATCACCACTGAACAACAACAGGGGTAATCCTGGACTGCATCCAGCCAGCACACTGTGTCCCTCTCCCTGGTTAACAATCTTAAACTTGATCTATACTTCTGTGCCAAATTGCTGCCTTGGCTATGCCGTGGGTCTCTATGTTACCATGGCTACGCCGTGGATCTCTATGTCACCGTGGCTACGTGCACCTCTCCAAAAATGTAACAATACACGCCAGGACGAACCATGAATGCAAGCACAGGCAGAGAGACCCATGGCATAGAGAATATGTAATATGTGGTAAACAACCTTGGATAAGCTCAGAGAAGAGGTTATCTGTGGTTAACAACCCTAGAGAAGCTCAGAGAACATGTTCTGCTCCTGCAGCGACGGAGTGGATGAGACCGGCGGTGCCCAGCAGCAGCTGGAGAGAGTCCAACCTGGACGGGCCGTCGCCGGCCCCCTCCCCCAAGAAGGTTTCTCAATAACTATCAACTGTTTACTGAGTTATTTTGTAGACAATTTCATCCAAAACAATTCACGGTGAATAGAGAGACAGAGAAGTTTAATGTACTTCATGTTCTTCACTTCCTGTTTGACGCGCTGACCTCCTGTCCACTTCCTGTCCAGGACTCCCTGTCTGGCTTATCCTACGCGCATGGCTCGCTCCCGCGCAACTCACGCATCGCCATGCCCCCAGACGCCCAGCCCCCCCCCCACTACCTTGCCCAACCAATCATCAACCGCATCTCAATCCCCCCAGCCAACACAAAGCCGCGACAGCGCAAGCCCATCCCCCTGTCTGTCATCATGCGCCTGCAGAACCCCCACTGGGCTGGGGCACCCATTGCCGGTCCTCCTGGGTTGGGGATGGGCGGGGACATCCCGACAGCAATGCCCTCACTCCGAGAGATCCCGCCCCCTTCTACCTTGGAGCCTGCATTCTACCGCGAAGGTGGGTGTCGGGAAAATATACATGCTTCTGCTTTTGATCCAGAACACGCACACACACACACACAAACACACGCTCACACCACCTTTGAAACCTTTATAGCCGTAATTATATTATAATTATATTATAATGCAATATATACTTATATTGAATACCTATTAAATGTCCCTGAAGTATAATTAAGTTGTTAGTTGCTTGCTGTTTAGTTAAAAATCATTCACTAATATTGTATATCTTATGTCTCTGCAGTATAGTTCAACATCACTCATTTATAAATGTCCCTGCATCATAGTCAAACATCATTAATATTGTATATCTATTAAATGTCTTTTCAGTGCTGAACTCTGGTGACGTGGACGCAGAGCTAGAGAAGCTAGATCTTGTCCACTACATGCCCTCCATCCCAGAGTCCTCAGGCGGGTCAGAGCAAAGGGGTGCCAGCGAGGGGGGCAGGTCGGACCAAAGGGGTGCCAGTGAGGGGGGCCCCCCAGCAGCGGCCCCCAGGCCCCTCAGCCCCACGCGGCTGCAGCCCGTGGTGGCCCCCCAGGGGCCACAGGTCCATGACCTGGAGGAGGTGTTACGCATCCGCTCCGAGATCCCGCGGGCGCTCAAGAGGCGGGGCTCTGTCGACCATGCCCAGCCCCAAAAGAAGGCGTCCCAATACCAGCCCAACCAGTACAAGCATCTCATCAACAAGCTGTTCCGCCGCAAGGGGCTGCAGCAGAGAGGAGGGGAGAGGGAGAGCGACTCCTCCGACGGAGAGGAGACAGCCTCCTCCTCTGCTACCTCCCCCGCGGTCACACCCTCCCCCGCTTCCCAGGACTACCCCGTAAGAAACTCATCCCTCCCGCCCTCTTCCACATACTCTGTGTTGACCTTGGAGTGTATGTTATATATCTCTCCTCTCTGTGTACTATCTTTGTATTGAAGCATGCATGTATGTACATAACCTTGTAGTGCCAGCAATATTATTTATACATTTATAAATGTATCATTGATGTGCAGGCATGCATGTTTAAATGCAGAGGGGCAATAGTAAACACCTGCATGAATAATACAGAAGAACATGGATATACTGTTAAACTATAAAGACTACAACATTTCAGCCACCCAAAAAGGGCCAGTTCAAAATTCGGCAGTCACCAAATCCACCAAACACTCTTGAGTATCTCTGTGTATATCTTCCTCTTCATCTAGCCCCTGGCAGGTTATCAGGTATGTTTGAGTTAAGACGAGAGGTATTTTGTCCCTGCAGAGCTACCACTCCATCCTGCGGCGCAACAAGAAGCACCATAAGTCTGTGGGGCGGCGGGCACGCCTCAACCCCCTGGTGCTCCTGCTGGACGGAGCCCTGGTTGGGGAGCTGGAGACCGTCCAGAAGGCCGTCCAGGAGGTGGGGTGTGTGTGTGTGTGTGTGTGTGTGTGTGTGTGTGTAAAGCTATATCACAATGTCTAGTCTAAAGTACTAGTAACTTTTGTTCAAAGCCCCAAGATTGGATTTGATTAGATGGATGTGTGCCTTGTCACCCGTCCGTGTGAGGGTTAAAAGGTACGAAAGGGAGACTACAGAACTACCCGTGCTTCGATGGTACATGCGCCCGATGCCATGCTTATATATTAATTGTATTTATTCATCAGTAAGGATCCCAACTATGGGACACGTGATGTAGCCTATTAGGCCTACCAGGTTTAGTAGATATTATGTCTACTATTGGCTGTAGTATTTTTGTTTGAGGGGTTACAAAAAAAAGTCCTACATTGTTTAATTAGGCTACCTTAGGAGATAAGGTAGGATATGATAATAATGGCAACTAAAAACGTATTTAGTTAAATATTTTTATGGGTTTAACGAGTTAAAATGCAAGTGCACAACTGTTTCTTTTTGGAAGTGATGTTGCAGCGAGTGAACTTTTACTTTTAAAATGGGTCAATCTTTTTCTGGCTTGACCAATCAGCTCAGTCTCACACACTAGATGAAAGGGAATGATATCATTAGCTGGACTATCTGTCAGGCATGTCTTGACCAAACATCCCCGCCTGCCCCAGTAGAACAAAGAAGTGGTAATGTTACACAAATACGTTACATAAGATGAGTAGACTAGAGAAGTAACAGGTAAGTCACTGTTTTATAACTTGTTGGCGCCACTTTGCTCCATCATTTCGATCTCGCTTTCCAGATGTGTCCACAGCCTAACTGAAGGCATCCTAGAGCAATATGCCCCCTAACCCCTGAAGGCTACTTAATGACATCTATCTGATCTCAGTGTAAGTTGCTTTGGAGGAAAGCCTCTGCTAAATGGTTGAATAGAACAGAAAATAACACATTACTAGCAGACCAATAAACATCCATTCATCCATAGCCAAGGCTCTTGCGTAGCCATCCTAACCGTGTGTGCGAATTAATTCAATTAAAGACCTTCTCTTTTTTAGATGAGTGATCCCAGTCAGCCCAATGACGAGGGCATCACGGCACTCCACAACGCCATTTGCGGAGGTCACTACAACGTCGTGGACTTCCTGGTTCGCATCGGAGCCAACGTCAGTGCCCCCGACAGCCATGGCTGGTAAATTAACCTTCCTCTTTCTTCTCCCACTGTCATGGCAATACCGCTGCTATAGCAACAACACTGACACTATAGCAACAACAGAATCAGCACTCAAATAATACTGTCGCGATAGCAACAGCCCCCTTCACACGGCACCAATACTGTCACTATAGCAACAGTCCCATCCCCACAGCATATATACTGTCGCTATAGCAAAGGCCCAATACCCACAGCACCAATACTGTTGCTATAGCCCCATCCCCCCAGCCAGCTGTAACCCCAGATGTCTGTCCTCCAGGACCCCGCTGCACTGCTCAGCCTCCTGTAACGACCGGCCACTGTGTGAGTTCCTGGTCCGTAATGGGGCCGCCGTCATGGCAACCACTGAGAGTGACGGGGCCACCGCCGCGCAGAAGTGTGACCCCTACGCCCTCGGGTTTGAGGAGTGTGAGAGCTTCCTAAGAGGTGAGGTGGAGGACACACACTCGCACACACATGCACACACACACACACACGCTTGCATGCACACACACGCACACCCAACGCACACATATGCACTCAAATGTACGCACACACCCACGTCCACACACACACACACACACAAAAAACACATGTTTACTCACAGACACACACACACACACACACACACACACACAGAAATGCTTGACCGTTTAAGTAACAAAGCATAGACAAATCATCACAGCACACAAACCCTGCACCAGCTGACCCCTGACCTGACCCCCCCCCCCTCCAGGTGTGGAGGAGGCGATGGGGGCTGACAACAGCGGCGTGCTCTACGCCCTGTGGAGCTACAAGGCACAGGCGGCTGACGAGCTGAGCTTCAATGAGGGGGACATGGTGACCATCCTGCAGAAGCCCGACGGGGTGGACTGGTGGTGGGCCTCGCTCTGCGGCCGCGAGGGCTTTGTACCCAACAACTATTTTGGGGTACGAGGGTATTATATTATTACTGTGATTTATTACTCATTCTTTTTGATGATGATGTGTGGGTGTTTTCTGTGTATGTTGATGGATGGATGGATGGTTGGATGGATAGATGGATGGATAGTCCTATTTGAAGCCAGCAGAATTAAATATTTGAAGCCAGCAGAGTACTGTGTGCTTTGCTCCGTTCAAACAATATGATTCTAGTTGATGCTTGCGTCACACTTCAAATATGAGACGAGATTTATGCAAAGTGTGCTTTGAGCTACAGAATTCAATAATTACATGGTCAGGTCCTTTGTCATGTCCCTTTGTCCTGTCTCAGCTAAAAAATGTTTTAGCTGTGAGATACAAAGTGGAAATAACAAAAATTGCCGTGCTCTCGTAATTCATCCAGGAATATTTTGCCTGTCTGTCTGTCTGTTCCTGCAGCTCTTCCCAAAGGTCCGTCCTAAGTCTCTGTGTTGATGTGTCTCTCTGGGCTCACGGATCAGAGGACGACGTTGTCTCATCTGGTGTTCTACACCTTGTCCCTCCACCGGGGGGAGCCAGGGAGTCTGGCCTTTACACGTGGACAGGTGGACACGTGGACACGTGGACAAGAGGGGGACTTCAACTGGTTTGCAACTACTATAAAAACTGCTGCAGTTGTGAGGAGTACAAGAAGGGTTTGGCGTTTCGGTGAGAGCAAGCGGTGGAAAATAGTAAAAGGGTCTAAAACTAAAGTTTAAATCCTTACTCACTAGGTGTCCGTGGGAACTGAACAAACATTAAAGTGTCTGTTGTGTTCTTTTGATTGTGACGGGAGATATTTACCCCACCAGACAGACTGGATCAGTTAGCTGACCAGACTGGTCTGGCCTGTGAGATTTGAGAAGAGAGTTGGTTCAATCCCAGCCAGGTGTGGCCAGATGAATCACAGTTTTACACTAAAAGTCCCAATCATGTAGAAATGAATTGAGTTTGTACTTTGATGTCAGATCTTACTGATAAAACTTTGAACAAACTAACCGAGTGTCTTCACAATGCATATAGAATAAACAAGAGAAAGGTTTTGTATTCTTTATATAGAGGTGTAGTTTAAATGTATCCTTTTAGCATGGCACAAAACCTGGTTGCTTCATACAATGACACACTTTTAACAGCTATGAAGAGACCTTATTCACCTAGCGGCCATATTGGGTTGTTGGGTGGGTAAACCTTTTAGAGGCTTTGGAAACCATGGCAACTCAATGCATCTATTTTTAGTTCTGCATTCAATTTAGAATTAGATCTGCATACCATTTAGGTAGCATTAAGAATGCATTTCCATTGAGTCCATAGAGCCCCAATGATTCTAGAAGGTTTACCCACCCAACTGAACAATGTGGCCAACTCTTTTCACAGTTTAATCATTTTTTTTCTGACAGTGAAAATGTACAGCTGTGATGGATTCCAACCTCTCTATTTTGCTCAGTATAGGATTCGTTTATGTGTATGAATCAGACACTTGTTGAGGGAGAATGTGTATTTCAATGTCTGACAGCCTTTTTTACGAGCACAGAAATACTCAGTATCCTGTTCATCCTGTTCTATTCCTGTTCATTGAGGGTTCATGTATTTTAGTACATTTAAATAATAAACGTGTTGACGATGAATACGTTCCAAATGTTTTAAAGTAATGAAGATCACAACTTTCACCACTATGTGGCGGTAGATAAACACATTGAAGCATTTTGATGAGGAATATTCAAACTCTCTCTCTCTCTATCTATATATATATATATATATTCTACACCTATATTCTATAACTATATTTTATACTTTATTTTACCTCTATATTCTATATTTTATATCTATAGTCTATATTCTATATCTTTATTCTACATCTATAATCTATATCCTATATCTAGTTTATATCTTTATTCTATATCTATATTCTACATCTATAAACTATATTATAAGACTATATTCTACATCAATATGCTATACCTATGTACTATTATTTTCAGGGTAGCTACTAAACTGCACTGCTTGTTTAATGTGGTCTGGGTAAAGATCCTCTTTCTATTTTGCATTTGACTCTGAGGCCCAGTAGTGCATGGTAATTATACAGTTCATATTGTGTAAAGAGGAAGGAAGAGCTTTACCACATTTCTTCCAGTAACTAATTGCAAAAGAAGTTAAAAGAAGTTAAAACAGACTTTTTCTGTCACACCAGCTACCTCCACTACAGTAAGAATATTTTTTACTTTAATTGTACTGGTTTACTTACAAAAATAACATTCATGTATCAGGCACAATAACCAATTAATGTGATTAGATGAATACAAAAAACAAAGACATAGGCCTATGTATTTTGTTAGTTAAAATAAATAATTATTTATGTTATATCTGTAGAACAACGCTCTGAGAGAAACAAACTATGAATCTTAGAACAGCTGCAAGAGGATTTCTGGCTTTCCTTCTGTCAATACCAGGTTTGTACATTTACATTGCAAACATTTAGTTGAACTGTTTCAATGGGTAACATGACACCCAAGCAACCTGAATAAAGAGAGGGTGAAACAACATGTTGTAAATTGATCTGAAGACATCTATTGACCTCAAGAAAGCTTGGTTCAGAATACCAAAGGAATAGAGATATTACTTAAACCTTTTGTTGTCCAAGGTGGGTTGTAATTTTTTTAGATAACAAATATGTTATATTTTACTGAATATTGTACTGTTTTAAAACAGGCTTGTTGACCATTTCCTGGTAACCAGGCAAATCAGAATTCAGTACAACATTGACGGGTTAATTTAGTTCCTATTAAAAGTGCAACAGTCTTAAGGTGAGACTGTGAACTTATTGTTAGAAGCCAACATTGGTCTCCTGCCTTCTATTTTGTGTGTTTGCGCTCTCAATCCCTTGATGAGATGTGAGATGATGTCTCCATGCTATAGCTATAGGTGTATTACTAGCTGTCTCACTATCTTTATCACTAGGTGTATCACTAGCTCTATCACTAGCTGTATAATGTTGGTGTCCCATGATGTTCTTGAACGTTTCTCTCACAGCTCAGTGCTCAGCATGTATCTGTAGTTGCAGCTGCACCCAGCAGCATCCATCTCATATGTATCTTGTGATCATGCATTTCATCAGCTGAACCTCTTGTCTTGTTCATTCTCAATGATATGTGTTTGTTTTTTACAGCACTACAGGGTAATAATGGCTGGGCAGTTACTTACTCATCTAGTAATGTCTGCGCTTTAAGAGGATCAACGGTTTACATCAACTGCACCTATAAATACCCTAATAAGCAAATTACAGTGGAGAAAACACTGTGGTTTACTAACATAGACAATCTTGATCTGACACAGGATACAGACTATTCAGATCGTGTTGCATACAGCCTGGAAAAGGTCAGCTGTGGCTGGTACAGCTGTACTAATATTTGTACACTGCGCATCAAAGACCTGACACTGAGTGACTCTGCTGTCTACAAGTTTAGGTTCATAACAAACCAAAAAGATGGTGCATTTACTGGTGTCCCTGGAGTGACATTATCTGTGACAGGTAAACCTTGATTACTAATGACTCTAGTCAAATTGTGTGTGTGTGTGTGTGTGTGTGTGTGTGTGTGTGTGTGTATGTGTGTGTGTGTGTGTGTGTGTGTGTGTGTGTGTGTGTGGTTGTGTGTGTGTGTGTGTGTGTGTGTGTGGTTGTGGGTGTGTGGGTGTACGTGTGTATGTGTCTGCATATGCACCTGTTTTTTCTGTTTAATCTGTATTCTTTTTTTTTTTATCATTTTGTGTAATTTCTTCACTGGCCCAGATCTCCAGGTGAAAGTGCTCATTCCTCATACCAATCCAACCTGGTTACAGCTGAAATGTCACAGTATGTGTCATATAACTGGTAGTCCTCCGTACATCTGGTACAGCAATGGCTACTATCAATATCCAGGAATGTTGTATACAGTCAGAATGAACTCTGAACACGGCTCTTCATGTGCTGTTAAAGGATACGAACATCTCCGAACTCCTTCAGTGTGTAAGAACTCCACAGTACACTGACATGAGGCCAGATGTAATGGGTCTTTAGTGTAAAGAACTACATGTAGTTTTAGTATGAATGGTCAAATATGGTCCATGTTGTAGCAGTCTCCAGCCTCAGGGTAGGCCTACCAATAGTACAGGAAAGGCTGCTGGTACTACTGATACCATTTAAGATTTGAGAGCAACAGAAACACACACCACTCGGCTTTGATTCCATGTATATGAAAAGCAGGATAAGTACTAAGTTTGAAAAAGTTCCCCTCGTATACGGCACCAGAGTGTTCACAGCCAAAGCTTGAAGCTAACAAAGGAACAAATTAAAAAGATAGCCTACTGAATAGATTTGCTTCTGGATTATAATTTTGGAAGACGATACAGACGAAGAGCTATCCAATGGACTGCTTCTTATTTATTTATTATTTATTGACAATATGTCCGCAGCCAGTCCATAATGAGCAACGTGCAATGACAACCTGCAAGCTGCTCTTTAAAGATTAATTGGATTCAATACAAGACTTGGAAATGTTCATTACACTAGCCTTATAACTTCCTCAGGCTTTCTTTTTATACTTGGGTACACACTTAACTTAATGATTATTAATACACATTTTTTAATAACTAATGAAATACAACTGTCAACAGACGCTCCAAAGACCCCCTCAGTGACAGTGACTCCCTCTGGTGTAATAGAGGAGGGCAGTTCAGTGACTCTGAGCTGCAGCAGTGATGCCAACCCAGTAGCAAAGTACACCTGGACCAAGGTTCCCACATATCATTCCTCCAGACACATGATCCAAAGACAACAGCGTTTCTTTCATCCCATCCAGTCTTCAGACTCTGGACAATATTTCTGTGAAGCTAAGAATGACCTAGGCACAAAATACTTCTCCATCTCCATTGATGTGAAATGTGAGTTAAAAATACACATATAACATAATAACACAGATGTTAAAGTTTGGGCAACAATGTCAACATTAAGATGTCTCAATGTCAACAATGTCATCATTCATATAAATGTACATCATGTGTTTGATGTACCTCTAGATGGGCCTAAAAATACATCTGTGATATCAAGTCCCTCTGGTGAAATAAAGGAGGGTGGTTCAGTGACTCTGAGCTGCAGCAGTGATGCCAACCCAGCAGCTAACCACACCTGGTTCAAGGACAACCAAACTCTGCTCTGGGAACCAAGTCATACCTTCAACTCAGTCAGCTATGAAGACAGTGGATCGTACCGTTGCCAAGCAGAGAACAAATATGGATATCTCAGCTCCAACTCGGTTTTTATAGATGTCCAGTGTGAGTGGAAAACAATATTAATAAAAATATAAAGGATAATAATAATACAAATCTGTACTTTCTAATATGTAAACATATTTGCTATAACCGGTCTTGCAAAATATTAAGCTGGTATTCATGTATTGCTATATGCCTGGTAAACAAGCTATATGCCAGTGGTATTTTATTAGTCTAAACAGTATTCTGTATCACACTTACATTGCAGTTATGTGCACGGTTTCATATCTTTAGGATGTAAATGTATAATTTGTGTTTATGACAGATGCTCCAAAGACCCCCTCAGTGAGCGTGAGTCCCTCTGGTGAAATAGAGAGGGGCAGTTCAGTGACTCTGAGCTGCAGCAGTGAGGCCAACCCAGCAGCTTACTACACCTGGTTCAAGGAACATGAAGGCTCAGTGGAAGAATCAGGACAGAACTACACCATCAGTAATATCACATCTGAGCTTGGAGGAAATTATTACTGCCAAGCTCATAATGTAGTTGGACTTCAGAATTCCACTTTGTTGTTCATTAATGTGACAGGTAATTGTTCCTTTAAAATAGCACATTGTTTAAAGACCAACCAAACACTTGAATAAAACCTGAGTACCAGCACCATCAATGGTAAGACACAGACTCATGCAACGGCTCTATTCAATTTGTGATTGGCTTAAATCATGTGTTGCCACTTTTATTAACTTTGGTGCTGTACGAGCACCCTAGCTATATGTATGTCCATGTTTTATTTGAGTATCCATTATATTTTTTAGTCAATTGGAGATGAGTTACATTTAGACTGTCTAAATGTAATATATATGGACAGATTTCTTCAGCATAATACCACATTACTTCTGGTCCTGATATTTTGGTATTTTATCCTTCTAATGGTTGATTCACATGAATCAAGTGTTAAATCACTGTATTTCAGACACATCATCATCATCACTATCATCTGCACCAACAACAACTGTGGCTGCAGGAACTGTTGCTGTTTTACTGGCCACCATACTCCTCCTCATCTTCCTCTGGATGAGGTGAGATATTCTCTCTCTCTCTCTCGATAACAATTTCTTTAATTTCTTCTGTTGTTTCTTTATCTCTATGTTCTCTTCACCAGAAGAAAAGGGGCTTCTAGGAAAGCACGTGGCCAGGGAGGAAGGCCAGATACCGGGGAGAAGGTGAGAATCAGGAAGCTATTTCTTACTTTGACTCCTTTACTCCCCCCACTACCGGGTAGTGGAAATACCCCGAGGCCATACCCCCAAACCACATGTACTTGCAGTTGTTTGCTTCAGCTGTTTGTAGCCCTTTCGCTAGGAGACCTTTATGACAATATGCAGATACAATGCCCAAGAGATTAGTTTTAAAGGGGAACCATCAAGCGTAACTATGCTATTTTATAATACTGACGTGACCTTTAGAAAGTAACATGTTCATGGACGAGGTTATGTATTAAAGTTGTATTCACGTTATGTTAAGTCACGTCTATTCACACTATGTCATTTCATTCTAATGAAATAGCATTAACATTTGTTAACTTTGTTGTTGTTACATTTCTAATTTACCATTAAATGAGTTGACTACCCATACAGCTGTAGCTAATGTTATGTGGCAAATTCAATTGTGGGGTAGCCCATCGCTGTTATCCATGGTCAAAACAATCATACTAAAAATAACTTTACGAGCGTGTTGGACGTTAACCCTAACCCTAACCCAAGGTATTGATGTCTAATCCAAGCAAACAAAGATGTAGATCTTTTAACGTTTAAGAACGATCCTACCAGCTCAACTGTTGGAGGAAACCTAGCAGTGATTAGAAAGAGGAATTTGTTCAAGAAGGAGAGTCTCGAAGTGAAGCCTACAGCAGCCTGCACGGTGGGACCATTAGTCACCCCGAAGGGTCTCTAAATGAACCATAAAAACATGAGCTTCAGAACCGCCATTTAAGAGTAAAGAGTGTTTTCTAAATGTACTACTCTGTCCTCTCTCCCCATCAGTCACCTCCTGTTCCTGTGTATGACAACGTCTCAGCTTTGACCAATCGCTCGGCTCCTGCAGCACAGAGAGAACCAATAGAAGAGCAGGATGACCTTCACTATGCCAGCATCCACATCTCTTGCTCAAAGAACCAGGAAGTGCCTTGTTGGTTTACTGGTGCCTCGATAAAATCTGATCATACAGAGCAGGTCCTTTACTCTGTGGTCAACCTTAAAAGACCCAAGGCTGTCCCTGAGTAAGCACTCTTGATATTTCTCGAAAATAAACTTTGAGGCTTGAGACTTCATCATCCCAAGGGAAAGCTTGTGGAAGCAAAGCCATTTCTAAATCATGTAGAATATACTGAATTTCCTAACTTCTCTTTATCTCTTTTTCATTTCTTCTTTTCAGGGACAGTAAACTGATGTCAGAGTTGTACACAACCATCAAATGAACATCCCAGAGTTTGATTCAGCAGGATTGAAATAGTGGGTTGGCTTTATGAGTGGCTGCAATTTATCGTGTCTCATTCATTCAGTTTAAACAGACCAATTGTTTGCTGCATATCTACCGTGCTTAATTGCTGCATCTGCTAAATGGCTTTCCACCACCACTGCTCCAACTCAGTCTCACAACATTTTTGATTTAGCCTGTAAATTGTTTTGGCCTATTATTGTCTATAGGCCTGCATCCACGTAACGTGACTGTCAAGTTTCTGTCTGCAAAAACAAGATGACTGACATTTATTTTATTCTCAGTGGAAAATGCATTATTTTGACATAGATTCGGCATTAAATGTGTTTTGATAACATTTCTAGCAATAAATGTGCATTTTATTGTCATAATTTTCGTTCAGTGATGGTATATACTAACATTATTTTGTTAGTTATTACGAATATTCTTTCAGGTCTCCCCAGCAAATGTGTTAGAATACAGCGGTGATTGATATGGACGCTGCTATCGCTGAAAACCAAATGTGGCTGACATTCATTTTATTCTCAGTAGAAAATGTAATATTACCCTTGTTTCGGCATTAAAATGCGTTTGATAACATGTCTCGCGAGAAATGTGTTTTTTATTGTCATAATCTTCGATCAGCAATTGAATATGCTTAGTTAGTTAGTTAGTTAAACTGCTCATGGCGTTTTTCATGCTCATTTGGGGTTTTTAAGGAATAGAGGTAGGCTACTTTATGTTTAGGAAATAACCAAAATTATATATCTTATTACACAACACGTATTTCAAACATGTGGAACCATGCAGGCTGGTCTCATAAAACGTTCGTATGATATCTTACGAAAGGTTATGCACAATCTTTCGTAAGATTCCTACGAATGTCCGGCAACACGAGTGATCAGTGCGCCTGCGCAAGCCCCAAGCAGTGCACAACCGGAAAAACATTGGCAACATGCAATATAACGCTTGTTTCGGCATTAAAATGCGTTGATAACATTCCTGATCTCTAGGTTCTTCACTGGTTTGGCATTAATTGATTTCCATATATGGGCACAGACATATGTTGTTAAAAAAACAATCAGACAACCAATCAGATTAAAAAACTAAGTAAAAACTCCCCTCTGGCACTTTGGGTTTTTAAAGTTAATTTCAATAGGAGCGAGACCATACTGATCTTCAGCGGGAAACTGAAATATGATCCGAATGGTCTCATGAGGCTACAATCTGCCAGTGATGTCAGCAATAACCTTGTTGAGCCAGAGGTGTAACGTAAAATATAAATCGAACTGCAGTGACATCACCTCTGCAGTTAATTTTATGTTTTTGGTTACTCTTCCGCTGAGCCCACCATGTTGCATCACCATGCATCTACATTAGCCCTGATAGGACAAGCATTGCTAACATTAGCTAATGTTAGCAATAAAACAACCACAATGCGGAACAATTAACAATCATAATCGCTATCTAACTTGTAAGCTATGACCCATTGTTTTCCAGACTATTGACTAAATTAAATGTATAATCTAATACAATATTGTTTATAGTTTATAGTTTATAGTTCATATTTTTAACATCTTAAGTTTTCTCTGACAGCCCATTTCAGACACCTGCAAACTACATCTCTCTCTCTCTCTCTCTCTCTCTCTCTCTCTCTCTCTCTCTCTCTCTCTCTCTCTCTCTCTCTCTCTCTCTCGCATGTGCCCAGGGAGGAAGCTACAGGGGTGGAGGTGAGAGACAGGAAGCCATGTGGCCCAAAAACCACATGTGAATCCTCTAGTTGTTGCTTTAGCTGTTTCTGTTAGTCTAGCCCTGTCACTCTGAGATTTCTTTGCCAATCTCTCTCTCTCTCTCTCTCTCTCTCTCTCTCTCTCTCTCTCTCTTTTTTTTGTCATACATTTCTCCTGTTGCTTCTTTATCTCTCTGTTCTCTTCACCAGAAGAAAGATGGCTTCCAGAAAGCATGTGCCCAGGAAGGAAGGCCAGATACCGGGGTGGAGGTGAGAGACAGGAAGCCATGTGGCCCGAAAAACACATGTGAAACCTCTAGTTGTTGCTTTAGCTGTTTCTGCCAATATGCAAATATAATTCCCAAGAGATTAGCTTTTATGGGGAAACAGCAAGCACAGCTATGTTCTATTATACGAGAGTACTGCTTCAAGCTTGTTGTGGAAAGGGGTCTGCAAAATAAATTCTGTTTCTGTGGAAAAAATCCCATACAAGTTGGACTATTGATGTCAAGAGTGAGATCTAGGGTGAGATCTATGGCACGATCAAGAGGACAAACTGAGTCTTCTGCCAGTGAGCAGAATGAGCAGATGGAGTGCTGGAAGTAATGATGTGTAATCCAAGCAAGTTAATATCTATCTACTAGAGAATTATACTATCAGCCCCTGACTGTTGGAGGCAACCTAGCAGTGATTAGAAAGAGGAATATGTTCAAGGAATGAGTCTTGAAGTGAAGCCTACAGCAGCCTGCATGGTGGGACCACTAGTCACCACCAAGGGTCACTAAATGAACCAGAAACACAGGATGTGTAAAGGATTCTAAATGTACTCTTCTGTCCTCTCTTTCCATCAATCACTTCCTGTTCCTGTGTTTGACAATGCCTCAGCTCTGACCAATCGCTCGGCTCCAACAGCACAAAGAGAACCAATAGAAGAGCAGGATGACCTTCAGTATCCAACAATCCACGTCTCGTCGCTTAGAGAACTGAAAGTGCCTCGCCGTTCTGCAGGATCCCCTGTCCAATCAGATCAGATAGACCAAGTCCTTTACTCTCTGGTCATCTTTACAAGACCTAACGCTGTCCCTGAGTCAGCTCCTGTTTATATTATCTTTGATATGAAACCTTTCTAAATCTGTGTAAAATCTGCTTTCCAGGGTAACTGATTTTCAAAACATCTTCTTTTCAGGGACACTGACCAGACCTCAGAGTTGTACAGCACTCTCACATAAACCCTAAAACAACTTAATTTAGATGACAAGTGATGTAGTCTGTAACATAGTCGTGCTATGGATTGATCCTGGTCCAAATCTTGAAATGCACATGCCTAACCCAAGTTTAAAAAAACTTAGGATAAGCGTTTAGCGCTATAGGTTAAACACATGCTATTGCATGATTCAGTGGCCATTTTGGGTGACCAGGTAACAATATTCTGGCAACCACCACCACCAAAATCAGATCGGAGTGAGTGGGAATGACGTATGCAAGACACCCCAAAATGAAAGAAAAAGTTGGCCGGCACTCTGTTAAATCTGCACCACCTGCTCATTGCCTGAATGTACTGCACATGTGAGGGAGGGAGGAGGTCTTAAAGGAGAACCCAACCGACACCACTTGTGCATTGGTTTGTATTGTAGATAACTCCCTCTATAGGCTACACACGTGCTATTTGCATGCATATCCTCTGATTGGCTGATTTGGTTACCCGGTCACCTGCTGATGTGACACACCTGTCCTCCACTTATTGAGACTAAAAGGATAGGACTCTTGGGTTCTGTATATTTCCCATGGTTAAAGTATTACCTTTACCTAGAACAACTTAAATATAGATGATATATCAAGTAAAGCTGTAATAGGATCAAAACGAATAATTGAATTAAAGAGTATGACTATTATTTTATAAGTAAGACTAGAGGTATAATGGTTTTGAAATGGTATGGGGAAAATTTAGAAATCTGTTATTTACAAAAGTTTACTTGTCTTCCCAGCAGTGTTTCATTTTATTTATGTTCAATAAATACCCTTTAAGTACCCTTTCATTTTTTATAACTAAGCTTTATCAAACCAAATTACTATTTACTATTTTTGATTTATTCTTCTAAATAATTATACAAATTTATACAAATGATACATATTTTATCATGTCAATGCCATTTAACAACTTCCATTCAAAATACTGCATGAACAACTTGTGGGCCCACACACACACAGCATGCACAAAATAATAAACGTGGAAGGCAACATTCTAGCCTGAAGACCATCCTGATCACGTGACCACACATGATGAAAAATGATGTAGAGAACATAAAATACCCCACATAGAGGATGAGAAAAAAGGAGAGAACGAGGAAATCAAAAAAAAAGACTAAGAAAAAAAAGACGGAGAGAACGGAAAATCAAGAAAAAAGTGAGAGATAAATGATGGAGAGAACAAAAGGGCGAGGAAAAATATGTCACTATTATTAATAAATAATGTGTAATTATGAATGGATCATGCATTTCAACTTATAGGTTCTTTATTCCAGCTTTTATGTATTCCAGCTATTATTGAATACAGCTGTAATTGTATTTTTATTTATTACAATTATTACCATAATCTTAATTATTTACTTATTTCATAAAAATAGCTTTTATGGTTTTGTATTTTCACACAGGTTATATTTAGGTTAGAATTTCAAAAAGCTTAGCCAGTAGCCTATTTAGAGACCAAGGCGCCGGTGGAATAGTCCACAGGCTACTAGGCTATGTAATCATGCATCGACAGATGTCATTGACGTGGGTCTGTTGTGGTGAAACCCCAATGTTCCAAAGATGGATTTTTAGACCGGAAAAAAGTGTCACAGACCAAAGAGTTGTGGAACGCCGGCGTAGACAATTGAGAATGAGAATAATGATGTTGATGATGATGATGTCCCCTTCCTACTGTGGTGAGCAGGGCACCTGAGGGACATGAATCCTGTGTAGTGGGTTTTTGAAGAATTGAGCAGACATGTGAATGTATTTGTGTGTGTGTTTTGTGTTCTCACACACAGTCTGCATTTTAGTGTTAGTGTTTTATGTATGAGATGCTGACATCAAGAAAGTGTCCACAGACACTCACACACACACACACTCTCACTTGACATGCACACAAACACAGACACAGCCCTTATATATACAAATCATATATATATCATCTTTCATCTCTCTGTGTCTGTCTCTCTCTCTCTCTTTCTCTCTCAAAGGATGAATAATAGAGTGGATCATGTCCTCTCTCTCTCCCATGGTTAATCAGAGCTTGCTCGCTCCACTCCCTGCCACGCCTCTCTTTAATAAATCATCCTCTGAGACGACAGGCCTGTCCACACAACCTGGAGACTACTGTCTCTTTACCTCTTTCACTCTCTCAATATATCCATACCTCGCTCGCTCTCTCCCTTTGTCTGTCTTCCTTGCTCAGCCTTTCTGTATATATCTAAACCTCGCTCGCTCTCTCACTCTATATCTCTGCCCCGCTCTCTCTCTCTCTATATATCTCTACCTCGCTCACTTGCTCTCTCGCTCTCTTTATCTGTCTTTCTTGTTCTATCTCTACCAGGATGATATGCAGCTTTTCCATGTACTTCTCCCTATCTCTCTCCCTTTCCCTTTCTCTCTCTCACACACACACACACACATACTCTCCCTCCCACTCTTGTTTTTCCTTATCCATCACTCCCTCTCACCGCCCCGCCGCCTCTTTCTCTCTCTCATTCACTTTTACTCCTCATCTGTCATTCATCTTACTTCCTATTCTGTCCATCCCCCTCGGTGCACCATTCTGCAATCCTTTCCTCTCCTCTCCTCTCCACTTTCCTCTACCCTCCTCTCCTCTCCTCCTATTCCACTCCCCTCTCCTTTTCCCCATCTCCTCTCCTTTTGCCCCTTTCCTTTTCCCTGTCATACCTCTATCCCTCCCCGCGTCCCTCTGTCAAGGTGATGACATCATCCAGAAGAGTCCCAGGTGGAAGGTGAGTGTGTTGCAATGAAGTCTCACGTGACACAGATAACCACACAGCACAAAACACACAGATACACACATGACGCACAACATAACAACCACACACAGATCCACACACAGCACACAACACATCAACCACACACAGATAGACTGCGGTGCGATTAACCGCCTGTAAAACACTCTCACTTCCGCTACCACGGAGAGGTTGATGAAATTAATTATTTCTGATGAGTAAAGCAAAGTGTGCGTGTGTGTGTGTGTGTGTGTGTGTGTGTGTGTGTGTGTGTGTGTGTGTGTGTGTGTGTGTGTGTGTGTGT
>JAOPJO010000054.1:1590275-1609773 GCA_027123675.1 Molva macrophthalma | reverse complement strand
GTGTGTGTGTGTGTGTGTGTGTGTGTGTGTGTGTGTGTGTGTGTGTGTGTGTGTGTGTGTGTGTGTGTGTGGCGATGATGTAACTTTAATGTTATTGAAGTGCATGTTTAGTGCACATAATGATCTTTCTACACTTGAACTGAGCTCTCTTTGTGTGTCTGTCTGTCCATGTGAATGATTTTTCATCATCTTTTTCCCAAGGATAATTAGCCTTTTCAATGGACCTGACACGTGATTTTGTTTCCTGATTTACAGATATTGTCATGCAAATTACATTCTTTGCTGGATGGTATTTAAGAAAGCCTGACAATCAAAAGAACACAAAGGAGCATGGATTATTTCTTCAAGTCAACATTGAGAGTTGAACCCAAACCCATTTCGGCCAGATCTCTTTAGTGAACTCATTGTGGTGACTGCTTCAGCGGCTTGTCAGTGAACCTTTTAACCTGCTGGTCTTCACAGGTGGTCTCGGCAGCAGTGTGGATCCTGAAGGATCAGAGCCATTCCAGGTCCTAGAAGACCCACCTGCCCTGGAATCCCCCCTCCACCAGCCCCCTGCTGCCCACCCTCCTCCTCCTCACCAGCCCAGCTCCAATTGGCCCAGCAGTGGGCAGGACCTCTACGCCAGCCAGCTTATTGGCCAGCCAGGGTTGGAGCAGTCATCTTTGTGGTTGGATGAAGGACAGGAAGAGGGCGGGATGAAGCCCCTGATTGGCCAGTTATACGATTCGGCCGTGCAGGCAGTAGGAAGCTCAGGTACAGGAAGAAGGGCCTTGCTTTATACTGTCCAACACATGCTCATACTTTGAGACTAAACTTACTATACAGGTCACAGGGGATCTGAACAGTGTATATATATATTTTACCCTGTAAAATATGTTCTTATGTTTGTATAGATGGTTGTATGTCATGTTGTCTGCGTGTTTTAAGGTGTTTGCCTGTGTGTGCTGAGCGGTGTTACATTACTATATTATTGAATTGCACATTTTGTGCACGTAAGGATGTTTCTACACTTGAACTGAGGTGTGTGTGGGTATGGTTTACCTATGTGTGTGGAGCGATGATGTAACTTAACTGTTAATGAAGTGCACGTTTTGTGCACTTAATGATGTTTCTACACTTGAACTGAGCTCTCTGTCTATCTATGTGACTGTCTGTCTGTTCTTGGTAAAGCTTTCCAAAAGGTAGCCTTCAAGAAAATGTCTTGTTAGCTATGCATTACTTTCCAACGTAAAAATTACATAATTATATAACTTGAGTATAACTTGTCTGCTATTTCAAATATTACTTTCCTAACTAACACAACAGCACCAAACCGTAATCTATTCCCATTTTAAAAATAACGGCTAAACCCTTCGGCATAGTGGCATGTGTTCAGGTAATGTCAGTGTTGATGCTGCCTCCTCTCGCCCTGGGGCTTCAACGTGTTTTAACCAAGCAGCAGCCATGACTGCCTGTCTGACGGTGAGAACATGTTTTAACCTCTATCCTGTGGTCTGACGGTGAGAACATGTTTCGACCTCTCCTCTGGTCTGAAGGTGAGAGCAGCAGCAGTCGGGGTTCTGTTGAGTCGGTCCTGGTGGCTCCTCCTCCTCCTCCGCCTGCCTCCCAAGACCCAGTCCAGGTCCCAGAGTCCCCCCACCACCAGCCCTCTGCTCCCCTCTGTCCTCCTCGCCAGCCCAGCTCCCATCAGCTGAGCGGTGGCCAGCTGATTAGAAGGCTTGAGTTTGACCAGTCGTCTCTGTGGTTGGATGACGGACAGGAGGAAAGCGGGATGAGGCCTCTGATTGGCCAGCTGGACGAGTCGGGCGGGCAGGCAGCCGGAAGCTCAGGTACAGGAAGGGTCTTGTTCCTTCTCTTCAACAGATTACCGTCAAACCCAAAGAGGTGATGCAACTACTCAAGTAGTTAATAATGGAGCATAGACCGTCCATTATGTCTTCTTCAATTCTCCATAATGTTGCATGTATTTTGCGGTTTGACATTTCCCTTTCTACTACTCTTCTTTTGCATAAAGGCATAATTTCTGTATATTTTTCAGTTGTATTATGTTAAAAAAACATAAAACTGTGGCACCCGAAACAATTTGAGATTGATAAAGAAGGGCGTATGTTAAGTGTATGGTTCTGTTAAAGGGACTTTGTTATAACTAAGCAAGCATCGTTCTATATGTTCAGTCCGACACGTACCAACCGCTGTGCTGGTATCTCCAGGTTACGGCAGCTACAGAACGGACCAGGCCCGACTGAACCGAGAACCTCGCGACGTCCCCGGTGGGTCGCCCCAGGCGGCCGTAGACCCAGACCCAGTCCGTGAGCCAGAGGTCCTTGACACACGGACCTCCGACCCAGTCCCTGAGCCAGAGGTCCTTGACACACGGACCCGGCCACCCCTGCAGGACCCCAGCGACCTCCTACAGCAGGACCCAGAATGCTCTGAAGGTTAGTTCAGACTAGGAAACGCCCCTCGATGTGTAGAAGATAATGGACAGACGGAGACTCCCAGTTGAACGGTTCTGGTTCTGGTTCTGGGTTCCCCAATGTCTGGAGCTGTCCTAACGTGTAGCCGTCCTTGAGCAAGTTGCCCCCTCACCACTACCTGTTCCTCAATGACCAGTCGGAAGTCCCTGAGTGGCTCTGGATAAAAGCTCCTCCAAAATGACTAAAAGGTAGTAGGAGTAAAGAGTAGTAACCGAGTCTGACGTCGGCTAAACCTCAGTTACAGAGGCCCACATCTATAGCCGTATAGCTACTTCTGCACCAGAACAAGGATAATAAATGGAGAAGACATAAGAAATGAATGCATTAATTTCTAGCCTTTGGTCTGTGCTGCCGGGCGTGTGCCTGTGTGGTAAGCTCCCGGTGGATCTGGTTTCTCCTCTAGGGTTTGCAGCTCAGGACTCCTTCCACCCCCTCCTGGCCCAGGTGACCCACAACGATTCCCTCGAACCCTCCATGACCTTTCACCTGCCGCAACACGAAATGCCTAGCTCCCCGGAAGGAAGTCACCAGTCCACAGGACGGGAGGAGGCGGTGTCTACAGGTGTGGCCAAAGTTCAAGGCATGAATATGTCATGGAAGTCTTTCTGTAACACTTCACGTCAATTTTGAGGCTGTAAAGGTAGCAAGTAGTTGACCAATTATTTTGCTTCAGGCAATACAATACTTACTGATTCTGAAACTAAAGAATCGATCTAAACACAGAAGATTTTGCAGTTAATATTAATTTCCATTCAAACCTAAATTTGGTTTACCAAGCTTTTAGCAAAATGTATTTTTGGTAAGCAGAGGTCTTCGTTCTGCATCGTTGTCAAGTTAATTAGAAACTTTTCCCCCAGATGTCAATATTCTTAGTCCCTTACTCGCCACGGTTAGTAAGGTCCAAGTGATGTTTCAAAGACCTGGATTGACCTTTCACCTGCAGATCCACTGCTCTCCCCTCACCTGGGGGAGGAGGACCAGGATGACTCCTTGGTTGACCCCTCCCCAGAACGCCCAAGAGCCCAGAAGGAGGAGGAGGTGCCCATCTCCTCCTCCACCTCTTCATGTCTGGACTCCTTCTGCCAGCTCACCTCCTCCCAGCCGCAGTCCCTCCTCCTCGAGTCTCCGGAGGAGGTGATGGTGGAGGAGGATGGCGAGACTGATGGATGCCAGCGATTGGTTCCAGCGCGGGACTCGACCAGCAGGGAACCGACCAATCGGCTGGGGTTAACCCTGAAGAGTGACGCTCCTATCTGGGATAAAATAATAGTATGTGGTTGGTTTTGTGTGTGTGTGTGTGTGTGTGTGTGTGTGATAACAAAAAAAAAGACGTGGGATTTGACATCATTGGCTGTGGTGTCTGACTGTCGTTTCTCTCCTCAAATCAGGGGGCAGCTTCGGAGATGGGGATCCTGGAGCAGTCTGAGATCACGCTGGTGAGCATAAGCGATGAAAGCATGCTCGGCACGGACGCCACCGTCACAGAGGATCAGGAACAGGTAACCAGCCAGTCACTGGTCAACTGATCAATCTTTCGATCAGTCGATCTATTGATGCCCTGTATTTAGATAATGCTACTTCATGCTTCGTGCCCTCAGGGTTCTCATGTTTTTTATTTTCTTCTCACAGGAGTTTGAATCAACACTGTTACCTGAGGAAGACCCACCTGCTACACAAGAGGAGAGTCCAGGTGTGGTTCTGGAGCCCCGTGCGGGTCCCGGTGGGGGTCTCCAAGAGGCCTTCCAGAGGAAGCGCCTGGCCCTGATCCAGAGGTCTGCACTCAGAGTGGAGGAAATCAGGGCCAAACGAGCCCTGGCCAAGACCCAACCCAGCAACACCCGGGGCAGGCCACCCCAACTCGGCCAGACCCAGGCCAAGACCCAGTCGGTCCAGACTCAGGCTAAGACCAAGCTGATCCCCAGCCAAACCGGGCCTCATCTGGGCCAGGTCAGGCCTGAAGACCACACAAGGTTTAAAGGCCAGGCCCCGGGTCAACTGGTCAGCCCCAAGACCAAAGAACCCCAGTTGAAGACCATTGGAGGGGTGGTTCCGGTCCAGACCGCTGTTGTCCCTGCTTCAAGGACTGACGGGAAACCCAAACATCCCTCCCCAGGTACTTTATTAATCCCAGTAGAAATTCTGTATAAATAACTCAAATTACATGTATAAACATATATAATTTGATATATTTCAATCACCAATACCCCCAACCTCACCTTGGCTGGGACCCTCTGCATCCTCCTCTTCCTCAGTGAGCAATGCTGGGATGAAGAGGTCGGAAGAGGTGAGGACGTGCACGCCCTCTCAGAGGAAGCTGGAGGGCTTGGAGATGCACCAGAGAACACAGAGGTACGCCATGTCTGGAGAGAGTTCATGCGTTACAATGCTACTGGAAACAACTAATCAACACCCAGTTTGTGAGCTGCAAAGTAGAGGGAATGTGAGTGTAGCATCTCAGAAGCTGTACGCCGTACTTGATTGTTTGATAATAAAACAAGAATGCATTCCCTCTCCCGTTAAAGGGTAGTTGAATACTGTTCTGTTTGGGTCTCACAAAGTGTTGAACATCTTTTGTTAAGCTTGACTAGTTGACTAATTTCTATCTAAAATACAATTTATCTGCTACTCCTGGCTTAAAACGCAGTTTCCAAGTTAATTTTCTACTGGCTGTGCACAATGGCTCAAGCGAGTGACATGGGATTTGACCAACCCCATTGCACCTGCTATTATTGAAGCCAATGTGTCAGTTTTCTTTGAAAAAAGGTTGTTGACCTTTACTTTTTGTAAAGGTCGAAGACCTACACAAGGTTGGTGTCAGGCTGTTCCAGGTTGTATGGTCTGTAGCTGTGGTCAGTATATTCCAAGAGGTTGGTGTCAGGGTGGTGCAGGTTGATGGTCTGTTGCTGTGGTCAGTATATTCCTAGAGGGTGGTGCAGGTTGATGGTCTGCAGCTGTGGTCAGTATATTGTAAGAGGTTGGTGTCTGGGTGGTGCAGGTTGTACAGTCGGCTGGAGGAGGTGAAGCAGCAGAGGGAGGTGAGGAGCAGGCAAGAGAGCTACGCCCAGAACCGCCTCAAGGCCAAGGAGTTCCACCAGGTACATTACGGAGTCTCCTTTCTTTTGTGACGTAACTGAATTATTTCATTACTTTACATAACTTTTTTAACATGTTATGTTGTTTTGACCTGATTCCTTCTTATGACATGCTTGTATGCTTACAAGTGTAGAATTATATATACATTTTACAAAATTATAGAAGGTACACTTGAATGCTGACCTGAAATATTTTGGTGTAAATTAAAAGGTTTTGAAACTACATTTCTTTTCTTTACAGAAAACCTTACAGAAACTCAGAGCCAAGCAGACTGCACAATGATCATTTGTTCTATTTTTTTTTTTTTTACATTTTGTACATTTCTTAACTTATAATTGAAGGAGTAATAAAGCATATTTAAGTAACTAACTTATCTGCTCAATTTTACTTTGAAGTGTTGAGCATCCATCCTTTTTTAAATTATCTTATAAACAGATGTCTGTGGATATACATGCTTTTTATTCAGGAATATATATAACCACAACAGTATCCCTCATCAATCTTTGTTTTATTCATAAATGTACAAGTTAAGGAGGCAAGTTAAAGTCATACAATTTTAGTACAAGAGCTTTTCATTATTTGGATTGAGTCAGTCAACATTTTCTATGTTTCTCATAAACTCCCCAGATTGGAAGTTCACATGGTCTGGCTTTCGTTGCCACAACTGAATCGCAGTGAAGATGAGACGTAATGAAATTCAAACGTAAACTTTCAATGTTAACAAATTACTGATCAATAAACAAAATAACCATGTTTTCTGACCACCATAAAACCTTAAGTTCTGATTGGAAGAAGTTACTTTGTCTTTCCTGCCTACATTTTTGGCATGGTACTACAGATGGTGCAGGATGTTAAGTATACTCAGATGTTTCGGTTCGTACATCGGTCTTCTTGAAACCTCCCAAGATAATTCCAGGTTCTGTCAAAGGTCCGGTCCTCAAAGAACCCAGGTTGTGTGTGTGTGAGGTCAGGGTGGTTGTGGTTCAGAGTTTAGAGAAAGGAACCGTCTTCAGACTCTTCTTCTCCATGGCTGCCTGGGCGGATTTCATCACATCCTGTGTCTGGAGCATGCTCATGTTCCACGTCGCCTAGCGGGGGGGGGAAGAGTGTTATCACCAGAACCACCCTCATCCTGGTCATGTGATGGAGCATAACATTTATGGTCTATGGTTGTTCTGTATTTTATAATGGCTCTATTCTTTATTGTTCTAACCCCTACCGGCTCCTTCACAACCTGTCTGTATTCACTGTCTATTTACATAGTCTCCTAGATATGAATATTAATAGTAAGGTTTCTTCCTGTATGTCTATTAAGTTAAGGTCTTTAGATATGAATATGAACAGTACTGTCTTCCAGTCCCTCACCATGTAGTCTAGCCCCTCGGCCACGCTGTGGTCCCTGGAGTAGATGAGGTTGATCTTGGTTCCCTGGGTCGCCACAGGGCTGCGGGACGCGATCTCCCCGGCCATCTCCATGGCCGCCGCCATCATCACCTCCTTATCAGCAAACACCCGACTAGAAGGGTGGGAACAGCGACCACGAGGCTCTCATCCAAACTCATGTAATCTGTTCTATGATTCATTCATGGATCACTGTTTAACAGTGAGGCCCCGTCATTCGTTGTGTTTAGTGTGCCAGCTAAAGATTAGCACCATATTCTTAGGTCAAAAGACTTCACAACCTGGAATTTAAAATCTACCGTCTACTGACATCACACTTGGCCAATATCCTGAAGGGTTACACACAAACGCTAACCTGACCAATCCACAGCTCTTGGCCTCGTCTGCGTAGATCTTCCTCGCCGTCAGTGCCAGCTCGTTAACCAGACTAGAAAAAGGAAAATTACATTAAATAATTAACCAGACAGTTTTATCCCAAGCAATGTATAGGTGAGGCTGAGAATCAAACATACTATCACAATTGGAATAGCTACAAAAAAATCAAAGCTGCACGACCATGTTTCTAAAACAGGAGATAGGAGACACGTGGTTAGATGTGTTTTTTGTCTTTCATTAGGGGAAGGACACCCTCGTTACATCAGAGATAGGGGACCTCGACACAGTGAGTTCTAAAAGCAACAGGAGAGCTCAAGTAAAATGAATCAACAGTGGTGCACCAGTCAGCGAGTGAGATGGTGTGCAGCGATACACCCCATAATTACTAAGGGGACGCATTTGTACACCTAAACGTAGAGAGGCCAGCAGAGAGGAGGTGGTGGGAGGAGGAGCTCTTGGTTTTTACCTTCGGCTGCCGATGACTTTAGGAAGTCTCTGCAGGGTTCCTACATCTGCTGCCAGGCCGATGTCCACTTCCTGGTGGGAAGAATATGCTCTTTTAAAGGATCCACTCACTTATTTTATGTGTTTGAGGAAGGGGGGTATGGATCTTACTTTGATCTGAAACCAGGCGTCCTGGGTACACAGGCGTATGTCGCAGGCGGTGATCAGGTCCACTCCTGAACAACACAGCAGAATAACAGACTTTAGTTTGAATTAGCGTATAATCTCCACCAACGGTGCGAAGACACAAGGACTGGCTGGGTGGCGTGAGTAGGATGTCATTTTATTGATAACATTATATATCACTATCGATCAGCATTGACTACGGATATGTCCAGGTTATTTTTAAGCTAGGAGCTAGTTAAAATGTTACACAATTTGACTTTTACAAAGGAAACAACCTTGTTAAGCACTTTTTATTTCAGTTTTGCAAGAGTACAAGTTTTATTGATTACCTCCTCCCACGCAGGCTCCGTGCACGGCCACCAACACCGGCTTTGGACACTTTAGGAAGGAACACACGCACCACCATGTTAGAATTACTTAAACGTCTGGATAATATTTCTCTCCCATGTAAAAAAAGTTGGGGCGTAAAAAGTGATGTATTTTGTATTGATGCAGACAAGAAGAGAGACACACACGTAAACACAGTTAATGCGTGTGTGTGGTTACCCTCTCGATGACAGAGAAGGTTTCTTGGTACTTGGTGATGATCTTTCTCATGTTCCACGAGTTCCTCGCCGTGTCGTCGCCCTCTGGCTGCAACACGTCGCTGGCCATGTCCATCAGGTCGATCCCTATTTATTTTATTATACATCTTTTAGTCATCACAGCAAGAGAATAACAGGACAGTAAAAAAGAAAACAAATATATATTAAAGCAGAGGTAGGTAAGATTTGAGATGTTAGAGAGGGGAGAAACGAAAGATTTTTTAACTAAAAAACCTAAAAACATCCCCTCCTTCTCTGTTCCCTCCCTCGCTATGTTTCTCCACCATTGAGAGGCATTTAAAGCACCTGTGATGGACAAGAGGAATTCCCTGAACAAATAACTAAATTCCCTCAAATAGCTGACGGATGGCTGACATTTTTAACAAATGACATGCAAGTAGTAGCTGTTACATCTGAACTACAGCACCTTTAACTAAGAATATGCTTAACTAACTACTAAATATATAGACATTGAGCAGTAAAAATAAAAACAGAATGTGATGATAAATATTATGACCTGTCACGGTCAGTCAACAAAATGCTAGGGACTGTTTTCATGAGGCAACATTTGTTTCCCACCTTTGCCCCGGTCTATAGACAGAAGCCTTGTTGGTCTTGTTGTTTACCTGCGGTGAAGATCTTGCCTGCCCCCGACACCACGACCGCTCTGCAGTCCGAGTCCTCCGCGATCTGGTTAAAGCAATCCACCATCTCACTGCGAGAAAAACAAACAATAATGTAGCATACTGCTTGTATTTATCTATTATACGTTTCCTGCATGTGCTAAATGGTTCTCTGCATTGTCATTTTTAAATGGGCTTTTTAAATAATCTGCCCAGGGACCTCTGGTGAAAGTTAGCTGGACAGCTGACATTTACAGAAATGTTGATGGTGGGCTGTCCCTATAAAAATAAACAGAACTAAACCTAATAACATAGCCTATACTGTTAATAATGTCTACCTCATCCATTTGAAATGTTTATATGTATTTCGTTTTTACTCTGATTAAACATTTTGATCTCTCTTTAATTCTTATAACTGTCCTGTACTTACTGCTGTGACACCCTTCATTTTCCATCCAAGATTAATTAACAATCGCAGAGTTAACACACAGTGGACAGATCGGAGTGTGAGAGACATAAACAGAGACCAATAGTATCAAAAAAAAACATGATCTCAAACTAACCAATCAGGTCGAAGAAAGTGCCACATTCCTTCCTACCATTTATATATAAAGGGAAACAGTGTAGCGGTCAGAGTGTTTGACTCCGATATGAAAGGTTATCAGTTGAACACCCCAATGTCCGCAGTTAAAGGTTAACGGTTATATACCCCAATGTCCACAGCCTACCTGTACACATCCTTGAGCAAAATTTCCCTAACTCCTACCTGCGACATGCATCTAAAACAATCTAGAGAAGTAGCTAAATGCTACTAAAGGACTGTTCACTATGACTCCTGAGCCCCCTACCTCCAGAAAGCACGGTTCATGGCGTTGCGTTTCTCTGGGCGGTTGAGCTCGACGTGCGTGATGGCCTCGGTGGGGCGGCTGACCGACAGGGAGGTGAAGGGACCGCCGCTGGAAGACATGGCTCTCACGGCGTTCTGCCCAAGCAGACACACTCCTGACGCTGGGAGCAAGAGAATTACTTCTTAACACCTTGTGTGTGTGTATGTGTCTGTGTGTAATGATGGGGCGTGTCTATATTGATCTGGAGGCTGTGGGTGTGTTTTTAGTGGGACAAGATTCATTTCCTGGGTCCAGTTGTTCAAAAGATTTAATCTGGATCAGAATGATCCGGATTTGGAAATCCTATTTTTTGCTATCCAGGATCAGGTAGTCCATCTTACTTTTGTGCCAGTTTTTCAAAGCAACATTGGATTGGATCACCTTGATCCAGATACAAACTTTCATGATTACCAAATCCGGATTACCAGTTCTCTAAATGGGACCTGCCTACATATCATAATGTAGCCTACTGGCTATGTAAAGAACAACAGGTAGAATAGTCAGTGTTGGGTTTTTAAACTAAAAAGTGTTATTTGATGAGACAGAAAACAGCACAATAAAACAATACAAACATCACACCATTTCCATTTCATTTTTATCCATTTTTTTTAAACAGTCAGAACCCTCATCTGACCCACATCAAATAAATGTCCAATACTTTATAAAATAAAGAATGTTCAGACTTCGGCTTATTGAAGGTCTGCTTTTAGGAGGTAGATCTCAAGTAAAGCTTTGGTTTGCTGTAGTTGGGTCAGAGTGATTTGTTCCTCTGCCAGACAAATCTGTACGTCTGCTATTTCAGTTTCTCGTTGTAGAAGTGACATATAGGCATCATCATCTTTGTTTGGCAAAGGACGCCTCTTTTATGGGACAAAATCCCAATTATTTCTTTACTGTGTTGAAAGGCTTAATAGGTAGCCTAATGTCTACTATTTTACAAATAAAGTGTAAAATATGAATACCTGTATATATACTACAATATACAAATGTTTTATTTCACCAATTTTAAAGTTTTATTTAATTTTGTTCTGGAAATCCTCCCTGAATCCACCCTTCCGCTGGGATCATGCTAATCCTGATTTTTTGGGATTAAAGTGATCCCAATCCTACTAAAACGTTTTGAAATACACATGCTGAAGGTTTGATCCAGATCTGAACAAAGATTGGATTAAGTGATCTAATCCGATTTCAGGATCCATTTACTCTTTTAAACAACTCATTTTCAAGATTTGAACCAATCCGATAGCTGTAATCCGATCAGAAAACGTTTTCCAACTGGGCCCAGGACCTCCCTGGCGATGTAGGCTACAGGTACTGTTTGGTATTTCCATGACAACCTGAAAATATAGCAGTCTCTTATCTTGTCCACTAGACCATATATTACTTGTGTGATTTAAATTGTTTTGTTTACTAATCAAAATCTGAAATAACCTCCTACGGAAAATAATTTCCTTATCAATGCAATGCCTCCATAGACAATCATGGGTGTGTCCACCTAGATGTATCATGGATAGATCAGCCTACCAGTTGCTACAGTCCACTGGGTTGTATTCACGGACTAACCCTTACCTGCACCTTAAAGACCTGTCTCAATATTCAATGTCTTCCTTAAGGACCTGTCTCTGTACTGTTTGACCCCTACCTGCTACCTAATGACCTGTATCTGTATTCACTGTCCAACCCATACCTGCTTCTTATTGACCTGTCTCTGTATTGACTGTAATTGGTTCTGGATAATATCTATATATATTCATAGTATTTAAGACGGTTAAAATGCACCAAAGCATGGAAAGTAACTTCATATTGACCTTTCACCTACATTTTGGATAACGCAGCTCTCAAAACATACAATAATCGAATAGCACACACCTCTAGAGCTTATTACACGTATAGGTATAGCGTTCTCCAATATATATAGTAACGTTACATATATAATATAATACTTACTTTTTCTGAAGGCTGTCCTTACAAAGGATGACAACATTGCCCAGTCTCAACTCTTCCTCTGAGATTAAGTCCTGGACCAGTGAGGATTTACCACGTTCCGGGTGGAGGCACTGATAAATAGGTTAATATCTATAAATATATATTACTATAGAAGTATAGGAATGGGATGTTTTTAGAGTACAACCATGGACTCTCACCTATATCAAGTTCTTCTTCTACCTAGAGTATCAAAGTGACAAGACGGTGTCGCCGCCAACTGGTAAAACAAATGAACTGCAGGTTTAATGACATTCTCAGACTAATATATATATTATTGGAATTCGCTGGATAATGTTAGACTGACATCGCCAGACCAACTTGCTGGACATCTGCCGGAGCAAATAAAACATGAGTTGGTAGATTCGTCTGATTCCCAGGCTAGGATAATGTAGTCACCATATAATGAGAAGGTTTTTTTACAAACTTATCAACTGTCAACGTATCCCGCACAGTTGTTATAAATATAATAAAATAAATAAAAGATGATACAAATCAAAAATAAAATAGAAATCTACAAATACCAACATTCCCCTCGAATTCGCGCTAAACGGAAGTCCGACCTTTTGGTATAAATTCATTTCCGCCTCTACCTCAAGTCCTTTCCTGTCTATGGCCTATTGAAAGATGGCGGTGCAAATCTCCAAGAAGAGGAAGGTTAGCAACTGTTTATCCTTAATATATCCTTTAAAAACACCCATCACTGTAAAATAGCCCCAGCGTATTGTACACAGAGGTGTTGTGTGTCAGCTTGGATACGTTTTTGGCATTTTGATCCTCGCATCTGTTGGGATTAGGACAGATCCTCACCTCGCAGTCAGGGCTCTTGCTGCCGCTAGCACCGCAGCTAACACGTTAGGTTCGCCACATTTCTAATTTATAGCCACATTTTCACTCATTATCAACAGCGAGTAAACGTGGAGATATGCTGTGTTAAGTGCCAATTGGCAACCCTTTTCAATACACTCAAGGTAATGTCAATCGGGTTTATAAATGTCTGTAAGTTATGTTTAAACGCCGGTTTCAACTTCTGTTTGTAGTTCGTCTCCGACGGGATCTTCAAGGCCGAGCTGAACGAGTTCCTGACCCGCGAGCTCGCAGAGGATGGCTACTCCGGTGTGGAGGTGCGCGTCACCCCGACCCGCACAGAGATCATCATCCTGGCCACAAGGTGAGCTGTGCACGCCAGACGGTACACAGTCGTTCGACCTTAGCTGCTGTTGGGGGGGTTAGGCAGTGAAAAGAGTTGGTAGTGAGTGGTCATTGGAGAGCGAAGAGTTGCTAGGTCTTTCAGTAGGCAATAGATTGCGAATACAGATGTTAGTTGGTGATTTAGAACTCGTGGTGGATGGACACTGAATGTAGAGGGTTTTAAATGTGCAGGTGGGGGTAATGATTCCCTTCTGTTGAAAGGTTTTATTTCGACATGAAGGAAGTAGAATAAAGAACATTTGAGTATCACCAATAAAACAACATTACCTATTGTGTAAGTCAGAACAGCCTGGTCTCCCTTCAGTGATGATACGATGACGAGTCGGAACGGGGCCGTCCAGCTCTGGGACTGACCGGCCCAGGGCCACGTTCTGTGGTTCTGATCCGGTTCCTCAGAGCAGACGGTCTTTCTCGATTGAAGACATATGAGGCATTTGTCTGAGAAGGGTTGTCGAGGAAACGCTTATTATTTAAGCGGTTGTTTGTCATTAAGGAGATGGTCAGACAGTGAATAGAGTAGGTAGTCTGTCATTAGGGTCATCTGGATATCTTGTTCAAGGATGCTTGTGTATACACGCTGCATGTGTACAGTTAATAGTATAACAATCATATAACAATTTTGGGGTCACGGTTTTGTTTGGTACGGTATGTTTTGGTAAAGGTGGGATGACATAAATGCCTATAAAGAGATTCTATATATATTATAGGGTTCTCCCCAAGCAATGTAATAGTGGCGCTTGTGCCACCATGTAACATTTGAAAATAGGGCTGTCACGACAAACACATTTAATTTCTTCAACAGTTTATTGGTTAAAACAAATGTTGTATTTGACCAAGTCTTCTAAAAGGAAAACTAATATCGACCAAGTGCTTTGTGGAGGCAGTCAGTTGCTTGCATGAAATGTACTACTGTAGACGACCCCAGATAAGAGAAAACCAATCGTAACTGGAGTGTATATAAGCAGCCTGTTTAGGTAGGTAGAGCTTTTTGATATAGGAGCGTGAATAGTTGGGTGGTGAGGAAAGATGTTGAGCTGTCGCTGAAAAAAAAAGAACTCCCTATGTGATAAAAACATTTTACAATTTATTTAGAGTGAGGGATGCTTTTAAAATAAATATACACAGATGGCTGGGACGTGACAAAGGATATGCCAATACTGCGAAAAAAGGGGTGCAACCAAATTTCTTAGGGTGCCACCAAATTCAAATGTTAGTCTTGAGCCCTGCCGAGGCAGCGACTACACCATCCGAGACTAGAGAAATTTCACTGGCTACCATAAAGACGGTGCTTTTATTTTCTTGAACAGAATACATGCATGCCCCGAACTGAACGATTCAGATGTTTCATCCCTAATAGTTAACAAACCCAGAAGAATCCTACAACGGTCCTACCCCTCTCTGCCTCATGATTTGAAATATCAATATAACTAGGCAGCCGGTTTTTCTGAAAGTAAAATATCTAACGGGAAGTACAGTGATGCTAGACTAGCCTTGTATTGTACAATTATGAATCACTGGTTTAATCTAACTCTAAACAAGTCTAACAAAAGGCACATGTATTGCTCATGAATCATCTTGGTCTACCTATTTAGCAACAGACACTTTTATCCACAGTGACTTAGTTGTAGTTAACCATTTCACTCTTGTTCTCAGGACCCAGAATGTTCTAGGAGAGAAGGGCCGTCGCATCAGAGAACTGACCGCTGTGGTCCAGAAGAGGTTTGGCTTCCCCGAGGGCAGTGTGGAGGTAAGACGTGGTACACGTGTGTGTGTGTGTGCGTACGCTTAAGCTGGCTTGGCAACTGCCGCCCTGTAAGTTAGGACAGCCTGGTCTCCCTTCAGTGATGATACGATGACGAGTCGGAACGGGGCCGTCCAGCTCTGGGACCGACCGGCCCAGTGCCACGTTCTGCGGTTCTGGTCCGGTTCCTCAGAGTTGGACGGTCTTTCTCGATTGAAGACATATGAGGCATTTGTCTGAGAAGGGTTTCTCAAAATGCTTGCATGGTATCCCAATAACTGAGGGTTTCATGTAGCCTGTTCATCTCGGATGAACATTTTTAACTGACCACCACAACTCCTATTAATCATCACTTACCCTGCTCCTCTAGCTGTATGCTGAGAAGGTGGCGACCCGTGGCCTGTGTGCCATCGCCCAGGCAGAGTCTCTGCGCTACAAGCTGCTGGGAGGTCTGGCCGTGCGTAGGTATGGAAACATCTAACCCCGTCTTTCTTTGTAAACAAACTGTAGGATCAGTCTGTGCATTCCTCGTGGGTATGTACTCATTTGTGAAAGAGCCATGGCTTAGGAACCATACTAGGCACAGGAGAGCTGTGTGGTTACCTGACCGGGTGGGGTGTAGTGACAGGTTACCCGTGTCTTACCAAAGATAACTAGTTCATGCCTTATAGCCGTATTCTAAAATGTGACGGCACTAATTGATAACCCTTCAGTGATGATACGATGACGAGTCGGAACGGGGCCGCCCAGCTCCGGGACCGACCGGCCCAGGGCCGCGTTCTGTGGTTCTGGTCCGGTTCCTCGGAGCAGGCGGTCTTTCTAGATTGAAGACATATGAGGCATTTGTCTGAGAAGGGTTGTAGGGACTAGATGGAATCACGGTCTCAAGCCGGTCGCCGGTCTGGTAGTTATGGGAAGACCTATGTAGATGGGGGGGGTAATGTTTATTTATCAATCTTGCCTTTTAATGAACAGACAATGCATCCTTCCCATGATTGGTGGACCAGAAGCATGACATCACTAACGTTGTCCTCTCCCCCGCCAGGGCGTGCTATGGTGTGCTGCGTTTCATCATGGAGAGCGGAGCTAAGGGCTGCGAGGTGGTGGTGTCCGGTAAGCTGAGGGGTCAGAGGGCCAAGTCCATGAAGTTCGTGGACGGCCTGATGATCCACAGCGGAGACCCAGTCAACTACTACGTGGACACCGCCGTCCGCCACGTCCTGCTCAGACAGGGTGAGACACTCTCATACTCAATAATACACCGGTCACCCCTCTCTACCCTTTCAGTCACCCATTGTGCTCTCTCCCCTACACTCGCCCACTATACTATGCATTTAACTTGCCTGAGCTGAATGTATAGATCATGCATTGTATTCATGTAATCACAACATAATGATTACATTACATTAACCTCCAATGTGTGTACAAACAGCCCAGAATCCAAACAATTCCATCAGGCAAACATATTTTAAGCCCTGACCCGCTCTGTTTTTTGTGAAGAAACTGTGCGGTAAAATCACTAGTTCATACTCTTGAGCTTTATTGTAATTATACAATGGCTCTTATTGATTACCCTTCAGTGATGCTACGATGACGAGTCGGAACGGGGCCGTCCAGCTCTGGGACCGACCGGCCCAGGGCCACGTTCTGTGGTTCTGGTCCGGTTCCTCGGAGCGGACGGTCTTTCTCGATTGAAGACATATGAGGCATTTGTCTGAGAAGGATTGTGGAGACTAAAGATTTAGTTAAATGTGTGAACTCAGTGGGTGACTGGCTGTAATTGGCTGTCACAAGTTTGCCATGTAGTGCTGCGAGTCTGTTGTTGGAAACAACTGCTGTTGGAAACAGCTGAAGCTAGTAATTGGGTTGTTTTTGACTAGGTTGACACCTTTCTCATAATGCGGAAGGACCGGTGTTTATAAACTAGCTGAATAACATCTACCTGTGCATTTGCCTTCAGGTGTGCTGGGCATCAAGGTAAAGATCATGCTGCCCTGGGACCCCAGTGGTAAGATCGGCCCCAAGAAGCCCCTCCCTGACCACGTGAGCATCGTTGAGCCCAAGGACGAGCCCCTGCCCACCACCCCCACCTCAGAGCAGAAGGGAGCCAAGCCAGAGGCCCCCACCATGCCCCAGGGAGGAGCCCCTCCACCCACCGCATAGAAGGGTAAGGCTTGGTCTCCACCACAACCACCACCACATAGAAGGGGAAGGCTTGGTCTCCACCACCACCACATAGAAGGGTAGGGCTCAGTCTCCACCACCACCACATAGATTGGTTAAGGCGCAGTCTGTAGAGTACATGAGGGGGCAGTGTAGTGGCTAGAGGGTTTGACTCCCAGCCAAAAGGTACTGGATTCTATTCCAGATGTCGTGTCTAACATGTCGGCATCCCTGAGCTAAGATGCCTCTTGCCTAATGACATTCATCTGTATTAACTGCAAGATGCTTTGGATAACATGTGTCTGTGCCAAAGGAATAAAGTGTCCATTTCATGATTAACATGCCAATTCATTATCTACTTGAATAAGATAATGCATTATTAATCTCAAACATGTCATTTTGGATAAAAAGTGGGGTATTAAAGTCTCAGGGAAACCTGACCACTAGTCATCAAGCCTTGTCTTGCTGCATAGTGATGGCATCAAACAGTTGTCCATGTGTGAGCTGTTTATATCGTTGATGTGTTGGTTGGCTCATGCAACAAGACCATTGATGGAGCAGTTTGCTTCAAGTCTGTACCTGGTGTTTAGTTACTCCTCCCTTCAGTGATGATACGATGACGAGTCGGAACGGGGCCGTCCTGTTCTGGGACCAACCGGCCCAGGGCCACGTTCTGTGGTTCTGGTCCGGTTCCTCAGAGTGGACTGGCTTATCTCGATTGAAGACATATGAGGCATTTGTCTGAGAAGGGTTGATATTTTTTTTGGATAGTTTTTGTAAGGTTTGAATGGACAGTGAGAGTTTTTAAATGTGTCTTGATGCAGTGGATCACTAATCTATTCTGTTCTCTGGCAGGTTTTCTCCCTTCTCCCGATGGAATCAAGACCCTGAGATTTTTGTGTATAAAAAACAATAAAATCTGGAAATACATCAATCCTGCCTTGTCTGTTGCATCAACTGCATGTCTTCCTTGGCCTTTTGTACTTTACAGAGCATTGCAAAAATATAAAAAACATTGCAGTCTCTGATCAGATACACCTAAATGATAGAGTAAAGACACCTAAATGTAAAGTAACAAAACATGCCTTCACTCTAGGGAGTTATTTTACACAATTCTGCATGGGCATGATACGGTCTCTCCTTTGCTACCTTGTTTTTGACCATCATTGGTTAGCATCCCAATAATAGCATAAAAACATCCGAATTTTAGGCTTAACGACTGACGAGGCGCCTTCAGTGACGAGGAAACGTTACGAAGCCATTAGCCACACCCCCGGAACTCACCTGTACTGGTGGCTACATGGGATCTGGCATCAACCATATTTTTGCTTGGCGGACAGGTGCGGAGAAAGGAAAATGAGTCTGCCCGACTTTAAATCCCATGGGAAACCGGCAGCTCCTGCCCTGACGGTAACTGCATAATGGTTGAAGTTTGTTCATGGTATTGTCGCTTTCGATGTTCGTGGAAAATCGCAAACAAATTTTAGACGAGCGAACTTGTTACTTATGACTGGTTGTTAGTGGTGTCGGAGCGCAGTTTCATCCAATATTTTTCTTAACTCGGTAGTTCGTAGTCATGAACTCGAACGATAGCCTACTGTAATGTTCTGACTGAAAACTCATTTTGCGACAGACGTAGGAATTCATTTAAATGTATGTATTTAAAAGTCTTCGTCCATCTATTTTTGAGCTGGACTCAGCTGTTCGTTTAGCGACGAGGAAATGGTGGAAGCGGAATTTGGTAGGCCTATATCAAGTTTTCCACCCTGAAATGTGAAAACGTGCTAGATTAAAGTAAACCAAATCTAAATTATATATTGGTACCATGACCGAACGCATTCACTGCCTAGTGTGCACATCTTGTAGGCTAGTCCCCAACGTCCAACCAAAACGCACTGTTCGCTGACTTATTTATTCACTAATGAGCAATGTGAATAGTACTCCAATAAAGCAATACATGGCTTTAAGATCATTAAGTATTTCCGACATTGCTGGCTGGCTGATGGCCAACTTGTGATCAGCGATGCAGGCTTATCTTAAATTAAACAAACCAGTGGATCCCGGACGCCCTTCCTGGAATGCTATTGGCCTCATGTAACATCTGTCCAATGTTTACCAGATAGATGTAGCCTGTTTTCTTAACTAATGTTTTTGAAAAAATGTATAGCACCAAAGATCGTTGTGACAGAGCTATGGAGTTCTGTCACTTCACAATTTTTTTTACATAGCTATATATATATATATATGTATATATGTATATGTATATATGTATATGTATATATGTATATATGTATATATATATGTGTATATATGTATATATATATGT
>JAOPJO010000054.1:1478389-1494063 GCA_027123675.1 Molva macrophthalma | reverse complement strand
GTGTGTGTGTGTGTGTGTGTGTGTGTGTGTGTGTGTGTGTGTGTGTGTGTGTGTGTGTGTGTGTGTGTTGGTGTTGTCAGAGGAAATTAAGAGTGTGAGAGTGCTGCCGTGTCATCTGGTCCCAACTACTGGTGCCGTGGAGCCCGGACACACTCACCCCCCTCCCCCTCAGAGAGGAACACTCACCCTCCTCCTCTTCAGAGAGGAACACTCACCCCCCTCCCCCTCAGAGAGGAACACTCACCCTCCTCCTCTTCAGAGAGGAACACTCACCCTCCTCCTCCTCAGAGAGGAACACTCACCCTCCTCCCCTCCCCTGCCCTCCTCTGCCCTCCCCTGCCCTGCCCTGCCCTCCCCTGCCCTGCCCTGCCCTCCCCTGCCCTCAGAGACGAGGAACAGTGCCTTCTGCTTTTGCAAGATGGGTCAAAAGCCCCCTACTCTCTAGAGCCAGCAGCCTCCCCTTCAGAGAGAGATCCTTTCTCATGTCCGCATCTCTGCCTCTTCCTACACCTCCGGCCTCATCACTGAGCGTCTGTACTGAGGGTGTGTGTGTGAATGCGCGGGTGTGTGTGTGCGTGTGTGTGCGTGTGCGCAGCGTGCGTGTGTGCGTGCGCTTGTGTGTGTGTGCGTGCGTGTGTGCGTGCGCGCGTGCGTGTGTGTGTGTGCGTGTGTGTGCGTGTGCGCAGCGTGCGTGTGGGCGTGTGTGTGTGTGTGTGTGTGTGTGTGTGTGTGTGTGTGCAGCGCTGGGCACTCACGTGAGCAGTGATGTTGGCACGGATCTCCCTCAGGACGTGTTGCCGGTACAGCAGCTGAACCTTGATGGGCACCAGCGGGGGGTCTGAGGAGAGAGAGTGACATAGAGGGTGAGGGGGGAGAGAGAGATTGAGTTCACTGGCATAAATCTGTCACCGCTTCCTGTCGTCACCCCGGTGTCCTCCGTTCCAGAATGTTCTGTGTTTTAGGTTTCAGCTTCTTGGATCGGGGCTGAGCTCTACAAATCATTGGGCTGATTTGGCTGCAGTGAGATATGTGTGTGTGTGTGTGTGTTTGCACACACACACACACACACACACCATAGTGCATTGTTAGATTTGTCTGCAGGATGGTTGGCCGGTCAATGTTCTATTTCTCGCCACATCCTGGCCCTTACAGAGAGGGACCGAACACACAGGTGTGACACATTGTCACACCTGTGTGTGTGTGTGTGTGTGTCAGTGAGGGCCCCAGCCCGTCCGCCTCTCCAGACTCACCGCTGTGTGTGTGTGTCAGTGAGGGCACATACCGGTGTGTGTGTGTGTCAGTGAGGGCACATACCGCTGTGTGTGTGTGTCAGCAGGCCCTGCAGGATGAGGATGAAGTGCAGGTTGTTCTCAGTGTCACTGAGTGTCAGCATGGCCACGCCCCCCATGCCCTGGGTCTGCGCCTCGCTCGTCAGAGTGGAGCTGAAGGTCTCTGCAGCGCGCACACACACACACACACACACAGATGTATGAGCCATATCTGCAGACTCTCACAACAAGGGCGCTTACACATCAGCATCCATGTAAACAATATCCCCTTATGGAACCATGAATCCATGGGAGGCTTTTAAAGATTGCACCACTGTGTATACACTTCTTATACACTGTGTATCGCTTTGTAAATATTAACTCAGGACGCAGACACACACACACACACACACACACACCCACATACATACACACACACACACACACACATACATACACACACACACACCCACATACACACACACACCCACATACACACACACACCCACATACATACACACAAGTAAAAAGGGTGAAATAAACACTCACACACACACACATGCTTGCACACACACACACACACACACCTGCAAACAGTGCCCTGTGTTTGATGATCTTGCCCTCTGCTTCTTCTCGTTGACCGGTAGACGTTGCCATGGTGATGCGCATCTGCTCGTTCTGCAGCTGTCGCAGCAGAGGTTTGGCCAGGTTCTTCCACACGCCACAGATCTGCACACACACACACACACACACACACACACACACACACACACGCGCAATCGGTGAGTGATGGTAATGCTAACCATACTGTTGTGCCAAAGTGAGGATGTGTGTGTGTGTGTGTGTGTGTGTTTGTGGGTGTGTGTGTGTGTGTGTGTGTCTGCATGTCTTGCCATAGTTACAAAGTTGACACACACACACACATCTGGTTAATCTATCAAGCCCTGTGTGTCTCTCATCTGCAGGCCACAAGGGGTTGGGATGGGGCGGGGTTGTGTGTGTGTGTGTGTGTGTGTGTGTGTGTGTGTGTGTGTGTGGAGGGGGGTTACCTGAGCTGTGTAATGGAGGTATTCCAGTCCTTACCTATACAGGTCCTTCCGTCCGTGTGCATGCGGAAGCCATGGCTGCACTCACAGTGATAAGAGCCAGGAGTGTTGACACACACCTGCTGGCATCCCCCGTTCAGCTCCTCACACTCATTGACATCTGCAGGCACACACACACAAAAACAAGCACATACATACACACGTGCGCACAGAAACAGACAGACAGAGAGACGCACACACACACACACCCACACACACACACACACACATTCGTGCATGCAGCAGGACACACACACAGACACACACACACACATGCATGCATCATCACACACATCCATACACGCATGAAAACACACAGAAACACACACACACACACACACACACACACACACACACACACACATGTATTTCAGAAAAGCAAACTCTGTTGCAGGTGATTCATCAAAGAGTTGAGCAGACATTACAACCTCAAAGGCTCATGAGAATGTATAAACTCGTAAATACATGAAAAGACTACATGACCTTGTCAAAATGAAGGCTGATAAAAAAAAACACTTGACCAATGAATGACCAAAACAGTATTGTATTCAGTTAACAGAGATAAATATGAATGTACAGGTATTTAAAGAGGGGAAAACTATATTTATATTTATGTCATTATTGACACGTTAGAGGTGGCTCAGTTTAACCTCCCATTTGCAGAAAACCAAAGTGTTTCAGGATCATTCGATTCTATTCCAGGCTCTACCATTTCCATCATCTGGTCACACACACACATGTTTCCATCCATCTGATTGTGTCATCAAGCCAAGCCACTGTATCCCTACTTTCCACTAAGTTGCTGCTAAATACCCCTTGGAGAAGCACAAGCATGTGTCAGGAGAAAAAACACATAAAATGTATCATCCTGTGCGCAATAGCCCATGCTCCAAATTCCATCGGAAAATGCATCATTTTCATCACACAAGGCTTCTTTGCGTGGGAACAAAGAGAAATCTCCGAAGATCTGTTGTCACTCTCCAATGTAGCTGTACCTGAACTCCCCTCTTTTAGTGATGGTCAGGCTTTGCTCCACATCTGGAACACCCATCAAACCTTTCTGAAGTGATTCCCAGGGATCTCAGCGGCCTCACTGCCTGAACTCGGGATCACACACAAGGAACCAAAAGGTAGCTGTGTTTTTGGATTATTTTAGGTTTGGATTAGTATTGTCATTTTTATATAAATTACATTTTTTAGGCATGTGTTTGCACGCATGTGTTTGTGTGTGTGTCAGTGTGTGTGTGTGTGTGTGTGTGTGTGTGTGTGTGTGTGTGCGTGCTTGTGCCGGTGCGTGTACATGCATCTTTGCATGTGTACGTGCGTGCATGTGTATGTGCACATCCACACATGCACGTGATGGTGTGTGTCTGTGTAAAAAAAACGCTTGCGCTGCAGACCAGCGCTCCCTTCATCTCTCTACAGAGTGGTGTCTGAGTGATCCGTGTGAAACAGCTCTGTTCAGATTGTCCTCAGTGCTGTTTGAAATAGCTTACTTCCAATAATATGTATACAGGGACAGAGAGTGGGTGGGTCAGACTGGAAGCCCTGTTACACTTAAAGAAGCCATTTTATTCAACAGGTCCTGCATATTTTATTGAGAGCATGTTCAAAGGATTCAAAATTCACATGACCATCTCATTCAAACAAAGAACCCCCTGAAATCGATACAATGTGTGTTGAAAGAGCGCATGTTCATCCTAAGAGGGCCTCCTATCGTTTGCTTAATCTCTCATAATATTACAAAACCCTTGCAATTACCAGATCGTGGACCCTGGATCATGTTGGGGCTTTGCTGAGGTCGTGAAAGCAATTGGTGTTCCGTGGTGAGAGGATTTCAGTAAGACACACAATGGCTTCTTTTGACGACTAGTGGTGGAGAAGCTGGTGAGCGACTGAAGGGCTTAGAGGTTGTGTGGTCTGACACTATCGTGTGACACCATCTGTCTCTTGTAGACTTTCTACAGATAGCATCTAGTACTAGGCAAAATGGAAATAAATGTAAAAAATACAAATCTGTGTTTGTGTATATTTTGAGTTTGAATGCTAATTTATATTCCCCACAAATCAGTGTTCCACTTCAAATGATCACCATGAAAGTTGTTGAATTACTAGCCCTGCCGAAGATCTTACATCTAGCTTTCAGGTCAACAGCAGCCATCTGTCATCTGTTTTCCAAACACTCCAAACCATCCATCCATCCATAAATCTTGCCACAGCTAAATGTAATTGATTTAGGAATCTTTATAGAGAACAGCTTCAAAGTTCTGACAATTTATTTTGTTTTGCATCTAAGACCAGTGCTTACGGCCCAGTAGCACCCAGTTGCTCACTAGCTGATGGTGAGAAAAAACCCCGTCTGTACTACTTTGTCTCTAAGGGGTTAAGGGTCAGGGGTACGTGTGGTTCTTTAACAAATGGGTGGCAACACCCTTTGCTACATCAGCAAGTTCATGTTGGCGTGACAACCTCCCCACCCCCCACCCCCCTCCCAGCTGAAGTCTTTAACAGAAGAAGGTGCCATCTGATAGGTAATTGGACACGTCCACTTCCTGCTGTTTGGGAAGTTCAGAAACTTTACAATGCTGGGGAGTGAACATTCATAGCCTCAACTTGGGCTCAGAGTTGACGGCTATAGAGGCAGCAGGGGCCAGGGGGCTTCGGCCAAATGGTTTGAGTCCAACTCCTTGATGCACATTAGGGTATTCAAATAGAGCGTTGCATAAAATGTGATTCATATGCTTCTGTATGCGAGGCCATTTATCAATTTAACGTTGATTTGTGTATGTTGTGTGTATTCATTGGTGACCCATGGTGTATTATGTCCCAGAATTCTGCAGAGAGCAAATATTAACAGGTTTTTTTTTTAGCATTGAAATGATTAGAATGGTTATTCACTCTTTCTAAGCAGATAGCTTGCAGAGAGGGGCCGACTATGCTGTCAGCTCTCCAACACCGTGGAATAATCGGTCTTACCCTGACACGACCTGTCGTCCGGCCCCAGTCTACTTCCCTGGGGACACTTGCAGTAGAAGCTGCCAATGGTGTTGCAGCAGTAGCCCTCACAGCCGCCGTCATACCCCTCACATTCATTCACGTCTGAAAGAAAAAGAAGGAACATTAAGTCAATGGTCACATTCTAAACTGCTGAGTTGAGTGTGCTTAGTTTGGTCAGAACTAACCAGTTCATTTAAATTAAAAAAAAAAAAAAATTGTGAATTTGTGAATTTCAGGTTTATATCTAGTGGTGGAGAGGCTGGTGAAAGACTGAAGGGCTTGGAGGTTATGTGGTCTGAATGCTATCGTGTGACCCCATCTGTCCCTTAGCTTGTAGGCTGTCTACAGTTAGCATCAAGTTCCTGACTTGTATTGTTGAGTTATAGAAGGCCATAGCAATCCAATTGAGGTTGAAGGACACACCTTAAAAATTCCTACACTTTGTAAAACAACTGTTAGCTCTTTGTATGGCCTCTTTGTTATGAAGGAAAAACTGTTATTTTAGACCTGGACTTCCTGGATCTCAGGAAGTTCATGTTCATGGCAGCTTGTACATTGGCAACAGGTTTATACCCTGTCAAAATGTGTGTATGGTAGATTAAGTAATACCACATATGTTACAGTAATTGTATTGAGTTCCAATGTTGGCATACATTGCACATTTCCACAAGTGACAATGCACTGCATTTGGTCTTCAAAGTGGGAATTCTGGCCAGGCCGGATTACTCTTGGACCACTCAGTAATCTAAATTGAATAGACAGCGTAACAGTATAAAGGCAGGGGAATATGAAGGAAAGGAAAAATAATTTACTATTTTCTCCTCATCTGTTTAAAGAGTCAATATGACCCCCAGTGTGCATCAGTAATTTGTTTACCTTCAAACAGGAAATTGCTGAAACAGAACTAAGCGAAAACCATTTGCTATAGTGAGGAAATCACGTGAGCAAAACACATCCAAGAAGGAACGGCCTGGAAAGAGCAGGAGCCTGTGTGGGACACGTCCGACCCCTGTTGCACTGAATGGACTGCATGAACTCTGACCTCCGCTGCTGTATCTATGCAGAATCACAGGTGTTCACACACTGGCCACTAATAAAATGCTGAATACAATCGGGACAAAACAAAGGAATGAAGACAAGAATGCAAGTGCTCTATTTGTGTCAGTGAGACCACTGAGTGCAAATAATTGCAGTGTCAAAGTGTTTGTTTGGTACCTTGTTGACTGAGCTTGCAATGTCTGATGGATGTTGAGCATGGATATACATTTGGGAACACAGTGGCTATATTACTTTAAAAAAATAAACGTTGGACAAATAGTCACAATTGGGATGGAAACGCATGCATGCAAAACTGGCAAAGAAGCCCGCCTGATACCTCATGGAGTCTTCAGAGGGTGTTGGTGGCCTGGGTTGGGACAGTTTGGTAGAAAAATTGAAGCCTGCAGAACCTCAGAAACCAAGGATGGGTCGCCATGTTTAAAAAACTGGCCAGAACCATACTTGATTTCCAAGGGTAAACAATTTAATGTGGGAAGGAAAAAAATATAATGTAACCCCCCCTTGCAGTGAAATAAATCATCTTAATGTGTTCTTTAAACGACCCTTGGAGTGAAGATGGTTCCAATTTGGCATTAAGTGTTCCCTAGAGTTTGTAGTTGTATGGTATCATCTGAGTTTGTTAACCTTTCATTATGGAACTCGTTAATCCTGATGCTGCATATTAGAGACCAACAACCTCTCTTAACATCAGCCCAGGGTCACATGTCATCACCAGCAACAACAAGAGGCTGAGCAGGAGAGGAAGACCCCATGTTTGGAGACTGGTCCATGCTGGTGCTGACTTCCTGTTCAGCAAACAGGAAGTCATCACTTGGACCATCTACCAATTAATTTATAGACAATTGATTATCATTATCTGATAATCAATTATCAGTGTTTTTTCACTTTGGATTTTGTGGCTGTGTCTTGACTTGAAACCTATCTGCAGTTTTATGTCCAGCTGCCATGATGTTCTGCCATGAGCTCCAGACAAAACATTATGCTGTTTTGTCTGGAGTAAACAATAATCAATTTCCCCAAAGCAATAGATCAGCAGATATGATAGTCAGACAGATAGATATCTCTACGGGAAGCAGTTATCCTCATTCCTCACGAGTGAATGGATGGATCGGGTAGTGAGGACAAAATGAGAAAAAAAAAAATGAGCAACTTCATTACACATTCATTCAGCCACCAAATCACTGGAGCGGTTTCTTAAACAGGTTATTAGTAATGAGTTGTGTTTTATAGCACTGTTACTTTTCCTTTTTGGTCTGGGATCGGAATTTAGCCGAACAGGAAAGTGTCAGTTAAGCATTGAGATTGGGAGAGAGACTCTGTGGTTATTTGTATCAATGCTAAGTACTGCTGAGCCTTGTCATTCACACCATAGCTTGTCAGCAACATGGCCGGTAAGAAGACCCTTTAAGGACCAAAGCTGGAAAAACAAACAAACATCCTAACTAATGAACTGCCAGATAAAAGGTTCATAAAGTGAATTAAATATATGTTAGCAGAGTGGTAAAGTAAAGAAAGTAAAGTCCCAACAACATTGTGACTACTAAAACATTTTTAGTGTAAGGCATTCTCCGAAAATTATGAAAACACGGAAATATTTAAGAAAAATCAATGAAATCAATTAATTATACCAATAGTTTATATTTACCATATTGAAATGTAAAAATAAAAATCCCATAATCAGGCTACATTTACTATGGTGATAGGCTTTATTTTATTGATTTGACGCCAAAAGACAATAGAAAACCTGATGGATTTGCTGCTGGAACTACTTCCATTTTCAAAACAGGCAGCCCTGTCACCGCTTTAACCCCTTGTTTATTGAACAGAAAAGCACGTTTGCATCATAGCTGACCTGAAAGCCGCCTACTCCACCAACGTTACGGTCCTGCGACACAGCAACACCTGGAGTCTCTTCCTCATCATGCACCAGGAGTGGTCCCTCGGTGGCTCGCTCCATATGTCCTCTCTCTATAGCTTCATGTGTGGATCATCCATCTTCATCTCAGCACACTGACAGCCTGGGTGACACACACCACCGCTCACCTCACCTGAGTGGGAGATTGATCTCTCCGCATGCGGATGGAGTAAACTTTTACTTTTGTCATCTCCCACCAACACATTTTTGGTGTATTTTGTTTTCAATTGTTCTCCTTTTCTTCTCCTTCTCGCCATACCTCCATTGCTTCTATCGATCGATCTATCTATTCTATTATTTTGTATTCAATGGTGTTCTATCTATCTTTCTATCTATCTATCTATCTATCTATCTATCTATCTATCTATCTATCTATCTATCTATCTATCTATCTATCTATCTATCCATCAATCTATCTATCTATCCATCGATATATCTGTCTATCTATCTAGCTATCTGTCAATCTATCCATCTATTCATGTATCAATGTGTTTCCCATGCTTTTCCACCATGTATGCGCACACATTCCATGTTCCGTTTCTTCCATTCATAACCTCACAGCCTGCTTAAAGACTTTCCCTGCAACGCAGTACCACACCTGACCGTACTCCCCCATGGGTCCACACTCTGGGTTCCCAATGCACGCAATCCTTTTGCAACACAAATAAATCCATCGGCGATGGAAAAAACGTGTGTCTCCTGGTAATGGCTGAATGTTGGCTATAATGACCTTCTATCAGGTACTGTGTTTAGCAGTCAGCTGCTGGAACGCTCTGGTGTGCTGCACAAGGCTAACATAGAAGGCCTGACCCCCTGCTTACCTCATTAAGTGTTATTGACATTGCTGGTCCTTGTACAATGCATTACCACAAATAATCACACACATGCACAAATATGCACACACACACACACACACACACACACACACAAATACGTGCACTTGCACACACACACACACACACACACACACACACACACACACACACACACACAAACATCGACACACACAAACACACACACACACACACTTTCAAATTTCTACAAGGACAGTCTGTATTCGGCCTTCACAAGGCCAGTATGTTGAATAATAAACCAGTTCTAGTTTCATGGTTTTTGTTGTTTGGTTGATAGGAGTGCATTTGGTGTTGTGTCGATTGACAGTTAAAATGGCATGTTTAACAGAAGGTCAGGGAATAGATGAAACAGCCCTGAAATCCATAGCATGCACTTTAGCTGTATTTTAAAATATGCCTCTTGCATAGCAAGTGAAGCTGATATCCAATTGTACAGTGATTTATACTGCGCACAAGCTTTACTTTGAGCATAATTAAGGAAGGAGCAACATGTTTTCTCATCTGAGCCTCCGTTCCCATATTCCCTTTGAAGCAACTTGAGACAGACGCAAGCAAATAAAGCAAAATGATAAGGTCTATGCCTGCAGCTAAAATAATGTGTTCTATGTTGTTGTTATTATTATGCAATACATTAGATGTACGATGAATATCTTAGCATTACGATTGAGCTAATATAGTAGTATAATTTATTCAGAGGGAAAAAATACTTCCTACAAGGATCACTAACTTCAAACAATGGTACAATGTACACTACACAATCTTAACAGAAGTTTGAGTTTGGCATAGCACTCAGCACACACACACACAACATTGCTAATGAAAACCATCTTCCAAGACCACCGTTACACCTTAAAGCACTACATATCTCTATTCAGTCTCTACAAAGTCATTGTGTTACGTTGATCTGCTTCTTGTGTAAAGTAGCCTGTGTACTTTCTTCTTGTATAAATGTGGTAGTGTATAAACATGAACAATTATTGTGTGAACAATTATTATTCTGAATAGACGTTCTGAATGATAAATAATATGTGTCTCTTGACTCTTGGCAAGATATTCAGTAAACAAATACTAAAATCACCTCTAGTCAAATTGCAATAAGGGAGTGCCACAACTAAAAAATATACTTCATTTTTCCATTTCTATGCCATCATTTTCAATTTATATTGACAGATATCAGGCAAATGATTATAAATGTACTATCAGTCCTTGCTCCTGTTTGCAAGGGGATAAAGATCATGACACGTTTGCTCTCACACGACTTGATTAATGGACCTTTAAGTGGGCACTTCACATCCTGTGTTTGGGAAAACTCTGGATCCACTGAACCAGAGGAAAGGATCGAAAAGGTCATTGGCTAGCTGAGGACCTTTTAGTCAACCTTTCACAGAGAGGGAAGCGTGAGTTCGGCGGGGGATGAAGAAAAGACAAAAGTCATTGTTTAAAGTAACGTTTAAGGTTTGAATGTGATGGACAGCGAGAGTGAAGGAAAAATGGGCATCATCAATCACAGCTTGCCGATATTTACCAACAAAGCCTTGAAAGAAAAACGATGGTCATTAAGTGTGATTTCCAAAAGTTACAGCTTTGTTGAACCTTGGATCCTCTTGTGCCCATTTTCAACATGGAAAGTATCAAGTCCCTTGCAACCCTGACTGGGAATACATTGGCAAAGAAAAGGGATTCCATACATTCTCACATACCTCTCATTCTCACATTTTCACCCTCTCCCTCTGCTCTTATACATGTGGTAGACATTGTGATCCTAATGGACCTAAATGTGCCTAAATCGCTCAACCTCACATGTTTCACATTTGTTCCCCTGACAAATAATTGATGCCCTGGTATAATAAAGATTTTCGGAGGATACGTGTTTAAATCAATTCTACAGGGGTACCGTGTCTTGCTGTCCACTTTTTTTTATGATTTTGTTGAGCTGAATGGAAACAGTGAGGTGAGGCATTCTGCTCAACATATTTGTTCTCCCGAACAAAGGCTTTATACAAACAGCCATCAGCAAAGTAAGTTGTTGACACAATAAAAGAGAGTCTAAAGAGGTAAAGTAATAAGTAATATAAGTAAAATAAGTAAAGAGGCATGACCATAAAAGCAGTGGACTTGTAAAATCAAGAGAGTACATCCATTAATAGAGGAACAAATCAAGTCCAAAAGTTTAGGTCTTTATCTTGCACATGTAGAGAGTTAAGTTAAATTAAAGGATCTATCCTTTTATTTACCAAGAGACTGACTGTAATTCTTCAATATGCTTCTAATTTTAAATACGACAATACAAATATATGATACACACATTTTCACAAAAACTGAGATCATGTTCAATAAGATAAATCTTAAAGCAGCGAACTATATCTGTCTAAATCCTAAACTGTTCACCTGTTCTTAGTCCCTCTGAGCTATTTTCAATGAATGCCCAGAAGACCTGGAAAGTCGATTACAGAACTGTCCAACTCTTCTGGAGTCCAAATCACTGTAAATACGATGGGTTAAGGAAGCAGGGACTTTGTGCGATTAAACTATTCATCGCAAACTGGTTGATAGACAGGAACATTACATTTAGCAGTCAAGATGGCCGATATGGTTTGTATGAATCATATGTATATATGACTATTCTGAGATGCAATATTAAATTGCCGGTATTGCTGCTCTCTACTGCTGCACTAGGGGTCTCTGGGTGCATGTGTTGGAATAATCTCCTACAAAGCATTAACCTGCAGTAGTTGCTTGGATGTGTGTGTGTGTGTGTGTGTGTGTGCGTGAGTGACCGTTTGTGTGTGTGTGTGTGCGTGTGTGCGTGTGTGTATACATGAGTTCTATGCTGGCGTATGGCAGCTATTAGGCCCTAATGAGCCTCTTCCTCTGATAGTAATGCAAAGCTTTCTGGTTGCTCTGGTGTCTGTACTTCAGGGCAGCCACTGTGAGGTTTGAGTCAGGGCAGCTGACATATGACTCCTTATGGTCCATACTGTAGCCAGCAACCCCCCACCCCCTTAGGGAAATTAAAACCATATAGGAAAGCACATCTTAGCAAATTTTCGACTTTACACTACCACTAGCATGATTTAGTTGATGGTGAGTTGGGCTTCTACAGCATAAATATGACACTTGTACTTGTTTTGGCTGCACTGAATTATCGTGGGTCAACTGCTTTTTGCTTATTGGAATTTGTAATACTTACTGTATCTAATAGATCTACAAAAGGGTCAAATGTATCGTCACCATTCTAGGTCCACCGCCATTTGTGGTCGACACACATGCAGGTCCACATTCTGTGAATGACAGAAATGCTCTTGACTGGGAACATCTGTTAATGACCTTACAGGTGGACATAAGCTGGAGTATGTTATTGTAGTTTTAGAGCACAAGGTAAGAGACAACAGTAAGCCAAGGGCGTTTAAAAAAAATGAGAGACTGCTATTTACATTTGAGACTTTTCTTACCCTGCCAGATGTATCCCAACAGAAAAATAACAGCTTTCCCTCTTCTTTTCACTAGAATTCCTTGGCACTGTTGGTGGCCATTTCAATTTTCTTTTTCTTTTTCAGCTAACTGGAAGGGCTGCTATTTCACAGCTAATCTCTCTGTTAAACCTGGAAGCGATCGATTGTGGTCAGGGCTGCCAGCGGCCGTGCCAGCTTTGTCACCTTGAATTACACCAAAAAATACTTTTTTGAAAGACCACTTCAAGAGCAAAGCTCATGAAGATGTCTTAAAAGATGTCCATATTAAAAATAGGCTAATTAGTCTTTCTGGCTTTTGAAGGACGGGTATATGAACCTCTTTTTGCTCTTAACTCCAACGAGAACAAGAGGGACTTGGAGCCAACATAAAGAGTCACCTGTCAGAGGTAATCCAAAGGGTCTGCGACTCGGTTCTTAATGAAAACAAAGTACATCACACACTGATATTCACACATCTGAAACTTCACAGCAGAGGCAGCACAGCTCATATTTAAGAAACCATTGTAAATGGTCCAACACAAACTATAAACCCCTCTGTGATAACCATGTGGCTCGCATTACAACATGATTGAAAACAGTATTGGGTGTTAGGGGACATTTGACATGTTTCCAGTCCTTTAATATGTTGACTTGGTATTCATATTAGCCTTGCTATCCAGGGGGTGACAGGATTAAACAGTGGTGAGACCGAAAAGAGTTTATTTCCTGGGGAAATGTCCTTATCTTGTCATCTTTCTTTTAGATTACACAATCTCATAATTTAGGAGCATAGCAATCTATATACTGTCTGAATACCCCAAATATACTGTTATAAGTAGTATGTTTTCCAGTAGACTGTTATGACTCAGAAGTCAAACATTAACACACAGGATCGACTGCAAAACACACGTTTGGGAGTTTGGAAAAACTTTCCAGACCTCCCAAATTTTGTGGAGATCACAGTGAGAACTAATTGGTTTGTGTTTGTTTCATTTTTGCAAATGTTGTGCAATGCACATTTGTGCAATGTTCTGATTTGGCATAACTATTGAGCTACACAAAAATAATCCAGATGTGTTCTTATTTGAACCCTGATCTGGACATTTTTCTGAAAAGGTTTAGGAGACTCACAAGACTGGTCTATTTTGATGCTCAATCAATTTCTTGTTGTCTAGTTATGACTCTTAACCAGCAGCAACCCTAATACAAGTATTCCCATCTGTCCATTGGACAGTCAGGACACATAATTCAACTGCCAAAAAAAGGAGGAAGCAATGGAAGAGATGGAACCCAATACTATCCAACACACGCCAGAGGTAATCCGAGTTGAAGATTGTACCGGATATGGTGTGCTTGTTTTCCAGAGGTTTCTAGTTGGCTGATAAATGAAACCAGTCCCACAGTGATTGGATTTAGAAAGTGCCTAATTTGTCTATCATTACTATTGTGTGACCAGTCATAAATTATGTCCTGCAGAGAAACCGTACTGCTGAAAAAACACATATTTTAACAATTTTGTGGAGAAAGGTCATCAACAAAACAAACCTGCATACATTTATACAAATGCAATCAACATCCATCCTCTTTGTAATAACAGTAACAGTAGCCCAGAAAGTAACATTTAAAATAACTCATGTTCAAAGGACTGCAAACATGCAATCACAGACAAGCAACAGACCCACACAAATACATGGCTGCACACATTCATACAGTATGTGTGAACATAGATCATATACAATGGTTGTTTTATAAAAGGTGTGACTACATGAGATAGAGCTAGTGCTATCTCTTTAAACCCAGAAGGTGGATCCAGGGCTATAAACACTGTTCATGATGTTCTCAACTGTACCCTGAACAACCAAACCCTTGGTAGCCAGGGCCAGATGCTGATCTATCCTCAAAATGCTGCCGTGTGTTATTTACTTATCGCAGGCCAATGCAGCGAAGGCATTACAGCGATTCCTCATCAGGGGCTCCATTAGATTAAAACGGTCGCGTTCACAGGCAAGGGGCAGTATATAAAAAGACAACAACAAAAAAAGAAAGTGTCTGAGAGCTTCCACATGTTTCAGCACAGGCCCGCACACAGCAAGCTAGTGATCATCAAAAACACCATGGCCTTAGTGTGTGGTGTAACATTACCAAGGAGAAGATTGCCCGTCCGGTCTTCTGATACTAATGATCAGAAGCAGGTCGGGACAGTTGCATCCCTGTTAAGGCACACTCAGGCTCTATACCAATAATGCTTGGCAGTGATCAAAACAGAGAAGCTGGAAAGAGTTGAACCAAGAATGAGCAAGGAAAAGGGGAGGGGCTGAGTGCATGCATGCTCTCTTTAAAGGTTTCCCAGAGCTGTCCTAACCCAAAGGAACACAGAGCCACTCTTTACATGTGTCTTGGCCATCATGTGACCCGCCCCCCAACAATGAACAGCCTGGCCAGTTTCTTATCCTTTTGTTCCCTTTGTCTAAAGCATTTAAAGAAGCATCGCATAGGTTATGCGATGCTTTTGCATTAGCATTGCATTAGACAAGTTTGCATTAGCCTTTTGCTATTAAATGCAATATCTGCATAATCTCTTTTAATCTTAAATTTGGGAGTTGCATTTTTTTATATTCATAAACTGTTATCAATATTCAGATCCTTCCCTTTCAGTTGTTACACATTGTTGTAAGAGTGTACTTACACCATGTATAACACACAAAACAATTACTTTTATGTAACACATGCAGCCGTCTCAATAGGTCCTCTTCTATCCAAGCATTGATTGTTTGTAAATAGCTTGTATAACACCAGAGTCTACAGAGTCTTCTGTAATGCTCTGCTTCAGAATACGATCCAGCGGTGGCCATAGTTCCTGGAGCGCTCATAGCAACTGATTCATCATGGCCATGCAGTTGCATGTTATTGGATTTATCTGTGGCATGAGAAGAGCTTCTCACATGGTCTGATTCAACCGCTCTCTCGGTTGAATTCTCTCTCTCTCTCTCTCTCTCTCTCTCTCTCTCTCTCTCTCTCTCTCTCTCTCTCTCTCTCTCTCTCTC
>JAOPJO010000054.1:1355554-1366433 GCA_027123675.1 Molva macrophthalma | reverse complement strand
GTGTGTGTGTGTGTGTGTGTGTGTGTGTGTGTGTGTGTGTGTGTGTGTGTGTGTGTGTGTGTGTGTGTGCTATCTATCACAAAATCATTACACTTGAGCAGCAGACATAATAACACCTATACAGCGATTACCCTTGTACTTGTTAATTATTGAAGCCAATATCTTCTAAATCACACTAGAGGGCAGTGGTTGAGTGTGAGATGTTAAATGACCTTATGAGTGTTTAATTTAATTCAAGTTGATTGTGGGCAGGTTAGATGGCCAACTCGAGGAAACGGCTAGATATCTTTAAATACACATGACAGAGAGGTGAGGGCCTAGTGTGTAGGCGTACCTTGCTGTGCCAGTGTTGAACGCAGCATACCACTTTTGGACCAGATCTTTATCTGCCCATCCTCTCCAGCTTGACAAGAAAAGAGACATGGCAGCATATTTATATTATACACGCATTGCAGATTTAGGAGGGAAACGAATGATCAAATGATGTGTCACAGGTGCAAATAGGTGACTAAGCATTAGTTGCATGGACAGAGCGAGTGTACGGTTCTTACCTGTGATCAGAGCAGTGCCATCGTAGTTCCATCGTCCAGCCAGAACGGCTCCTTTGTGGGCTTCCACGCTCTTCTCGATTCGCCCGCTCTTGGAAGCCAGATGGAATTTCCCTGCACGGCAGCAAGAAGGAGAAGGGCCATTAGTCTCAGTCACGAGTCTGTTGGAGGTCAAGTGAGAGATGGAGTGACTCAACTGGTACCGCAAAGAAGTGGACGACATAACTTTTTTCTAACAAAATAACACAAAGAAAGAAAGTTAGAAATGCGCTACCAAAAAGGTTTTTAAGATAATGCAGTGAAAGATAATTTAAGTTTAAATTAACACAATATACTATCTGTTAGACAGGCATGGAGACGTTGGAGATACTAGACGTACCATATACTTTGTGGTCAAGCTTATTAAATAAAGCTAAATGTCCTGTAATTTCTGGTCGCCTAAAACTGCAAATCAGCATGCTACTGCTCACTCCCGGTTCTAAATTTAAACGCTACAGTGAAAGTGGCCCCTGTTCTCCATGTCACCGATTCAGGAAAGCAGGTAGCGTTTATAATGCCCAGGTTTGGCTGCATTAAGTGATGGAAAAATAAATGACATTTGAACTAATATCACAATATAAACATGTTAAAAAAACTCAGCCAAAGACATCTAAAGGATTTCTAGATACATACATACATGCTATGAAGGGCACCTCCCAACATTGACATAGCAAAGACAGGGAACAGAGTTGTAATGTATTGTGATCTTATGTGCTGGATTTGTTGGTAATATATTAAAGTTGCATTTCATCCTTAATAATCATTAAGTAACATTAATTACAGATATCTGCGTTTGAATTGAGGAATTAATCTCTGTTTAAAATCTCTGTTTATATCTAGTTGAAAGCTCTCCAGGATAGCCTGTCCAAAAGACCCTGTTGACTGAGGCATAATCAGAGAAATGAGCGCCACCTGCATTAGTCCTATGATGACAAATCTGTGAAGAGGGTCTATTGATACTACCTCATGTAGGGAGATGCATCTGTCCTGTTGAACTACCGGTCCTATAAACATCGTCTAAACATCACCTTTTCATTGACGGAACGTGGTCATTGTAAGGGGTGTTAATTTGGGAAGGTATGACTATGTTGTAGTATAAGTATTATGGAGCAATTGGTATTGTATTGGCAATGTTCACTAAATCAGTGATGGGGTTCTTAAACGGGCATGTGTTTTACTGTTAATTTAGTTATTCTGTGCTGTGATCAACTGTACTGTCACAAATGTAAATAATAGAATGCCAGACTATTATAGCAACTGTATTTGTATTTGTGGAAAAATATTGGCCCTGAGACAAACCCCTTTCATATTTTTCATCTAAGTGGGCTACAAAACAGTGGACTGGGCAATATCATTTCCCCTGCGATACCACATGCATATCAAAGCAACCCAAAACAGTGACTCCAAAGCCATAATATGACTTGTGTTATTCTGAACCCTTGTAGCCCAATCCCAAGTCATATTAAGACAAACATATTGGGTTTGAGGATCATAACATAACTTCTAGGCTACTTCTTCAATCTCTAACTCACTCATTGATGTGCCGTAAGGTTGTTGTGGTCGTGTGTTGGTAGAGAAGTGCAGACTGAGATGGGGCCTGGGGAAAGGGGCCGTCAGCTAGCATTGGCCCCATAGTCAGAAATAGGAGTGACATTTTTCTGACTGTGACACAGGCTGCATGGAGAAGTGGATCGTAACAAAAGTAAATAGCAATAAAGTTTTCACTACTCCCAGCTCGGCCAGGGAAAATGGCTGCTTTGCTGTTTGTGGGTGTGTTTGTGCAACTCTACACTGCCATTAGTGCTTGGAGCACATGCTGTCGGCCATCCCTGTGTACCCTGGTCTGTAGGTTTACATCTGAAACACCCAAAGCCACTCCAGGTTAGAAGAGCACTTGTCTTCCATTGTTTCCTAATGTCTTTATGCTCTCGGACAGCAGTGGGGAAAATAATATGTGATGCAACTTTAGATTGGTGAATCCTTTACATGTGTGTGCTACCATCATATAATATACCTAAGACTGGAAATGATACCAACCGAAAGATTCCTGAAATTAAAATATACTGGTTCAGCTTATTAGCGAATTGTTCCAGAAATTATTTAGCATGTCAAACAAAGTATGCCAACACATTTCGAATGAATTGTTGAATATAAATGCACTCATTCATACATCATACTCAACCACCAACACAAAATAGGTTCTGAATTATATAGGCTACTCTGTACTTTATCCAGATGTTTTCTTGGAAACATAGTCCTTCAGCACTTGAATTTGTTGTAGTTGCTCCAATATTGAGTGTATGCTCTGAATGTCTCACCTTAGATCTTAAAGGATTGAATCACATACCTCCTATGGTTTGATCTATGCTAAATAGGTTTACCGGTTTAACTTAAATAAATCTAATTACAGAATGAAGGACATTCCTCGGTTCTTAAATTCAATCCTAAGCAGTTTCACTCATTATAAATATCAACAGCCTACAACCAAATGTTTTTGTTCTCAGTATTAAATCAAATAGGGTTTGATCTTCAGTCAGATAATAGTGCGGCCCTCACTTAAATATTGTCTGATAACTAACAATATCACATGATGTCCACATTGACACATAGTAAACTTCTATGTAGTGTGGGTGAGAGACAGAACTGAAGAAATGAAAAGGGTTTTAACTTGCCATCAGTGCTTGTGAGGACAAATATATCCGCCTGCACCAGCTTCTTGCCTCCCACAGTTTTGGGGAACCAGTGCAAATCAATGGGGTACATGTCCTCTTGCAGTTTGACCACAAGGCTGGTCTCACTGGTCAGTAGGTTCCATTTGAGTATCTGATGGTCCTCACTGCATGAGAACAATTCATCGGCTGTGGTCCATCCCACACAGCTCACAAGTTCCTTATGTGGGTAAGTGTTAAGAAAACGTAATTATTGCAGTATATGGGGGTCCATAAAATAAGTGTTTAATTGAATTGAGCAAAACAGAAACAAATACAACCACCATGAGCTCATGTTATTTCAGGAACGACATGTTTCTGAAGTCATGCGTTATTAAAAGGATATGTTTTGGCTCCTTCAGAAGCGATGTTTTCAATCTCATGGTAGCACGCTATTGCTGTTGGGCATAAATACAACAACGTTACATACTACACTTAGAGTAGACCATCTACCACTTATTAGCTGAGCCACTACTATATAACTTTGCTATACAATAGACAAAATGGTAGCACTATTAAAACAAGTATGATTGCCGCTAGTGTACTCAGTCATAAGTCCTTGTTTACGTCGTGACATGGACGTCTGTCGTTGCTACGGCGCCACTGTTGCTATCGTAGTGAGTCGTCCCAGTCAAACATGAAAGCTCATGTTAACTTACCTTTCTGTATAGGACATTCAATAAAGTATCCTGAGGTACGTCAATACAACCAGTATACGCCTACTACACGTTTAATTTAAGGTTAAGTGTATCAATGAGTGTAACACATAAAGAACGCACACACCAGATATTTATTGCTACCCTTTACAGCTCTAACGTAATCTACCAAGAGAAGAGGCAAATCTGAGACGCTTGGCTCGTAATTATCGCGAGAGCTCGTGGTCTCATTTCCTTAACGGATTTCCCACAGATTTCAGAGAATAGCTATGGTTTATTTTAGATATATCGTTTACAGCAATGTAGTACGATTCAACAAAAATAAAACTCATTCACTAACTGATTAATATTTCGACCATGGTAAACTACTTATCTGGGCGGGGCTTAACTCTACGTAACTAAGCAACCATTTGAACATGTAGGCTATAACAACAACAGTCTACTTCATATATTCCACCGGTTGATTTATCTAAATACTTCCAAGTGGTATTGGCATAACTAATATTTAATCGAGTTTATTTATATATATCGAATATGTGTGTTGTATGAGGCCTCACGGGTGGCACGTGAGGGCTGGCGCTCGCCCCCTTTTTGAATTTTGTGTTTTGTTTTTTTCTGCTCCCTGCCATTTTAACGTCCCATGGTGCATTGCGTCAGTTTATAACGAATTTGGTTCGACGACGGAGTTTAGGCGCCATTTACAAGCGAGGATTTCAAGTTGGAAAGCGATTCAAAATGACACTGGATTAATACTTCTGGACGCTATTTCCTTGGATATCAAAGACTTTTCACGTCCTCATTTGGGAGAGAAAATATTTGGACTCAGTTATTAACAGGTAAACTGAAAAGGGATTAGAAGAGAAAACGAGTAGGGCAAGTCGATTTGCAGAAGGTGGATAAGTTATCGTTAGGTCTAACGTACGCCTGCTCCGGAATACGTGTTGAGTGGAACTGTTCGTAACATGTCCTGGAAATACATTTAACACAACTAGACAAGACATCAAGCGCAGAATTAACTTTAAAAAGTGTATACGTAATGTTGCTGATTGGGACCTAACGTTGACGTATAAAGAGTGGCGTTACACGTACGCGTTTTGTTAAACATTAAGTTCGCCAAAGATTTCGTCAAAGACTCCGAATAGAATAATGTCACGTGTAACGTTATGGCTGAATGTAGTTTTGGTGCAGATCCAAACAGATGAGCTGGCTAGACATGACTAGCAGGGCCAGCCTGCCCAGACTACTAGTTAATATAACGACAGCTAACGTTAGCTAAAAGTACTCGTTACTTGAGAAGAGTCACTGTTATTAAGGCGTGATTCTGATGATGAAGTGGGTTCAGCATTTCAATCCAACGATGTATTGGACCTTTACGGGTCGAAAGATGTCCTCATACTTTGGTCTAACGTTGCATGTGCTGCCTACATGGACGTGTACGTCTCGATGTGACTGTGTTAACGCTAGTCCTTTAGTCCACTCCCCACACACGCACCATCGCTGATGTTGAAAGCCGTGCGTTTTTCATTATCTGTCACATTAAGACTTGGTTCTGCAGTTTTTCGCGGCCTTACAGACCGAGTTGACTGTATAGAGAACGCTCTATATCTCTCTCTGATCGCTAACGTTACACGGGAGTCTTCGGGTTTTTTCTTAATGGATCGGTTTCACTACAGATTTTGGGGGTTTTCGTGCGCTCAGTGGAATACAAACCTTTACCATTTCAGAGGGCCAATGTTGGAGCGTAGTGAAACAGTCGGACGAACATTTGAGCGCTGTTAAAAAGAATACTATGCAAGATGCTGCAAGCAGTCATTACATTGTATAGCTGATAGTTATTATCTGAGAACACTTAACCTATAAGCCAACTAGCGTTAAACTGACAATTTGAAAAATATTACCACTCAAAACGAATCATTTTGATTTTGCATTAAGTTATTTCTTAATTTCCTGACAATCGACGCTAGGCCACATAGTTAATGTTGATGTAAGATGGATTGGCAAGAGTGACAGGCACAAAAACCAGTCATGGGAATATTTTTTTATTTTTTTGAAACATATGATCCCTTTTAGATTTGGAATCATGCCGTCAAAAACGGCTAAGAGCTCTACTGCCGCCGCCAAGTCAAAAGGGAAAGGGTCGCAGCCCCGGAGTGACTCCGAGGACGAGCTGGGTGTACCCCCTAAAGAAACCAAGTCCAATGGCCAAGAGGAGGCACCTCCGACAACTGGCAAGTAACAAAGGCTGTTTTGGTGTCTCTGAATCCAAATAAGTTGTGTTCACTCAATGGCGATGGGTGTCGTTGATGGAAGGCTGTGAGTGCCAGTTGGCAGAGTTCGTTTAGTTGTTTTTTTGGTCATTAATTAACAACCCCTAGTCAGATAGGTTGATATTTTTTTTAAGAAGCGGTTATCAATAAATCTAAATTATATTTTTGGGTTATAACTATGATGGCGTCGAGTGTTGTGTTTCAAATCTTCTCAACGAGCAAGGTAATATATTTAACATAATGATGTGTTTTCCTATTCTTGACAATGGATATTCAACATATTTTTTAAATCGAATAAAAACAATTTAGTGGAGGCTTTATTGCGTGTATAATGTTTTTGTTTGGTGCTGGTGTGGAAGAACTTTCTAATGTGTATCCATAGTTTTGCTCTGCAGTGTATATTAACAAGGAGATTATTAACAAACATCGACTATGTGGCTTGTTTATGCTTCTCTGAACACAATAGATATAACAGTAGTCGTATTCGTGTGGCTGTATAGATACTTTATGCCGAAAAGTAAACATCTAAGTCTTACAATCTGACTGACTGCATTGTGTTAATGATAATGTGTTGTGTAGTTATTTATCCTCGACGGAGTGACTATAGCGTACTGTATATAGGGACCTTCATTGTATGTGGCTTTTGTGTAATGCATTGGATTCATGCGTTAACGGTGAAGATACTTTTTCATGTTGCCCCTATTTTTAAGAACAAAGAAATAAGACAGTCAACTTTTCTCGGTGTCCTTGGTCGTCTACTGTGTCCAACTCACTGCCTGTTTTGTTTGTTTGTTTTGCCCTGCCACCCATCCCCCACATACAAACGTCCCCACCTGAAATGAATCGCAATGAAGAATTTTAAAGTAATACTTTTGCCACAGATCCGTCTCAGGCGCAGGGCGACGAAGTGGTTGATAATCGAAGTTTGGAGGAGATTCTCGGTAGCATCCCTCCACCCCCGCCCCCCGCCATGGCCAATGAACCGGGCGCTCCACGCTTGATGATAACGCATTTAGTTAATAGGAATTTTAAATCGTATGCTGGTGAGCAGATTCTTGGACCTTTCCATAAGGTACGAAAAAAATATGATTGGGATGATTTTCATTAGTTGAAAAATATGATTGGGATAGCATATTTTTTTTACATTATTTTAAGTCAATACTTTTGTTTTGCTTTAATTGCATTGTTTGTCAGTACCAATTTTGCTTTCTGGTGTGGAACCTACACTTGTAATAATTACATTCATTGTAATTTTGTCCATTTTTATAAAACTAAATCCCTATAGAAAATGACAGTTATAGTTGTAGAAGTGCAAATTACAAAACACACCATTTTGATTTAGAGAGCATCTTCCTCTTGCTGGTGTGGTTATGTGCTGACATTCTTTAAATCTAGCCTCCTGGTAATTTTTCACTGTCTTGAGCTCTGCTATTATTGTGCATGAAGAAAATAGTATTTTTTTATTAATGATTATTTTATTCTACTGATATTTATTTTCTTTGCCCACCTTCCTTTCCAGCGCTTTTCCTGCATTATCGGTCCAAACGGCAGTGGAAAGTCCAATGTCATAGACTCAATGCTCTTTGTGTTCGGCTACAGAGCTCAAAAGATCAGATCAAAAAAGCTCTCAGTGCTGATTCACAGCTCCGATGAGCACAAGGATGTGCAAAGCTGCACAGTGGAGGTGCACTTTCAAAAGATTATTGACAAGGTATCTAATGCACGCAGTCTTTTCATTTTTGTCCTAACTCACTTTTCACCATGCGAGGTAATTTCAGATAATTTTAGATATTTTTTCCTGTATACTCACTCGTAGTGTAACAGAGTTTCACAAGTCAATATTGTTACACTAATGATTCAGACAAAGAATCACAGTCAAAGTTGGAAGATAACACCCACACAAGCCATATTGTATTCACCTTTTTATTATTGTGAATCACCCCATAATAATGTTATAGTTCATTTAATTATTTTTTTTAATTTATTTTATGCTGCTATTCAATTTGTACACCAGAACAAAAATGTTACTTTATGCCATAGTGCAAAAAAACAACTATAATTTTTTAAAAATATAATCAGCTGGAGGAATATCACCTTAACATACACGTACACTCTGGCAAATGGTGAAATAGGCAGATTTATTTATTTATTTATTTATTTTTTCAAATATAACTTTTGTGATTTGTTAACCGTTAAACATTAAAATAATGGATACATATTTTTGATTGCAGTCTCTCCCCCGTGTTTTATCATTAAACATTAAATGTATTGGGCCTGATCCTAGGACCCCCTTGAGCACACAGTGACGGGGCAGAGCTTCCTCGCAGGGGGCCTCATGTTGCCATGTTCTGGCTGCATGCTTCTGCTTGGGGTCTTTCTAACCGAGTTGTCAATATCCCTGGTGTCATTATTTGATGCGCGTGTGGCTTCTTCAGTACTTTCCTTCATTGTTGTGATCGCAGCAGCTTTGTGTCTTGTGCCCCTCCCCATGTGAGCCAGGAAGGAGAGGACCACGAAGTCATCCCCAACAGCAAGTTCTTCGTTTCAAGGACTGCCAACAAAGACAACTCCTCAGCATATCATATCGACGGCAAGAAAGCCACATTCAAAGATGTGGGGACTTTGCTACGAAGCCATGGTATTGACCTGGACCACAACAGATTCCTCATTTTACAGGTAATTAATTATATTCTTGTTTACTCGCTCCACGTTTGTTTTAGTTTTAACCCTGCTGTCACCCACCACCCCGTTCTGTCAAACTTGTCTGCTCGGGTTTCACTGGCCCTCTGGAAAGCCCTTTTCACCTAATAAATGTAGAGGGGCCAACTCCCAGCCATGGTATTGTGTGACACTAGGGAGCAGGGTGCAGTCTCCTCATGCCCTTAGACTGCTATAGCAGCGCATCATGGTTTGAAACGACGTATAAAGGGTGCAAACCATTATTTGCTGCTTTAGAATTTTAAGGAAATTATTGCAATTTTTACCCGAGGACCGCAGCGGGACGCTCTGCCTGCTTGTGAACGGTGAACCTGCCGGTGTGCGTGGTTTGGATGTGCTCATGTACCTGCCCCGCTCTAGCAGCACGTAAATATTGGTGTGTGAGACTAGACCCCAACCCCAATATTGGCAGTGCTGCTTCAGTGTGGCAGGATCACACTACTTATCACACACTCCATATCACATCCTCCATGCTCGCCTTTCTGCTCTCGTTTAGCTCATTTAGCTCTCTTATCGTTACAGATATGCATGTTTTTGTTTCGTGTGTGAAATTTTAAATTAGTTTAAATCATTTTTTACCATTATATTTCTACTTTTTTTTTTTTTTATCCAATGACTATTACTGAAGTATTAATGTTGTAATGGTGTAACGGTTGTTTGGCACAACACTTGATTTGCACAAAACATTTGTTGTAAGTTGAAAGCAAACATTGTCTTTGCACTTTTGGATTTATATTGTTAACTTCATCTGGTGTGCTTAGGGATTGGGGCATGTGGAGCTCTATGGGGTGATTATGGGGAGAGGCTTGAGCCTGCTCCAAGTTCACTTTTCTATCTCTGGTAAGGGGAAGAGGTCCATTTTGTGCACTGGTCAGAGCAGAGGATGATGTGGACCGCCCCCCTCCCCACCCCATGCCTCTCTGTACTGGCTGCTTCCTGGTTGCATATAAAAAAGAAAAGATAAATGTAGGCTATGCTGCTTCGTAGCTGGCAATGGTGAATATGTAACTTTTTACATTGGCCTTTCACGTGTGTTTGAATCAATGGAGTTTTAATTTGCAACATTGTGGATATTGGTATATTCTAGCTATTTTTTCCATTCATGACTACCAATGTCATAAAAAGTGAACTGGAATAGAATATTTAAACAGATGTTAACAAGCCCAGAGGCTTCTTGTGTTTTTCTACATGAACCTTATATCTTTGCTCCCACTACCTAACATGAAGGTGTAGAAAGTAATGATGTGTATTCTAAGTTATTATTATTATATTTATTTTTTGCATTTAAATTAAGAAAAAAAAAGTGATATTTAACGAGGCAGATTAATGTGTATTTTAGTGAGTAGTGAATGCAACCTTACTTTATAAAAAAATGATATTATGGTCCTTGCTGTTAAAGGTTAATAAAGGGATAGTGCTGCACTTGTTTCAAACCGATGTCATCAGTCTCAGTTGTGGTGTGGCAAAGTTATGTAAATTAGTATATTCCCATGTACAGTTTAAAAAAAAAAAATGACATTGTGTAGCATAGCGAATTAGCTAAATTGATGGATTATTAAAAAAAGAGATTTACACTTCACATCATTTGCATGTTTTTTTGCATGAGTATCAGTGTGGCTGCAAGGCAAGCCACGATATCGTAATTAACTTTGATATAATCATTTTTATTACCTTTTCTTAATCGTTTTGTGTTGTTTTGAGGGGGTGGATCTACTTTGTACTTAGTCCATAACCCATGAATCCATGTGTGTGGTGTTCATGGCACCAGGAGATTTGTGAAACACTTCCAAGGAGGAGACCTGGACTGACTACATGTTATTTCAATGCATATGGAGGCTTTTCTAAACTTTTACTTTTTATAATAATTGAACAGTGTGTGTGTGTGTGTGTGTGTGTGTGTGTGTGTGTGTGTGTGTGTGTGTGTGTGTGTGTGTGTGTGTGTG
>JAOPJO010000054.1:1149169-1159852 GCA_027123675.1 Molva macrophthalma | reverse complement strand
CCGCCCCCCCCCCCCCCGCCCCCCCCCCCCCCCCCGCCCGGCGCCCCCCCCCCCCCCCCCCCCCCGCCCCCCCCCCCCCCCCCCCCCCCCCCCCGGGGGGGCCACTGGGGGAGGAAGAGACGGCATGCCGCTACGCTGCTGTGGGGTGGGGGGGGGGGGTCTAATGCATTGGTGAAAGGGCAAGATTTTTCATCCCTGCGTTTACAGGGTGGAACGGCTGGGATATTGAGATCTGAGATAGGATCAGAGGGTAGTGAGCTGTTTCAGCCACGATAAAGGCCACGCATTACAAACAGAGAGCGGCGAGAGAGGGGAGGGAGAGAGGGGGAGAGAGAGGGAGGGAAAAGAGGGGGAGAATATCACACCTCTCCACCCTGAATTAATGCCTCCACTTCAGCAAGAAGCCATTCCGTGTCACCGAGAGGGGATTGTGGAGGGGATGAGAGCACAGATATGGGGTTAAAAAATGGAAACTGCGATCATGGAGAGGGGCGATAGGGATTTATCAAGTCTGGAGGAAGGGTGGAGAGCCCTCTAGACCCTGGACTTCATCCACCAGCCAGGCTCCAATGGACTCCACTGGCCAAATAGTACATCAAACCATAAACCATACGTCCCAACATCCGCTATATAGATAATGCAGCCACTAGCCAAGGATCAAATAATCACAGGAACAGCAATCGGTTGCCAAGAGGCTGGCAGGAGCAGGACGAACAAATGACCACTTATTGTCTAACCTATAGCGGCTAGCCTGCACGGCCTAGATATGCTTTGTACCCAAAACAATAGAGCGCTGTTCAAAGCCCTTCTATTCCCGCTGCCGTTTGATTTGCTCTCATTAGGTAAGCGCACCATTTGATTTCGCCGTCATTCGCCTGGACCCTGGAAGGCTGCCCGACTGGCACCTTCAAATAAATAGTCCAAGACTTCCGAACTGGATGCCAGCATGAACCCGGTTCTATAAAAGTGGCGAGTGTGGGCTGATGGCGGCCACCACCACCGCCTCTGCATTGTTATCGTCAGCCTTGCACTTAGTCGTCTCCCTGGGGCCTGGGGATGAACACAATCAACCCTATAAAAATATATAATATCCACGGAATGCTAAAAATATAATCCACACAAAAAGAGTTACGAATGCGGCAATTCACTTAGTGAATCTCGGTGCTTTCCATTATAACCTCCGCTGTTGTATGGATTTCCCAGCGCTGCGAGCCTCCAGAAGGAGTTGGGACGACCCGGGACTTTACAATCAACATCTCCAGATCTTATCCCGGGGCTGAATCACACACTGTCTGTAAGACGAACATTTCCATGTCTTGCTCGCGCATCTTTTCTATTTTTTCTCCTACAAATGCGCAGAGAGTAAAGAGAGAATGAGCATAGCTAATCCTAACAGTAATGACAGAATAATTAGCTTGTGTTAGGCTAAGTAATGGCTTGTAATTATATCATTTATTCTGTGTGGTGTGAATGTGATATGGAGCCTGAACAATAAGGAAGACGAATACAGCACAGTGGGAGTAGATGCTGGAGCATGTGTAAAGCGCCGGGCTCTCTCTATTGATTGATCCAAACATTAAACGAACCACTAGAGTAATGGGAGCAGGGATAGGAGAGGGTGAAGGACAGCTAAAAGCTATTTGCAGCGTTCGCTGCATAAAAGACTTGACCTGTTCCAAACAGCCTACATATCAAAACCATCAAACAGCAATCAATAGACCAAAGCGGTCAACTCGACGAAGCATCACCCTCCTAAAACATCAAACCCGGGGCTTGAGCGTCAGATGATAGGCTACACTCGGCTTATCCATTACCATCAGATAAAGAAGAGATAAAACGCACAGGCTAATCCTTTCATGTGTCCTGACAGCCACCACAGCCTCCCAGGCATTCCTGCAGTCTGGCTCTCAGATAGTTTTATGGCGGAAGGCAGCTATTCAGCCCAGCAAGGCAGATAAAGAGGCGGCTGTGCTCCTCTGTTTGTCTTACTTCACAGTTTACACGCTGCTTTATAGGCAGTTATTGTGGTCGTCATGGCGATGCCATGAGTCTTAAGGTCTGAGAGTGTAATGAATAGGGAACGAGAAACACACACACACACACACGCATAAAAAACAAAAGACTCACAAAACAAACTCCTGCTGTGAGGTTTCTTTCTGCGCAGTCCCTCCTTTTTTTTTTTAATCAGTTTCTTCACAGGCCTGTATCAACGCTTTCTGCTGCATGTGAAACATGGATGGGCTAACTTAGAGTGTACTCTCCCATGACACATCTGGAGCTGATCAGAGGGACTCATGGAAGTACAGGCCTCTGGACCTATTAATAACCATAAGGCTGAACCCAGGGTCACACACAGTCAACGGATGGGCCCAAGCCTACTAAACAGAGTCTCTCCCCCCTATCCCTCTCCCCCCTATCCCTCTCCTAACATTCAGAAGGCAACTCCACATTTTAAAATGTTGGAATTAAAAAAACAACAGCCAAGGCCAGAGGACCCGAAGATAAAAGCTTCTCGGATGTTGGCTATAGTACCTTTTATTCTGAGCAGAGACTATTTACCTTTGCCCTTCCGCAGAGTTTGAAAGCCGTTTTAAAAAGCATAAACTGGTGAGGAGACATATTTGTTGCACTCTTAAGTAAAATAGTTCAAGTCATTTCCTTTGGAGAACCATGAAACGAAACCCTTTTCCCAGTTGTTTGTGCTTCTCAGATGGCCCCCGTCTGCACCACGCTCCCCGGTCCAAGCGGCAAGTTCAAGTTCAAGGCTGCTAGCCCTATTAAAAGGAGGCCAGATGGTAAAGCCATCAGCTGTTAGCCTCAAAGGTTAGCCCAGCCAGACAGACCTGGTCTTATGGAGGGCTACAGGGTCACACCACCTCTGAACTCTGGCTCCAGTCTGACAGCTGCTGAGGTCAGAGGTCACTGAGCGGCTAGGCCAGCGTCAGAGAACACCTAGTGTCATTAACATATTTTGAATTGTGTTATTCCAGGATGGCCACCGGTGTGTGGAGTTCTGAAGTTAGCGGTCGGATAGCCATGGGGAGTATTTGATCTGGCTTATCTGTACAGACATAGGAGCGTCCCGATAGTGGTTTTCAACGGTTTAAATTCAACCGAAATATAGACTGGTTTTGCATTTTTGCCAATGATTTAACCAATGCAAATTAGAAACGATTGAACACAAAGGACTTTTCCCTTTTGGGTTTTTGTCTTTCCAGCAACTGAAACAGAAGATGCCGTTGAGAGGAATACAGAGACGTATCAGCTGCATATGATTAAGCTGAACCAAAGAATAAATTCTCAAATGCAAAAGGTGCATTTCCACGGACTACAGAACACTTCAAACACACGTACAACCACACACACACACACACACCTGGGCGAACGGCGTAGTTGAATCATCATAATCTGTGGTAGTTTTCTGCTGAGGCCAGCCTATAGTGGGTTTTATTTTTAGAGTCCCTGACAGAGAGGCAAACCCATCCATTTACTGTCAGTTGGCAGTAAGACCACCACCGCTGTGGCTGCTTTTAAAATATCAAAAACGGGAATTAGCTCAACATAAATATGAACGGCACGACTGCGGAGGGGGGGAATAAGCTGGTAAGATTAGGCTCAAATCAAACATTACTTAAGTTAATGCTGGACCCATAAACAATGTACGATGTTGTGTGTAAATGATACAAACGTGAGAGGTGCCTTCACCTGACTGAATGTAAAACAAGGACGAGTGAATGTACCTTTTGTTTTATCTGTGTATTGGTGCACATACTCCCATTACCGGCAACACAGTGTTTATTTGGAGGGGGGAAAGAAATACATGGACCGTCTAAAATCATTCATGAGTCATAGAACAACTTCAGCATGACCTGGTTTCACCAGCTGACTATTTACAAAGTAGAATTATAATGGTTTATTACATTTTTCCACCCTGGTCTATTCACAGAGCAGTGCAGTTACAGAAGTAACATCCCAGAGGGAACGGATTACCAGAGCGAAATAGCAATCGAGAAAGAGGAGTACACTAGGAAGAGGTTGGACGGAAAGAGAATCCACCTCAACAACAGGGACCCTGTTCCCATGTGAGGTGATTGATGGGTTAGCCCAAAGGCCAGTTATGGATCCAGGAACTCAAGCCATGATTGACATTGAAATTACACAGTGTGAGCTATTAGCAGATAGGGAAGCCATATCATAATTCAATACCCAGACCATTAGCCTGCAGTACACCAATATCATAATTCAATCCTGGGGACATCACCCCATGCCAATACCATAATTCAATACCCAGCCCATTAAAAAGGTGCACCAATAGACCGATTAGAATTCAATACTTGTGGTCAATGATCTAACCAGGCAGTGACACTAGAGTCGCAGGCTGACATGGGATAGGGTTAACCCAGGGTTCCTCAGGCCATATTAAGATAAACAGAACTAAAATTAGGCGTTGTGGTCCACCCAGTGCCCGACTGAACAGTGTGGACCCCGTGATGCCCAGAACCTAGGCAATAGATGGCAATTCTTGGGTTAGACTGGAGGACGAGGAGAAATTACCATTAACCAGTTGATATGCTAACACTGACATTGCTAAAGTATTGGCCTAGCACATGCTAAAAACAAATTAATTCTATAATGTTTATTAATGATTATAGACAGTTTTAAGGAGAGTAAATACAGCATATTACTTGAGCTTAATGATTAAATAAAGACTTCCTCTATTGTTTGCACCACCATTGATTTTATTCATTCAAGAGGAACTATTGAACAGGTACAGGAAAGAATATATTGACTAATGAGTTACACATCATGCACAGCTGGGAGTCGAAATAATAACACATGATGCAAGTACCCAATTGTCCATTATTTGTTAAATAGGGCAGCATAATATTGGTTAAAACTGTTATTTTGCTGAATATTTATAGCATAGAAAAGTACAATTGCAATGAAATTATGCTCCGTTTATGTATTGACAAATCCCGTACTAAAATGGTTTAAAGTCAAATAAAACCATGGTCTAAAAACACAACCATAAGGTGTCTCAAATATCGCCTTCCTGAAATAAAATAACAAAAACAAAAACTTAAAAATCGTATTCATGGACATTAATATTGCACTTGTTGCGTTGGACACGCACTTCACAGCCCAAAGAACCTGAAGATGCCTGAGCAGTGAGGTAGGGCTGAGACCAACTGGTGCTCACACAGCCCAACACAAACGGATTACATAGGGCTCTTCACGTGCAAACTGCTGCTTCATTTCTGAGGTTACGTGTGGCGTACGTTTCCACATTAACTAGTGCAGACTTTGCACCCAAAAATGTCCAGACGATTTTTTAAAAGCCTGTGCTAGTGCAGCGCCACATAGGTCACGCTCCGCCGAGAGGCGATTGAGACGGACCAAAGACCTGACGTGCACTCATCCCCCACTGACTCACACCAGAGAGTCACTCACCTCCCACCGACACACAGTGAAACCTCAGTCCTTGTGCCAGATTTTGTCACTGGGCAGAGAACCGGCTGGCTACAGTAAAACCATGACGTGATGCCCCCTTCCCTCTATACTCTCCTAGTCTGTGCAGCAACAGTGGGGGTAAAAATATCGCACCAGTGAGTCCAGACAACCGACTCATAAATTACCTCTAAAACTCCTGCAGACAACAACAGGCCAGCCGTTGAGAGATTTAAAGCACTCAGATTGCCACTAACCCAAGGTCTGGGATCCGCTTACAAAACCTTTCCTAAATTTACTCATTAAGGTGTGGAGAACAAAAACTACTTCTAGATTAGTTTTGAGTTCGGACACTATGGCTACGGAAATGGCGGACGTTTTTCTAAATGGGCGCGTTTGCTCCAGGAAACACTTATAGGTGAGATGCAGATCATCAGACCTAATTTGGGAGTAGTGATAACAGAAACGGCCCATGCCAAGAACATCAAAACTCCAATGAAGCTCAGCCTTAATAAACCACAATCATCAGCTTGACAAAACAACATGTCGCACTAGGTCAAAGACAATGGGGAAAGAAGGAAAAACAGGGGAGTTGAGAGTGATGATCCGTTCTAAAGAAAGTCAACTCTGTAATGGACGGCAAGGGATTACAGACCTTAAAACCTCCTCCATCTGTAATTCACTGTCACCCTGCCATCATCTCTGGATCTCTGATCCATTTTCCATTGAGTGAGACCTTGCTAAAAGCATCCCCCCTGCTTCCATTTGGGTTTGTAATAGTGCAAAACAAACATGCAGAGAGATCAAGTTAGCAACCCAATGTGCCATTTCAAAGATGCAACCGTCTCTCTGGTTTCTACCAGTGGAATTGGAAATGCTAGTCAAATAAGATTTGAATAATAACAAGCACTCTTTATAAACACATGCCAATAAATATATGCCACATTTGGCCTAAAGATATTGACATTAGTCCTAGAGGTCGTGCTAAGATTTTTATGATCATGAAAATTAAAATTGTTTCATGACATATTTTGTTTGACTTTAAACAGAGAACACACGCAGGAGACACACGCATATAAACTGATAACGACACATACAACATACAAAACTTGATTGAAATTGTCTATGTCCCTGTTCCAAGGCTGTGATCATATCAGACAAGGCCTGAATTCTACCCAGAAGTGGATGAGAAAGAAAAGAAGATTCTTCTCTGAAGGCTAGCCTCAAGGAGTCTCTCGGTGGGAGGGCGAGCAAATAAGATGTCATCAATAATAGACAGTGAATGTTCTGTGCAGCGCTGCCTGTGTGCACATGTACACACACACACAGAAAGAGAGAGAGAGAGAGGGGGAGAGAGAGAGAGGGAGAGAGAGAGAGAGAGAGAGAGAGAGAGAGGGAGAGAGAGAGAGAGAGTGCTCCGACTGATTCCTATCCTGCAGACAGGCCTGCCAACCATCAGCCTTTTTGCACACGCTCAGATTCACTGTCCTGACTAATCGCTTGTGATAGGGGCCTTTGCCATAATTACCCAGGGCCTTATCACAAACTTATGTGATGCATTTTTCATGTCCTGGCTGCTGGCAGTGCCTTCCCTGTTCTGGCAGTCAATCTATTAAAAAGACGGATTTCAGACAAATTTACACGCACCCGCTCAAACCGGGGAAACTGGTTGAGGGCAGGGTGAAGGGCCAGGGATGGAGGGCCAGTGTGTGTGTGTGTGTGTGTGTGTGTGTGTGTGTGTGTGTGTGTGTGTGTGTGTGTGTGTGTGTACACTGTGGTGGAGTGTGATGGGGGGGGGGGTTATAGCAACAGAGCAACAGAGGGAGGGGAAATACAGAGCACCATATTTTTACATAATGTATGAATAGAAGGCATGAGTACTAGAACCAAAAAGAACAAATAACTAGAGAACCAAAGCCTAGGTGAAGCGCTATAGTGGCCACAAGACCTGTTCCACGTCTTTTGTCCTACCACTCCTAAGGGCATGTGACCTAAATTAAAGTCTAAATGCTATGACTGTGTAATTTACAAAATAATGTGGAGTGGGACGTACAACACACAATGCTATTTTATCCCGATTACTAGTCTGTAACTAGGCTACCTCTTTATATATTCAACATCGTGATTAAAATTCAGTATGCCCGGTATAAATCATGAACAACACAATAACCCCATTGTCGATTTTTTTCTAATAGGTCAAACAGAATATAGTACACACAGGCGATATTCACGTTATGAATAGGCTGTTCCTTGTTGCCCCTCTACTGAACCATGGTCCTACGGATATACAATGTGTACGCCGAGATAAGTGACGTGTGAGGATTCTTGGACTTCTTCATCACGAAGGTCGTGCGCGTTTTAAAAAAAGCTTTGTGTCAGCAAGGACCGTCCCGTCTGCTCCTACAGACGTGGCAGTGTCTGCACAACCTCCGCTGAGGACTCGGTCAGTGCAACGCTGTCGAAAAGGTACAACCAAGACACGGCTGTGTTGATAAGCCATTAAACCCACCGGCGAGCGGAATATAAACTGTTTCAATGCCAAAAGCTAACTAGCGAGTCAATATTTTCATTAAGTGGTAACTAAACTTGCCCATTTGACAGTATAAGCACAAAAACACAGCAGTGACTGTGTGTGCGCTGTCTCCGCGGTGTCACCACAGCGCCACCGGAACGAGTCGCACTTATTCTCCCCCAAATCACCAACCATACGCCGCTAAAGCGTCGGGCTAACTACGGCTTTGCTTCTGTAAAGTTGGATAAGATGTTATTAGCCAAAATATATTGAGAAACGTTTAAAAAAAACAGTGTGAATCGCGTCCGTGCGCATCCCCGCGGCGTCGCCCGGGTGCCAGTCGTAGGGTCCGATCGATGTGAATTGAACAAAGAGGATCAATTCCTGATCAGCGAGAGAGCCACTTTCATCAATGTGAGAGCAGCTCTTGAATTCTCTTCCGAAACACCCACAGAACCGCCACCAAAACAACGAATACAAACTTCAGGACGGAAAAGACGAGCGGACTATATAGAGGGTAAACAACATGAAAGAAAACAACTGACCTGTAATTGTTGTAAGTCAAAACGCTTCCAATATTGAAACATCGATCCTGCATTGGCCGCCATCTTGAGACATATTGAGACAGGAATGAGATGCTGATAGAGAGCGCGAGGGTTGGAGTTCAGTGGAAAGCACTGGGCAGAGCGCAAAACATGAAACGGATCGGTTGAACAATGCTGGTGGCTGATTGAACAGATGCACGGAATGGAGTTATCGAATGGGACTATTGACTTCACGGCATAACATTTTTTTAATAGCATTAGGTCACCATTCACCATTGCAGGTAGAATCAGTAATCAATGTCTTTCTAGCGACTATTAAGTATATCCAAATATATGCGATGCAATTATATCTACTTGATACATTATAAAAATGCTAATATGAAATGTCTAAGCGTTATAATTTATGATTCATATTTTAGAAGAAAGGAGACCATAGGGCTATACCACCACCACGCTAAACATAGCGGCGAGAGAGTGAAACTGAACCTACCGACTGACCGTTGAATAATTGGTAAAAGATGGGGTGGATTTTATATAAAGGATGTGACGGTATTTTGAGTAAGCCTAAAAGCAGGCTACCTTCATATTAGATCTGTATTATCAGATTATCTAATTACGATACGATAAAGTAATTACACTTACACAATTACGCATTCAACTATTATCGCAAACCTAATCAACACTACTGACTATTAACTGGATTTTTGCTATTTGTCAGAGTATTTTCTTAATTCATTGTGGCTGTTGGGAATAAAATGGACTGTTTTTTTTTTATCTTTGATCCCAGTCAAATATTTTCCCCAAGTATTTCTATTCATTGTGAAAAATTAGACTTTTTGGGCTCTTTATATTTACAGATAATTTTAATTTTATATAATTTTACAAACCATTACACTTTAATAATATTTGCGAAAAATATCACCAGAATTTACCGTAGCTAATTGAGGCTCATTTTGTGAATACATGTGGGTTATTGTGTGCTTTAAACTACCTTGACTTCTTTAACAAAATGTTTTTAAGCTGTTTTTAAGCTTTTCTAACTCCTATTGATACAAGCTGTACTTATTTGTGACCTAAATAACTGACCTAAATGTTCATGATTAAAAAATCACAGATAGGAATGGTTATAAATCATAACTAAAATCACATCAACATGATCCACATGGTTTTCTGTCTTCTATTACCATTATATGCCATCATAACCAGTATGATTCATTCCAATGAATGGAAAATATTTGTTGCCCTTTATATTTTCCAGGAACGAAACAGGAAGAGTAAATGTAGTGTCTCTCCTTTGTTCACCTTTCTACAGTGTTAATTACACAGTCCTATATGTGCTCTTTGCCTGTGTGATATGGGATGCTACCTATCATTAAGCCAAACCAGAATTTCTGGTTTGAGATAATAGCTACATGCAGGTTCAGTAGCATAAAAGTATGTTGCCGACAAGGCTTTGAGTTCGCGCTCGTCTCCCAGCATTATACGGAGGAGGGGCATAAGAAATGCTCTTTCACAGTTTGGTTCCGGCCGCCGTGTGTTTTCTTTATCACGTTTGTTTTGGGATAAACATGCACGTCTATCTACAAACAGAGAAGTTTAATATTAAAACAGATGCGTTCAACATTCTTTGCAGCTTAAAGCATTGAAAGTTATTAAAAGGACAATGTCAATTTCTGTTATTTGCCTTGCTTTTGTACACCCTAATAATTATTTCACACTAAGACTTTGAGCCAGCAATCTTGTACGTATATTTACCCATTTGCTTAAGATCATTTCTATGATAAACCTTATAATCAACGATTACCAATTACCTTTTTTTGTTAATCACATTAACCACACAATATACAAATATGTAAATAAAGTATGCGGACCATGTCCATCAAAATATCTGTACTTTATTGATCATACACCGAAACACATCTGCCCTGAAGCCTTGTGACGCGAGTGACCCCCCCCCCTCACCCTGCCGAGAGGTGTTTGTTGGGGCCCTGTCTGTGTGTGTGTGTGTGTGTGTGTGTGTGTCTGTCTGTGTGTGTGTGTCTGTCTGTGTGTGTGTGTGTGTGTGTGTGTGTGTGTGTCTGTCTGTGTGTGTGTCTATGTGTGTGTGTGTCTGTGTGTGTGTGTGTGTGTGTGTGTGTGTCTCCACATAGTTCCCCTCAGAGAGAACTATTATTAGAA
>JAOPJO010000054.1:1113559-1125072 GCA_027123675.1 Molva macrophthalma | reverse complement strand
ATATATAATATATAGTATCTGTAGCCTTTGTGTGAATGGATGCATTGGATCATCAGAAGTGTGTTTTGAAAGGCCCCCTCCTCTCTACAACCCAACCTTGTGATTGGTCGACCCTAGAACAAAGAGAGATGCAAAGCGGAGGTGGTGTTTCCAGGGGGCCCCGCTGGAGGACCGCCCCAGGTGACTGCTTCGTTTGAGGGCAATTCAAAAATCAACACCAGGGCTAAAGAGGAGGCCTTGTACAACCAGTACAACACAAGTGACCATCTATTGTCAGGACATAATTTACCAGGTATTGTGCAGTAACACCATCTGTGTATACATCTATTACGTGTGCCAAACACTGAAACAAAGGCCCTATTTTGACTTTCTGTATTTGGATCATCCTTAGACATCTTCCTCTCAGACAGAGCTTTAACCATTTTCCAAATATGTATAACTGATTCCGTCGGTCTAGAATCCAGATCCTCGTAATGTTTTCTATGAATACATAATTAAATGATGGTGCCCACTCGTCATGTGACCGCTGCACTGACCAACAGACAGCTACGGACACATTGACCCTGGGATGGAGCCGTTCTGGCACCTGGGGGGCGTGGCCTCCAGCTTCATCATGCTGAAGGAGTCCAGCGAGGACACTCTGTATAACATGGCCCAGGTGGTCAAAGTCACGCAACTGGTGAGCCCCCCGAACACAGACGCTCCCCTCCAGTAGGGTCCAAAAGAAGCCAAGAAGGACTCAAAATTAAAACCAATGCTTGAAACCCAATCTTTAAGGCATGTTTGGTCTTTTAAGAGCGGTGGTATTATGAGGACAAAATAACTCAAAATGACGTAGTTTCATGCCTTGTTGTGAAATCAAATTCCTTCTCATGGTCGACCAATATCCGTTTCCCTCCCCCGTGGAGCAACAGGAGACGGAGAGCAACCAGCTGAGGTTCAACTATGATGTTCTGCTGCATGAGATGGTTTCTCAGGTAACCTCCTGATGTTTACGTTGCAGTACAAAGAACCGCACATTAAATCTGATCACGATACAGGTCTGATTCTCACTGGGAACCATCACTTGTCCTGAACTGTTCAATGTACTCCGCAGCCTCACTTGAGGATCTATACTATAGCTTGGCTAACATTTGTCATCATCTGTTGCAGGAGATCATCCACTGGAAGCTGCTGGCCACCTGGTCTCCAGAAGAGGGAGTGAAAGCCTCGCAGATGGAACTTCTGCCTAAATGCTTTCATTGTGAACCTCCTAAAGACCACTAACAGCCGGCCTCCGTCACTGCACTACACAACATCATCCTGTTGCATGCATGTATTGAGATTTCACAGGTTAGCGGGCTGCAACCTTCCTGTTGAGGTTTGCTACAAATATGATGCACTAGTCTTGGCAGAGATCTAAAGACACACACCCACAGTGTGGTAACTGTACTAGAAATATTAGTGACATAATCTACATCTCGGTACTTCCAAATAAATAATGATCTCGATTCAAAGCCTCTCCGAGTTGTAGTTGTGATTGTGTTTTAGTCGTCTTAGTAGATGGTCTTACGGTACAGAGCTGGTGATGGTCTCTCTGAAAGCCACCTTGGGTTTCCCCATCACACAGGAACAGTTGTACTCCCGCTCCATCCTCTGGAGACAGAACGAGGAGAAGGGCATCGTAAGGTTATAGTGTTGCTTTTCACCAAACATTAGAGATGTTCTGGTCCCAGGAGAAAAATAGCCTAAAAATTGGCATTGGAAAAAACTAAAATCCTAAAAACTAAAATCGGATGACTAAACGTGGTTACCAAACAATATCGCTTATTCATATACTTTTGAAACACACTGTTCAGCGTTTAAGAATATGGAGGTGGAAACTGAAGTCAATCATGTAGAGAAGTGAGGGGTTGAAAGCTGAACTCTACTGACTGTAGTAGAGTCCTGCAGACCACTACAGGGGCCCCCTCGCTTGCTTTTGATAAATAACTACATATTTGTAATAACTACATGGAAATAGATACTGCTTGATCGGCAGTCGGTATGGAGCGATACGTGATGGAATACTGGGAATATCGGAAGCAGGAACAGTCCTGCGTTCCCCGGGTATTCGACTTGAGCCTGCCCACCTGAGAGTAGATCTCTAGATGCAGCTCGCCCATGCCGGAGATGATGGTCTCCTTGCTCTCCGAGTCGTAATGCACCCTGAACGTCGGGTCTTCTCTGGTGAAGCGGTTGATGCCTTTGGAGAACTTGTCCGAGTCGTTCTGGACCACAACAAGGCAACACAAAAAAGAGTCAGGACTCGGGAGGCGGCTGCAGTCACAGATTGGGACGTGGTCACGGTTTGTTCAAACATGGAGCGACCGGTAGGTCTTTACCTTGTTCACTGGCTTCATGGACATGGAGATGACGGCCTCGGGAATGTGGATGGACTCCTGCGGGACGATCGTGTGTTGAAAACTTTGTCGGTGCAATAAGAACGTGAAAGTCATATTTTGGAATGCTAGACCTCTAGAGAGACAGGTCCTGCTCCTCCGTGACCCACCATGGAGAGGTTGGAGGACGTCTTGGTGGAGAAGGTGTCTCCGCTGGCACAGTCAATACCAAACAGAGCACATATGTCCCCTGCGTACACCTCGTCCACGTCCTGAAACAGAGGGGGAGGTTAACCAGAAAATCCCATTCATGAAAATTTGAGTATCAATGAAGGCTGTACGAGTAAAAATAATTTTTCAGTTGTTGGTTCGAAGGATTAATGGCCTTTATAAATCTTTTTTTCTTCTTCACATTCTGTGATTGATCCTCGTGTGACCACATGGTTCTGACACAGGGTTCGTTTTGTTGATGAATCCTTTCCTCTTCTCACCTCCAGCTGGTCGGCATGGAGACGCACCAGCCGCTGCACTCTGACCTTCTTCCCTGTCCGCGTGTTGTAGATGTACTCCGACTTCTTCAGACAGCCCTGGTACACGCGCACATACGTCAGCTGGCCAAACCGGCCCGCCTGGTTACGGAGAGGGAAAAAAACAACTCAGTTGAGTTCGAGACACTCAACCCGGAGTTCATTCACCTCATCCACTGACACGTTGTGGACTTTACTGAGCAAACTGCTCAGCGTTTCCCTTCCCTTTGAAAGTAAACAACGTTTATCATTGATGGCTGCTGAGTATTTCAGCCCAGCTCTTAATTCTAGCTTATACAAAGTCTTCTTCTTCTTAGATGATAAAATCCTACTGACTGAATGCATGTTGATGGTTTGGCGTTCCCACCTTGAGTAGATTGAGTGTGTATTCAAACCACTAACCTCCAGTTTGAAGGCCAGCCCAACGAAAGACTTCAAGGCGTCTCTCGCTGGGTCCATCAGAAACTTTGAGCTTTCATTGGAGTCCCTTAGATATTAAACATACCATAAACATGAGTGCAGACCAACATGATAATTCCCTCCAAAAACATCAACCCTTTAGTCCCAAACTATCAACCGCAAGAGTTTCTACTGAGATTAGAACACATCGTAAATCACTTCAACCTTTCTCTTAGCACTAAACCCATTCCGTTATGAGCCAGACTCACTCGTCGTTCAGGAGGGCATAGTTGTTGACCTCGGTGGGGTTGGGCAGGTACTCCAGGGCGGCGTCCAGCAGCGGTTGGACCCCCTTGTTCTTCAGCGCCGTGCCCACCAGCACCGGGCTGAAGAGACGCTGCACAGTGGCTCGTCGGATGGCAGCCTGAGGAGCACAGGACCAGAGGAGCTGATGGTCATGAAGGAGCCTGCACTAAAGACCCTGGAACAAGGGCCCAAACCTCATGAGCCATCTGAAGAGGTTCTTCTGCTCCAGGGCACACCACTTGTTTTATTTTGAGGTTAAATAAGCAATGCACCCTCATTACGATGTCAAAATACTGAGAAAATTCAAACATTCAAACAACGTCTCCATCCTGTATCTGTATCAATGAAACAGACAATGCATCAACAGATATTTTAGAAAACGACATTTTCTCAGGACCTGCATAGTCCCCTGGTGACTCACTTAAGGATTGCAACAAAGCTAGATGATCATGAACAGGTTTCATGTCTCTTTCATAAGAGCCACAGACCCACGTGGGCAGAGATGCACTCACCTTCAGGTCTAGGGTGGTTGGAACCTTCTCCTCCAAGAACATCTCCCCCAGGATGTCGTCCACGTTGGCCACACACTCCACCAGCTCCTGCCTGCGGTCGCCAGCTTCTGCACGGAACTCAGCCGGGATCTCGTCCAATCGTATGTCTTGACTGAACCAGAGAGAGAAATACGATTGCTTTAAAACGGGAAAATATATAAAAGCATGTTAGTATCTAAAAATTGTTAAGAAGCGATATAAGAAGCGATATAAGAAGCGATATAAGAAGCGATTGTTAAAAAGTTGTATTGAATGAAACCCCATACCCGAAGGGTCCTTCAAAGTACATGCTACGCTCCTCTATGAGATCAATGATGCCTCTCATGTTGCCTTCCAGACCCATGGGGAGGTTGAGGAAGGCTGCGTTGTGCTGGAGTTTGGTTCTGAGGACGAGACGGAAAGGAAAACAACAAATTACCAACAAATGTGGGTCAGGATGTAGAGCGGGTTGACTGGCAACTGGAAGGTTGCTAGTTCGATCCCCGGCTCCTCCTAGCCGAGTGTCGAGGTGTCCCTGAGAAAGACACCTCACCCTAACCGCTCCTGACGAGCTGGCTGTCTCCTTGCGTAGCTGACTCACCGTCGGTGTGTGAATGTGTGTATGAACGGGTGAATGTTGGGATATATCGTAGAGCACTTTGAGTGGCCACTGGTTAGAAAAGGGCTGTATTAATGCAGTCCATTTACCAACACAATACAGTTAAGAAAAACAAAGCTAAATTAACTAACTATGTTTAATAAGCTCTTGGTAAGAGTTCAAACATATTTTAGTTGTTGAGCCCCTGTGTTTCCTGTGCCTGTAGCGGTGTGCTGTATGGCCCTTATTATTCTCATGAGGGATTGCAACAAAAGTCATTCCAGTGTCTGCAGGAGTCGAATATCCCATCAAGTACTGGTGCCGACCCAGAACTGAAACAAGTGTCCCCTGCTGTGATCTCCTCCTCTACCTCATCTGCTGCAGGGCCCGGTAAGGGTTGGCCCCCATCCGGTCCAGCTTGTTGATGAAGGTGAGGAAGGGGACGTTGTAGCGCTTCATCTGCCGGTTGACCGTCATCGTCTGGCACTGGACCCCACCCACCGCGCAGAGAACCAGCACCGCCCCGTCCAGCACGCGCAGGGCCCGCTCCACCTCGATGGTGAAGTCCACGTGGCCTGTGGACCGCAGAGAGGTGGATGACAACATCCACTACGACGCCGTGCTGAGGGAGAAAATACCTCCCACCAACACGCACTAAGGGTGCTGCACACGGATCACGCGTGTGCGTTTGCTCCGTTTGACTGTTTGCTTCTTTAAGACGCAACCAAAGCATTCAGAGACAGGGCCTTAATGAGCAGGTATCTTCCGGCAGGTACGTTGCAGACATTGGGGATTAAACCCAGGACCTTTTGGCTGGAGGTTGTACTGTGGAACACTGTATCACTACCACCCTCTCCTGCTCCCTTCTCCTCGCCCGTCCGTACCTGGTGTGTCAATGATGTTGATGTTGTGGTCCTTCCACATGGTGTAGGTAGCGGCCGACTGGATGGTGATGCCTCGCTGTCGCTCCAGCTCCATCGAGTCCATGGTAGCCCCGACGCCATCTTTCCCCTTCACCTACAAACCACCGGGAGAAAACACACGATGGGTCTAATTAACGCATGTGACAGACGGAAACAGCTAAACAAAAATGTTTATGACTGCAGTCATACCGCAGTCACAAGGAACCTTAATCTTTCGGCATGCTTTATCGTAGGTTCTTCCTACTTAATGAATAACAGTGTATGGGGAGGTTGTTTGCATTTACCTCATGGATCTCTGCTATCCTGCCGGTGTAAAATAGGACCCGCTCGGTCAGGGTGGTCTTGCCAGAGTCAATGTGAGCGGAGATCCCGATGTTGCGGATCCTCTCGTTCGGAACGATGCCAGAAGTGCATGTCCGACAACTATTTATTAGAACCTGTAATAAAGCACAGTTCACAGTTAGAATATGTGTCATTGTTATTATGTGATGATTATGTAAATGACAGGGCTGCACACGGAGAGTTATGATGAACGATGACTGTTCTTTAGGATAATCTTACGTTCTTCAGAGTGACGGTTCCTGGTGCCAGGATGTGTCTTCTCCCCAGGGTGAGTCCAGCTTTAAGAACTCTCATGATGACAATGTGAGAGTTGGGCACGGTGGTCGTTTCTCTGCCACAGCCCACTACACTGGATGTCAGACAGCCCGTTCAAAGTCACGCCGGACCAAAATCTTAGGATGCTTCCGGGTCTACGGAAAGCGAAAAGCGAAAATTCCGTCCTAAATAATTTTATTTAGGCTAAATAACTAGACCTATACTTAGTAAACCTTGAGCAATAAACGTTTATCCACATAAACACAATTGGTATGAAAAAATAAAAGTGAGAAACCAGAGGTAGTAAACAAACCTATTTCCTATTTAAATTAAGTGTTGCATATAACACATCGTCAAGGGCTTATTGTTCATATATAATGAGTTAATTTATACCTATCGATAGCTACAACTAAATGGTCAAACCCAAATCCAATCTCGTTCCCAGGAGGCGAGAGGACTGGCCGAGATGGGCAAGGCATTAAATCATTCAATTAGTCAGTCCAAGCACGTTTGGCCTGCTATACGTTGAGTCTACACACTTCAAGTAAAGACACTAGAAACGACTCAATCCATGATGTAGTCCTTAGTTTTTTGCTATTAAGTGTGAACTTGCTTTCCTATGCCTGGCTTTGTTGATTAGACTGCAGCAAGAGAATGCCTGCCGATGTAATGGTTTGACAAGTGCTTCCTCTTATTTCAACCACATGCCCACTCAGTGTAACTTAAAGACAGATAAGCACACATCCCGTCCACACTGCCTGGCAGTTGATATTCTTGGGATCGAGACAGAAGAAGAAGGACTTATGCGCCGTTTGGTAGGTTAACCTCCAATTCAATATATCTGAATATCATGTCATTTAATCATTGGAACCGAATACATGTAGAAAGTGTTCTCTAACGACTTTAATTATTGTGTCATTATACTCTAGAGTTGAAATTGGCTTGTGAGTGGCTACCATGGGCAAATGAGAGTAGGCCTATAGACTGCATCATGGGATTGGTCGATCGAGTCGTCATTGCATGACTTGGATTCAGTGTCACCCATTCACCGTATTGTTCGTTTCGCGAACTCAATGGTGCGTGTGATTGAGTGCACGTGAGCAATTCTTTCCATTGCTGTCCTTCCTGTCGTGTTTCCTGTCTCCATGCCTGCTCCTCTGACAGCAGGGTTACATCATAGCGTCAGTAGCGCTGCTTTGGTGGTCTTACTCTACGGAGATGAACATGTACATTCCAGACATGCCAGTCTACGGAACAGTTGGCCTACACACATTGGCCTACACACTCCTCATTATAATGATGAACAAATTAGTCATCATGCACGACTTTTTGTGATACTTTATTTAGTGCTACAGCAAAACCTACCTTTGTAGTATTTGCGGTCTTCATTATTTACTTTTTTTGTGTTTGTTCTTGCAGTGTTATTATAGGCTACCTGTGGTAGGAAGTCTCCTATTGACCCGGCCACATTGAAAAGTGGATGTCCGTACACAAGAGGGCAATATTATACAATTTCGTTTAGTTAAACTTCACGGCATTAGGCTACTTCAAGGCTCCTTGCTTAAGAGAAATTGGCCTACTTTTTATTGGTATCAAATTAAAGTGATGAGCCAATATATATAAAATGTATATATTAACATACTAGTACGATTTGCGCGTTTGGCATGTTGTTGTGGGACATCTGCTACACTAAAGGAATCCGTCGGTGGTGGGGTAACAGCACTGTTGAGAATATTGATTTTTGATTATTGTTAACATTTCCTGTTCTCTTTGATATTCGGAATTGCCACACGTGGAAGAATGGGTTCGGCAATAGAAGGGTCTTCATACTTGATCACCAACTGGGCGGTGTGTGACTAATGCGGTATATTATTCATTCCACAGTGCTTCTGTGATCATTAGAGATTTGAGGGTGTGCCTTGTACTCCACTACTACGGCGTGCAGGATGGGACAAACACGCTCCTGTCCATTTCACTCTGCTGCCATTCCGGGTAAAGCAAAGTGGCAACCAAGAGAACCAGCCAAACGTTGTCGTGTACGCAGATTTGAAAACGGTGAGAAACGACAGGATGATTACATTTACTCTAAATCGGCGAAAAACATTTCGCGGCTAGAAAACGACCAGCTCTGTAGTAGACAAGAACACCAAGCAGCTTTCGTACGCGAATCAGAACAGCATCGAAACCACGAGAAGGAAAAGTTACCGAAGGATGAGTGCGTTTTGGGGATCGAAAAGAAGCAAACGGCCTCGGATTTGGAGGAGACCCCAGACGGTCTGAACAATGTGCGTGTAGTCAACGAGGTGGTAAGTGGAGCCGACTCATTCGGTGCATCGGGTTTGGATTTACAAGTCAGGGAAATCGGCAGAACGGGCTGCTCAAACAAGCAGTGTGGGGAACCAGAAAACAATAGAACAGACCATGCCTCCAACCCCCCTTCGAAGGCCATGGAAAGTAAGCCATTGGGAAAGAATATCCAGAGTACTGATGTCTCAGAGGCCAGGGCATTATCTGGGTCATCTCTAGATTCAGCCTTGGTGCTCATCTCTGGCGAGGAGCGGACTTCAGCACGGCTCAGCGTGTGTTCGGCTGAGCCTTCGAGCACGGAACCGTCGGCGCGCACAACAAACGATCACACGCATGACACAATGACCAAAACTAACTTTTGTTCCGTTCCGTGTCAGACTATGCCTGCAAATGACCAAATCACCCCGTGTACAGTTAAACATGGTCCACGGAAAGACTCGGATTACCGCCAGAGTCCCTCGGGAGGCCAAAGTTTCCCTGGTACCATTCCTAAGCTAATCATTACCAGGGAGCCCAGTCCCAACCGGTCGCAGGGATCTCTACCAACCTATACAGGGTTGGGACTCGGCGGATCGAGCTATGAGCTGCAGCCCGATGAGGAGTCGCCCTGCTCGGATAGTGGCTGCGGCGGTTCTCCTGCGCTTATCCGCTCTCCTCGAAAGCTGTCCAACAGTTCTTCCATCGGCCTGTCGTCAGCCTCGTCGTTCGAGGAATCCGAAGATGACTTCACGGCAAGTGACATTGAGTCCAGTCTCTCCCCAGCTCGGTGCCATTCGATGGGCAGCCCTGACGACGGAACTTGTGTGAGTGTCCTCTACTGTTTTACTCTGCTACTTTTCTTGCTACGTTCTTTCTTCCCTTCACTTGTCTCTATTCAATCAGTGCTGTGGACACTATGCCTCGGGTATATTGTCTTGCATTATTCACTTCCAGACTCATTGGTTCAACTTGTTTCACAAAAGGGTTGCCCTGTTTTTCATGTCCTTGTATACTCCGTCAGACGTTTTGCAGTCCTAAAACACGGGGAAGTTTATGTGTCAGGTCTGCCTAGTAGTGGAATGTGTGTTATTCTCCATGGACCGGAGCCATTTGACTTTGCAAAAGGACACGCTAGGAATGACGAGTGTCTAAAAAAACATGATGTCTTCACTAGAAATAATCTTATGACAATGCAGATTTCTTTCCAGGTCAGTTCAGTTCAGGTTCCAGGTTTTTCCTAGACAAACGCATTCTGGAAAGGTCACTGACACTGGAAGTATCTATTTAAGAATGCAGAATTGGGAAAGAATGAAAACACCAGGGATAATGGGCTGGGTGGCCTTCAGGATATTAGGACCTATTCAACTGATTTAACTTATTTAGTTCTGTGTGAAATAAGCAAGCGGCTAGTTAAATAATAATCATCATTATCTTAATGTCTACATTACTCACCATGTGCAGTATGTAGTTAAAGCTGAATTATCACATTCTCCCTTATCAAGGTTTCAGGTATAAGAAGACAGGGACAGGCATGGTCTGTCCTACTTCAGCTTAGTTTCAGTTTTACTAATCACACCAGAACAAAAGGTAATCAGCAGTAAGAGCACTAGTCATAAAGATAAAATAATACAAATATTAGAATGATGAAAATAAAATAACACTGTAAATATGTTAAATTAGGAATTTATTGTAAAGTGACAGATGTATTGTTGGGCATGTATAAGTCCTGCTACAATAGCAGCAGTCATGGTTGATAGTCATCGTTTTTGCAGACAGCAGGTTAGCAGATATGCGCTGCGGAATATTTTGGTCCGTAGATCTGGTGGTAGCTGCAGCCGTGCTCCTGCATCGCGGGGCGGACGGTAACGAGGAGACCGGCCTGCATGGCTGTGGTCCACGATGAGGTGGTGATGAGGTGGATACTCTGAATGGCCTGCCGTCTGCTGCCAGTGGGGGTGCGGTGGCAGGCCCACCGCTCTATGTAGGGATTTGCGTACCAGGCGGTGATGCAGACTCTCGACGGTGCACCTGTAGATGTTCGTGAAGATGCCGGCGAGCTCTCTGACCACGGTGTCCGGGATTCAAGAGAGGTTGTCTGTGATGTGCACATCGAGGATCTTGCTGCTGAGCCTTTCCACCTCAGCATCACCCGCAAGATGGGGAGGTGCCCACCCCCTGCTGGGTCCTATGGTCCATGATCTTCTCTGTACTTTACTGACGTTGAGAGAGAGGTTATTGTCCTGGCACCAGCCGGTCAGTGTCTTCCCTTCCTCTGTAGGTCATCATCACCGGGTCTTCTGGTACTCCGTTAGGAACAACAAGGCAGCAGCATAGTGGCACGTGTTACATGTCACACTGTTGCTTTGTGTTGGTTGGGTTTGGAAGTCTGTCCTGCCGTACAGGACAGCTCCTAAAATGTCTCCCTATCTTTGTGGCTATTCATCCCTAGGACCACATAAGACTACAATAGACTTGTACTAAGATGTTTGTGTTTGTTTTAAGGAACGTGTGCCAAAGTTGAGAAAAGTAACCTTCAGTGAAGTAGACTTTGTTTTTGTCGTAACGGTCATAAGGTTGGCGCTTCCTGAGTGACAAAACTTTTGGTGAAACGCACCTCTTGGCTAATATTTCACATTGATGATGTTGTAGGAAACTATGTAAAGCATCATATCCTGGCTCGCACAATTGCACAAATGACGAATGTGGGATGAATGTTCAATGGGAGCGATGGTAGTGGTGGAAGTTGGGCTGACCGGCGGTTGACTCACGTTAACGTTGATGAGCTGGTCTACAGTAAGGTCTCCGGGAGGAGGAGGGCGTGTCTGTTGTTACTTTGTTCAGGCTGTGTCCGCATAACGAGTGTTCCACCAAACCTGTTACACTGTGTACCCAGTGACGTGAGCAGATACCTGATCACACACACACACACACACACACACACACACACACACACACACACACACACACACACACACACACACACACAC
>JAOPJO010000054.1:1017308-1035531 GCA_027123675.1 Molva macrophthalma | reverse complement strand
AGAGAGAGAGAGAGAGAGAGAGAGAGAGAGAGAGAGAGAGAGAGAGAGAGAGAGAGAGAGAGAGCGAGTGAGAGAGAGAGAGAGAGAGAGAGCGAGTGAGAGAGTGGGTCATTAATAGAGAAAGCCGTCAGGGAAGTCAGTGTTCAACACCTCATTCTTAAATAAATGATCCTCTAAATGATGTTGTTATTTCTATTTGTATATTTTATAGAGGCAGGCGTGACTCTGTGTATTCCACCCGGACCCGTGGGCCGGCCTGAGGCCTCAGGGTGGGGCGTGGGAGGCCTGGGCCTCAGGGTGTGGGAGGCCTGGGCCTCAGGGTGGGGTGTGGGAGGCCTGGGCCTCAGGGTGTGGGAGGCCTGGGCCTCAGGGTGTGGGAGGCCTGGGCCTCAGGGTGTGGGAGGCCTGGGCCTCAGGGTGGGGGAGGTCTGGGCCTCAGGGTGGGGTGTGGGAGGCCTGGGCCTCAGGGTGTGGGAGGCCTGGGCTTGTAGGATGAACAGGCCCAGCCTGGACCGGCTTGTCTTCCAGTCGTACGGGATCTCCAGTCACCCATTGGCTTCTTGGTTGATCTGGAGGGACGTGGTGGACTGGTGAGCACTCCTCACAACAACCCATAACATTAACACTCTCTGTCACTCTGTCACTCTCTCTTTCTCACCCCCCCACACACATACACACAGTCTACAGTAATTACTTTCGGTGCATTGATCATAATGATAATAATAATAATATTAACGAGATTACTTTTTATTTGTTTTTTATTTTGGGTGGTGCAGTAGCACCACAACGTATGATTAGTAATAAAGCCTAGTAGTTCTGGTAGGTAAATCAGATGCGAGCGGATGAAGATCAGTAACGGAAGTTAGGAAGACACCTCCAACATGATTGAACCTTGCCAATCGATCTGTTTAGCCCCTCCCCCTCCCAGATGTCCGGTGGGATGCGGTGATGCGCTGTGAAGTCCACCGTCTGCTCGTTCAGGGGCTGGTATTTTCGAGCCATAGTGGCGGGGGAGGGAACTGAAATAGAGACGGAGTTGTAGTGTATGGTGTGGGGGCGCGATCTACAGAGGAGAAACAAACCCGAGAGATTGTATAGACTCACAGGAGAGGAGGGTTAGCATGAGATTGCGTACGTTGACTGCCAAGCGTTCAAATTTAGCCCGAGCTCATTCACTCACGTACGACGTCCACGAGCGTGTAGTAGCTCAGTCATCAGCGCCGGGGTATTTCAGGATGTGAGCGAGTGAGCGAGTGTTGTGCATTGGGGTTGGCATGGGATGTAAGTATATTAATTCAGCGTCTATTTCCAACGTGGTGAGATAATTGCTGGCTGTTAATTTGAGACCCTAAGTGCTGGATTTACGTTTCTTCTCGCTCCTCTTCTGTGTTGTGTTGCTGCTGCTGAGGCCTGCTGGAGGGTGTGGCCTGGGCGTGGCTGTAGGCCCGCTGGAGGGTGTGGCCTGGGCGTGGCTGTAGGCCTGCTGGAGGGTGTGGCCTGGGCGTGGCTGTAGGCCCGCTGGAGTGTGAGGCCTGGGCGTGGCTGTAGGCCTGCTGGAGTGTGAGACCTGGGCGTGGCTGTAGGCCTGCTGGAGGGTGTGGCCTGGGCGTGGCTGTAGCCCTGCTGGAGTGTGTAGCCTGGGCGTGGCTGTAGGCCTGCTGGAGTGTGAGGCCTGGGCGTGGCTGTAGGCCTGCTGGAGTGTGTGACTGTAGGCCTGCTGGAGTGTGTGGCTGTAGGCCTGCTGGAGTGTGTGGCCTGGGCGTGGCTGTAGGCCTGCTGGAGGGTGTGGCCTGGGCGTGGCTGTAGGCCTGCTGGAGTGTGTGGCTGTAGGCGTGGCTGTAGGCCTGCTGGAGTGTGTGGCTGTAGGCGTGGCTGTAGGCCTGCTGGAGTGTGTGGCCTGGGCATGGCTGTAGGCCTGCTGGAGTGTGTGGCTGTAGGCCTGCTGGACTGTGTGGCTGTAGGCCCACTGGAGTGTGTGGCTGTAGGCCTGCTGGAGTGTGTGGCTGTAGGCCCACTGGAGTGTGTGGCCTGGGCGTGGCTGTAGGCCTGCTGGAGGGTGTGGCCTGGGCGTGGCTGTATGTAGGCCCGCTGGAGGTCACAGCTAAAGTCAATCAATAGGTCAAATACCTCACTTTATGTTGACCAAATCTTTCAATTTTAGAATTGAATTTACTTTTCGGAGGATTTGTTCAACATTTGATGCCACTTTTATGTTGAGAGGGAACTATTTCGATCCATCGAGTTTGTTTAAACATTAATATTAAACTTTTAAAAAGTGTGTGTATACCTGTATACCTGTATCTCTGTGCACACCAATTCAGTTGAAATATAACCATGTATAATTCAGTCTTTGATAGTAAATATTTATAATATTATAAATTCGTAAGACTCAAGGAATCTAGATCCGCGTCAGAACTGATTATTGTTAATGAGCCTACTTAAACATGAAGGCTCTGGTCTGATGTTCACCTGACATGAACGTCCTCCAAGACACCAGTGGTTCCCAGTCCCCGGAGCTCTCTGACCGCAGCATACCTCGATACACCGCTGAGAGCAGCGAGCAGCATGATTTGAGGGGATAAACGTTTGGACCTCATGTTGAAAACAAAGGAGCAAGGCGATATAGGGCCAGTCCCGTAGAGGACTGGCCCTGGATTGTGGACCACAGAAGGGTTGTGGGGTTGCGTATCCAAACCCAGGACACAAAGAGAGGGTACAGGGGGAGACAAGATGAAAAGGGGGAGTGGGTGAATAATAACATGGGTGGGTGGAGTGGATTCATCCAAGGATGACGGCCATCATTACAGCTTCATCTACGCCTGTGCTTCCATTGTGCACTGCATCCATTCACTCATTTGCTTCCCGCATACTACTAGTGATATACTACTAATGGTACATCCCATAGGTACGTCCCTATGGGAGGGGCTGCGTGCAGGACAAGACGGGGACGTTATGTAACAAGGGGAGGAGGTGGGGGGCATGAGGGCTGCAACAACAAGAGAGAGACAGAGATAAAGAGACAGAGAGAGGAGAGAGAGGAGAGAGACAGAAAGGGGAGAGAGAGGAGAGAGACAGAAAGGGGAGAGAGAGGAGAGAGACAGAAAGGGGAGAGAGAGGAGAGACAGAGATAAAGAGACAGAGAGAGGAGAGAGACAGAGATAAAGAGACAGAGAGGAGAGAGACAGAAAGGGAGAGAGAGGAGAGAGACAGAAAGGGGAGAGAGGAGAGAGACAGAAAGGAGAGAGAGAGGAGAGAGACAGAAAGGGAAGAGAGGAGAGAGACAGAAAGGGGAGAGAGAGGAGAGAGACAGAAAGGGGAGAGAGGAGAGAGACAGAAAGGGGGACCAACAGAACAGGAGTGGGGGGGTAATGATGGGTATGGCTGTGATCCTCATGCCCCCCTCCCTGGTGATCTGGCAGTGGGCCTGGTGAAAGTAGGCTAAGATTGACGCGCTGGGTCTGACTCACAGGCAGAGAGGTGGAATGCTGAAGCCCACTGCTTGCATTTAACTTTGGTCTGCCGACTCCCATGCAGCAGGGACACATGACGAGAGAACAATCCATTCTGATTCCTGCTGCAAGGCTCTGACGTATATGGATCCCAAAAAAAGACATTTAAAAAAAAAGAAAGGAAAGTGATTTGCATTTCCGCCTGACGTGGTGAGTGGCAGCATGGCGTGACACAGAGTAAACATGACCAGGATCGAGTCTCTTTAGGTTCAGGTAAGGGTGGGGATGACCTTAGACCTTATTTATAGATATATAGATATATCTGGACCATTGCCACAATGCTAAATTCAACTTCAGATATATATAGATACAGATACAGATCTATATCTCTTAAGTTGAATTTAGCATTGTAGCTGGTGGCTGCCACACTCCACCTAGGTGAGTTCTACTGGGCTCCTCCGGACAAAAGGAAGCAGGGTGGTGATGTAAGAAATACTGTTTATTGTAAAAGGTTTGTTGGAAACGATACATGGCCTGGTGTTCAATGTTGCATTCTAGGAGAACTTAAGTGTGTGTGTGGAGATGGCTGGTTTAACCTGTGCACACTTATTACTCAATATGCAACAGGTGTGCAGCCTCACCCAGCCCCAGAGTCCAATCAGACTCGGCCAAGTGAGGCTGCTTAAACCAGCCATCATCTGCACACACTCCTACAAGCATCATTATAGCTTTCTTATTGTCCAATGCGATGATTATGCCTATCTATTAGATTGAGATTTGCATTCAGCAAATTTTGTCAAAAACATTTTCTGTTCTGTTTTTTATATTATTATTATTATTATATTGCTGTTGTTGTGATATACCATTGTTTGTTTTTAAATCTATGAGATGACCCTCAACATAATGACACACAGACTCACACAGGGTCACCCCAGTCTTCCCCCCAGGCCTCACAGCTCCCCACAGCCTTCAGGGCTTCAGAAGGCTTTGGAATCTGAACAAAGGCTAGATAAACACAAGGGTTGGAACCAAGTGTCTCTACGGTAAACTGTTCCACTAGGCCGCAGCTTGCAGTGCTGCGATCCTGGGTCGCCGAGTTTATTCCATTTGTCTCATAAGCAGAACCAGAAACACAGATCTGCTTAACAATGTCTTTGAGGTAGGAGACAACATTGCATTGACCAGAGCTTAGAACACATGAAAAGACGAGGGTCTGCATGTTCAAAGTTTCAGGATCAGTCTGGTTACATTTTGAATACCATATTTATAACAGCAAGTAGGCTATATTTCTGTTATTACAATCGATCCAAAACATTTGTCTGTGTGTTGAACTTTTCTGAACTTCTTTTTACATCGAGTGGATTTGCATGAAAAATAAAGTGGAGACAAATGTTGGAGCAGCTCTGCATATGATTTAGCCGAGATTAATGAGTAGTCTCATCATTCACAGAGCATTTTTCATCTTCTCGGTTCGAACGGGGTGCTCTCGGGACTGCTGAGTAAGGGATTACCCGGCAGACAGAGAAGTGAATTACAGGGGAAAAACTACTGGCATGGGTCTCGGTGGCTGGCCTCCGTGTAAATAAAAGAAAGGAAAGATCAAATTTCTCGTGACTGAGGCGGGGAAGGCAGTTAAAGTTATGTAACGTTGTTGGTCTAGGAATCCAGAAGGGGTGTAAACAAAGCCGCAGAGGGGCGGGCTGGCCTGGCCGTTGCATGGCAACAATATTTTGAGCAGGAAGACAGTGCGACCACGCCCCGCCCCCCTGAAGGAAACTTGAGACGGCCCATGAGCGGCGTCTGTGTGTGAGCTTCCCGAAAGCATGCTAAGAGACAGAAGTGAGCAAAACAAAATACGCCACGGGCATCAGACAACAAAGGCAGTAAACATATCTAAACATCTCGCCATGGGAAGCTATTTGGATCCATGAAATCCACAAATTATTAGAGACGCTCATAGAATCCCAATCACACATATGAACTTTCGGCAACAGAAGAATAGTTATGCAAGTTCTTGTTTGAGTTAATCATGGGCGTTTCATTATGCATAGCATATGTTTTGCCCGGCCTATATTTTAATTGTATTAATATGCAAGGAATTCAACGTTCGCCTAGTCACTTGTATTGGGTCTATATTGTAGGCTTCTGTTGCAATGTAGGCCTACACGTCCTCTCTAGTTGATCATTGATCTTGGTAAACTATTCGAATAGCCTGTTGGTAATTCACATAATAACTGTCACTAGTAGTCTGTGGTACATTCACCATAAGAACTTCGAAATAAAATTCAGTTCCACTTCACATTAGTTATTGGATTCCCGCTGACTAACCAAGCGGATAACCAATAAACTGAAGTAAAAAGAATTATCAGCTGTTGAACAAGTTTAAAGATGATCAAACTGGTGCAAAAGCTGATGGGTATGGTAGTCACACAAGTTTCACGGTGAACAGCCAACACTGATTCTCGCTTAAAACATGCCTCAAATGTAAAGCAGGAGCACCGACAACTCAAAGTACATTAATCAAATGCGCCGGCACCAGAACAATCGCTAGGGTTGTGTGTATCTTCAGATAAGCGCTTACAGAATCGTTACAAAACACGGAAGCGATTTGCATGTTGACCACGCCCCCATTTTGATTTTCTGTCCCCATAACCGGTTACCACGGAAACCGGTTGCTAGGCGGCATAACAAAAAGACCAAATTTGTACGTCTTTACGTCAGACTCGTAACGGCGTATCCATGGTAACGGCATGCTGTATACACATGCCGCAGACTAGTGGTGAGAAAAGCATTGCGCATGCTCTCGCCACCTGTAGCTGTGACCTCGCGTATCGAACTCAATTTCAGTTTTAAATCATACTATTAAGCAGTATTATTTTGTGTGCTGCGTTTTATGTTCCTTGAGGCGACGCATGGATCGTTTTTTGTATTTATTTATAACAAAGCATAAACAGAAAGACGCACTATCACATAGACCTACACACCCCTCTCCTCTTACATCCGCTGGTTCTTGTCTTGTGCCGTGTGTTTGTTTTGTAAGGTGTTGTGTAAACCTCCACAGCTCCCGTTAACTTCAATTGGTCAGATGACTCTTCCCGGTAGCAGTGCACGCCGGCACTGGGAGTGCTTTCGGAACACAACGTCCTCGGATCGTCGTCTGTGACGTTATGGCGCTGACTAATTGTTTTTATCCCTTCTCTTCCATCACTCCTTCGCTTCTGAACAGCACGTGTAGGCTACTGCATGTCCGCCCCATGGCATTTCTCAACAACAGATATACGTAGTCCAGTTAAGCCTATTGGTTGTCATTCATAGTTTTTCGCCCAGTGTTCCCGCTTCTTGCCTGTGTCAAACCCTCCCACCTGCCACATTCCCACGGGCGTAAGTATAGTGAGCAGTGTAGGCTATAACAATGATTCACTTGTGTGTACGACAGTGATGTTTGCATAAACAGCATGCGCATGCCATTGATTTCCGTCACTGCTGCTGCCCACTATCTATATTGGGAAAACTTGGAATCACACATACACTTATTTACATATTGTATGTTCTCTAGGCCTACTGGCAATAAAGACTGTGAAGTAGCCAATCATGAAGTCATTATACTGTCTAAGCTATCGACTTTGGGTCTATATAATAGATAGCAATATGTTAAAGGCTGATACAATATATACAATAATATATTTAAAGGTTCAGTCTGTAGAATTTAGAAAAAGTATGGATCCTCTAAATACATAGGATATTTTGGTGAAATGAGGCAGTGTTCACTGTCTGTATGAGGCAGGACCGAGATAGGGCTAGGCTAATCGGATACTTATATATAACGCCAGGGTGTCTGTGGATCTCTGTCTGGCCAGCGGTTGGTATTGATGACTGCTTCTGAGAGAGGGTTAAGCTTCTCAGACACATAGTTTAACGCCACGGTGTGTGGCACATTTCATTTACAACATTAATCATTATAACGTTCCTACAAAATTATGGTACTAAAATAATAATCAGAAATGGGTCATAGCCATGAGGATGACACGCTCCTTCCTACAACTCTTAGCCCATAACGCTTTTTTTTAAAACGTGTTCTCGCAAAGGCTGAATGTCCGTTCTGGGCTACTGTAGAAACATGGCGCTGCAGCATGGTGGGCCCCCTGGAGGAGGACCCACCCCTCCCTACGTAGATATAAAGGGCTCAAACTCAGGTAATGAAAACACAATGGTTCTTATTTTCAAGGGATTATACACCAATTAAAACATACTTATGAATATTCCAAATCTCTAAAGTCTGTTCGGCTAGATTCCACAAAATTCCACACACCTTTAATCTGACATTTAGGAGTACATTTGCCACAAATGAATACATAGAAAAAAACACCGGCCACTTATTGGCAAGATAATTTATCGTCAGTTGGCTGCCTGCAGGCATAACATAATTGCTATAGGCCTGTTGTTCAAACTAACGAACACATTCCTATAAAACATTGAAGTCTCCGCCAGACTGGAGGATACCCAAGGGCGTGTCAGAGAAAGTCTGCAGCAGGATTTCCTCTGCCCAACATGTCCGCCAGTGAAGGAATGCATGGAGTGTTGCACAATACAGCCAGCAAGCTCCTTCACGAAGGTGTACGTCTCTGCCTGGTATGCCTCAGGTCGATAAAGCCCACGTGACAAAATGTATCTGCCGGAGAGTAACCAATGACAACAACACACATCATTTAAATGCTCAATTATAGAACTCAGACTTGGGGCTATATAGGTAGGTAGCCTACTAGGCACACTGTAAATGGAGTTTAACCTAAAGTGATCATATAAAACAATCCTCCTACCTACTGCACCAACCAAAGGGTCAATGTGTAGGCCACTGCCCATATTCCTTATTTATTTTTAATTCATCTTTATAAAACATTGCTTGTTTGATTGACGTATACTTATTAATTTAAATCATTCAAAACTCCTGGATCAATGCATTCATCTGTATCTACATGACTTTAAAAATATGTTTCCATTTGCAATGCACTGGATGTTTCTTAATATTTCCTTTTGATGCATTGTCAGACGGTGAGAAACATCTCGTGGTTTGATAGTAAAAAAATTCTATTATTATCCGTCCGCGAGGTAAACCAGCCAATTTCAGTGCAAAGGGATTCCCTCAACGTCACCAAGGATACCAAACAAAACACTAGGGCAGAACCCCATATATGGGCACGTACGTCACAGCGGAACTCCGAGGCGGGACTTAAAAGATAGCGAAAAAAGAAGGTAGAAATGCCTTGGTTTTACTCAGAGAGGATGGATTAATTCAAGACTATAAGGCAAGACATGTTTTCGTGGACTTAAAAACTATAACGTTGTTCAGCCTTCCGTGGTAAGAATACATGGATTTGTAATTGCACATTTGGTCGACGGATAAAGGAAATACCTTCCCTCGATTTAAGTTTAGCGACTGGAGTTCAACATCTGGAGTTCAGGCGCTTCCCGACGAAGGGAACTGGATAACCTTCTTCATGCAACTTTTTTGGAAAGACACTAAAAGCACCTTACCCCACGACATTAAAAAGACCTACGGTAAGTTCTATTTAAATATAATCGGACGCTGCGCGGTGTTTTTCAAGACAGCGGCGAAGCGCGGTCAAAGTCTGCGGTCAGCCGACTGCAAAGCTGGGCTCCGTCGCATGTGCACATTATGGGATATGCCAGATTAAATCAGATTTATATCCCAACTCATTGCGCTCTCTACCGAGCTGCTTTGTGGGGTAATGCCTGCTGTGTTGTCGCCACAGGTCCCGCCCCGCTGTCCTCGGGTACTGTTGGTTTCAGGGCAGACCTATCTCTAGCTTCCCCTGGGGTAATGTTCCAAGGGTTCTCCGGCGACATCGATAGCGGTTCTCGTGAAAGTTCCTCTCCGTCTCTAGAGTCCCAGTACATCTCCTCCGTGGACTCCTTCGGGAGCCCAGCGACCACCAGTGCCCCGCAGGTAAGTTTGATTTATAGCCTAATGTTTAGCCTAGATGGCAGTCATCACTAATAGGGAAAGCGGAGCCCAACATAGGCTAATGGAATTTGTGTACAGTTATGTGTGGGATGGAAATCACGGCAGCATGTTGGGGATATCCTATATGATGTATACATACCCTCACCGGGCATTAGCTAAATGAATAGTGTAATGACTATCATACACTTCGTATATGTTCACGATTATTGTATTGAGGCCGTCCATGTTTATTGTTGGTACATGCTTAGTTTCAAGGTTTGCATTCACCGGCATCTGTCAGGCTATGACAACGTGGTAGATTATGCTACAACATGCCGCAGAGCGAATGAACAAGCCGAGGAACTCTCCTACGTACGTACTACGTACTCGGCCCGGCTCCGCCCCGCTCTGTCCACGCGCTCCTTCTCAGACCCGGGCGTGACGTCAATGCGTTCTATTTTGGAGTGTTACGTTGCGTTGCTAAGGGGAACACCGGGGGAGTGACGGGGGAGGAGGAAGCAGGAGGGGATGGCTTTCGAGTAACACGATTGGTTTCTATTGCTGCTTCGAACCGCCTAATCCAATCATCTACAAGCACTCATATGAATATTAATACGACTCACTCGGCTACTCGTTTTGGCATCACTCACCGCCTCGGTTCTAAATAAAGCATCTACATAGGCTATATGGGACCAAAATGGCCCTCGAGAGTTATCGGCCCGCAGAAAATAATAATGGAGCTGGATTTAAATCAGTAACACACTTTTTGTAGCAGATGGGGGTGTAAAGATACACATAGACAGAATGACAGCTGAACAGACAGACAGATAGGAAGATAGTTAAACTTGTATTTATTTAAAAATATATATATATACCGGTAATAAGTGATCATATAGTTGTATTGTATTTAATTCATTGATGATGTATTCCATGTACAATCAAAAAGAAAAGGCATCCAAGCATATCCCCATTTTGTACGAGTCGAGTATGAGGTGCATATTATATATATATATATGACAAATACATTGAATTCCTATGAGATATATATATTTAGATAGATATATAGATATATATATTTGCTAAATAAATATACTGCGGTGTCCACCACGGCCGTCATTGTAACCTTTTTTCTATACCACAGATGGTGTTCTTGTGCTTGCGCATGCTTTTTTTGAAATGAGTCAGTAAACACACACACACACACACACATTTATACACCCACACCGACAACACACAGACACACACACACACAGCAAGTGCCACAACTTCACGCCAGCCAAAGAGACATTCACTTGTCTGAATGTTTAAGTGTGAGTAGCTTGCGTTTGTGTGTGTTTTTATTTGTGCATATCTTGACATTTGTATTGTGGTGAGGACATTGATAATATTGACTTTATTCGGAAAAAATGTACATAGCACATTTTTCTAATTGAAACTTTGTATGTTGGCCTGTTTAACTTTGTACAACAGCATGTCTGTTTTTTTTTGTTTTGTACGTCGTTTTGTATCTATATGGAATTGGTTTGCATAGAGAAACGATAAACGATAAATGAGAAATAATATTTGAAGCAAAATAATATACAAAGATGATTTTGTGATTTAAGAGGTCATTACATCAATCCAGGTAATTTTCCATCTGGAAATGATGCAATAGATTACATCTTAAAAATGTGATGTTGACTTTCACTGAAATAGTATTTTAAGTATACCACGGCTAACATACTGATAGTTTCTACTTTCAATATCATTTCAATTATCAGTCAATTAAAGCAAAAAATACAGCTCAGATTCACAACGGCAGTCGTAAACATGTTACATTTTAAATCCAGTTTATCAACGTGATTGGCTAATATTTGCACTATGAAGACCATTAGCAGCATTGTTTTATTTAAAGGGAACCTGACCTCTTGTCTGATGGTTCAAATGATTTGGCGCTGGCATTTATCTCCTGTTCCCTTGCAGGTAGCTAGCCACGATTATCACACTCATGAGGTGACTGGGTATCAATAGTGTTTCATAAAATAGTGAGTTAATGAATTAAAATCATGGTATTTTCTTTACACTGCTCACAAATGGCCTGTAGTGAATCCATTAACCTGCTATATTGTATAAAGCAACATGTGAATGTAAATCTACGATCCCTATGCTCAGAAAATAGGATAAGACTTTATGAAAAGTGTCCAACTTAGTTTCCACACATGCAAGTTTACTGGTGTAGAACGACACTGCCACTGGGTACACACATTGCTTGTATTTTTGAGTGTTCAAGTTTATATATAGGCTATATTTTGTGAAAGGAATTAAGGCCCTGACTATATGTGCAAACTGTGCACAATTCTCCATTATGTTATGAGGATGTTTAGTGACAGAATGATCATTCTGTACCGCTGTGCCTTTTTTTGAATTCCATGGCTGATTTCCCATGACACGCTCTTCGTAACAGGGGCCATGTTGGATTTGAATCTCTTGTAGGGCCCTCTAACGCAACATCTGACCTATTGCATGATACTCCACACTGAATCGGACAGGATTTGGGATCCAGGTAAACAAAATGTGCCACATGACTAAGCATGTCAGACAGTGAGAGCCAAAGGGGAAAGCCACAGAAGCTGATGGACCCATGCCAGGCATCGCTGCGTGCTCATTGGCTGGCAAACAGGAAGAAGTGTTGTTTAGACTACTGCTTTCTTTCCGCAAGTCTGTTCACGTGGTTGTGCTTGGGCTTCAATCCCTGTGGAGCTCTGTTGGCTTAGTTCTGATGAGGAAAAGACTGTTTAGGGTCAGTGGAGACCGCCTCTGTGCCAGTGTTTACACTCTGAAGTATTAATAACTGTTTCAATATCATCCATGCTTATTTCAGTGCCACTGAGCTAAAAAAAAAAAAGGTATCTTTTTTGGATTTATTTTTATTTAGTCATTTTTTGGATGTTTGTGTAACCTTTATGTACAGACTTTTGTATTAAAAACAACAAACCAAGCAATGACCATGCCTCGGGCTAAAGAAAGCTGTGTTTTAATGTATTTATTGGGACGGAGAAGGTTTGAACAAAGCCTGATACGTGTGTACGATGGCAGGCGTTGGATGGAGATGGTAGTATGAATCAATGCCCCTGAGTACGTGACGGACACTGCTTACAAAATGAGTGCGAGGCATTGATGCTAGTGATGAACGACGCGGGCCTTAGCTGACGCTTCCACCGTGGATTGCGCAAGTAACAGAGGTCACACTTGCCATGAGTCAAAAGAAAATCTAAGAATCCCTTCCCAATGTACAGAGTTAAGCAGCAATGAGGTTACCACGATTAATCAAAAGCGAAGTGGAGCACATGGTACAGTGATTGGTCTGAGCTGAACAAAGGAAGAAAAAAAAAAAGCAACATAGATTGGACAGGAAACAGAAAAACCAAAACAAGCTTGTCCTTTAGCTATTTCACAAACCGAGTAAACCATGCAAGAAATGTAAGACGTGGGGGCAAGGGGCGGACCCAAGCTTAGCCAATGAGCTTCTAGCGGAGGGGAGGGAGGCGGGATCCTCAGCAGGAGATAGCCCCAGTGAAGTAAGGCTTGGCGTCTTCTCCACCAGTGTCTGCTGGAGAACAAAGTGCGGGCCGCTAAAGCTATCCAGCGCACGCTGCTCCTCGGCTACGTTCCATACCAGTGATGTAAAAATTACACGTATATACACGTAAATCCATGCGCTTACAAACCAGACGACGGCCATACTGCTATTGTACACTTACAATTTACACATGTCCTAGAAGGTGGAAACAAACATATTTAAAAAATGTGCATGATTGTTTTTCTTAACATATATATATGAAATTTTACTATTTGTAAATCGCCAACGTTATATTTTTTTTGGTTTAAGAAAAAAGGTTCAAAAGTGAAAAGTGTTTCCATGTTTCGTATATGTACATTATGAACAAGAAAGAAGTTAATGTGCAATTCTGATCCCATGCAAACAGTTGCATATGCAGCAAGGCTGTTCAGATTCTCGCTTAATGCTGGGGCTTAAAACACAATGATCGCGACTCACATCAATCTGGTGATCCAAGAACAATTTCCATCCTGCATAGCAACAGCAAAACTCAATAAACACACAAACTGGCACGCATACACGCGATGAAGTCTTGCCCGCCCCCTAATCACATGTCAATCATCCCAACATCCGGACTGGGAACATTCAATGAGCACCAGTATATAACATTTCATAGCATGAACATTATTTTTTATATTACGGCATATTGCAATGAATGTAGTCAAATGAATCACTGATCATTAAGGTGAAACTCTTGTCTCAAGAGTCACAGCAACAAAAACAATACTGTTGGTAAATGTAAAACCTCACAACAGGTCGGGATTGCGTCCAAAAGGAAATTAACTACAGCATGACTTTAGGTCTGTGTGCCTTCTGCAACTTATCAAGACAATACAGCCAGTTACAGGCTACCGTGGTGGATAGTGTAACCAAGTTCTCACATCGTATAGTGGGTGAGGAATGTGCTAGTCGGGAGCTTTTTAATACCTAAATAGTCTAGAAATGATGCCCCCTTTTCCCCAAATTGCCACGTTGGCAGGAAAATAACAATGAACAACGGGCAATGAGTGCAGCTCACAGGGATGTCTGGAAACAGTTTAGAGAACATTCCTAATTACTGGGTGGTAAAGATGCTAAACGTTGGAGTAATTAGCTTGCGATTGGTACGGGCGCGGATAAAAAGCAGACCATGGGAACCCGGTTCAGTTATCTAGGTCATAAGAAGCTTCTTCCTAGTCTATTTAGGTTCTGCTGATCATTAAAAACGTATTTTTCCCCTCTTCTACTCAATAAGGCAACCTGAAAGCAAAAATAAATGATAAAAACACTTAAGAGGGCTTGGCATTTCAATCATTATGTCAAGTATCTTTGATGCTGTGACTTAAATTATCTTTTCCCTCCAATAATCTTTTAGTAATTGTAAGTAGATGATCAAACAACAGGCCGAAAAAAGGCTGTTCTGCAGCAATACCTCCCCGACAAACAAACAAATAATTAAACACACGCCGTTACAAATATAACACTAATCAAACTGAACACCTGTAACGGAAAGGTGTGACTCCACATTAAGGCATGGATGATGACAAACCATAAATAAATACACATTGAGACACACACACGCTCACACATCCCCAGAGATAACTTCCCCTAGGAAACACACGCTCACCTCTTGGCTGACCAGAAAACAGAGGAGGCAGAGGAGAAGGGAGCATGATCATATGGAGGCTGTGTCTGTCTGTTCATATATAGCTCGACCTCCTTCCACACGAGGCCACACAGACCCCCCCCCCTGCCACCCTATACTCCTCCTCCTCCTCCTCCTGCTCTCTGGAGCCCCTTCTGGGCAGTGTTTGCATTGCACCCTGACGAGGGTTAGAGGCTGAATAGGCAGCCTACACTGGAGTCCGATAGACTGGAGGGGGAGATGAAAGCGCGGGGGGGAAACGGGTGGCAGAAACGGCCTTCTCTTTCCTCTTTCTCTTCTGTTCCCCCTCCCCAAAACAATCGCTTGGTGCTGATAGTTCACCGTCCCGCCCTACCCCCCCCGCACCACACCAACCGACCCCCCGCGCTTGATGTCCGGGAGGGGGGGGTGTTACGGCGAGGACGTGGCGGTGGCGTGGAACTTGACGAAGGCGATGGCCGCCAGCTCTTTGCAGAACTCCTCCAGCACGATCACCCCCTCCAGGAGGGTCATGTGGTCCACGCTGAGGCAGGAAACACACACAATGAGAAATACACCGGGGGGGGAAAGAATAAGTACAAAGGGATTCCACCCCCCCCCAAGCCCTTCAGGCCCACTACGGACACCAGGAACCCTACAGCGGACTGAGTAGGCCAATCACTTACTTGACCCCTTCAGGCTCCAGCCCCAGCAGCCTCTTCCTCACCAGCAGGAGTTTGGGGGTGAAGTCGGGGATGCGTTGGATCCTCAGCATGAGGTCCCCCACCACCTGCACACCGGAGACGCAACAGGTCAGTCCACGCTCCCACCTCCCCACGCACACCCGCTCAACCCGGAGCGTTTCACCTCGCCGACCGACCCCGATTCCCGTCGAGCACTCCGGTGACGTTGGTGCCCGCGTAAAAAACACGGGAATCGGAACGTTTGATGCCTTACTCCGAGTGCGACCGTGACCGGATCACTCGGCCCTGATCCAACTACAGCGCGCGCGGCGTCAACATGGCTTCTATCCTCTGGTCCCGCCCCAACCCTAACGAGACGGGGGCGTGGTCTTACCCTGACGATGACGGAGAAGAGGGAGCGGCACCCGGGGGCCAGGTTGATGTAGGGGTCCAGCAGGTACTCGTGCATGTGGGGGTGGGGCAGCAGACACAGCTTGGAGAGCACCGAGGTCACCTGCAGGTTCACCTCGTAGGGCTGGGGGAGGAGGAGGGAGAGAGGTTAGAGACGCAGGCTGTGGTTACAGATGCAGCCGCTTTCAGAGAGACAGGAAACCCCCCTTTTCTGTCTAGAAACATGTTCCTGTTTGTACTTTTGTTTTCGATTCACAGTTGAATGGCCTCTGGAGTACATAAAGGTAAATACAATTGTACATGGGGTGGGTTTAAAGGATCCCATTTATAAAGGATCCCAGTTTATTTTCAAGTAGAGCACCGCAATAATTACGATAATTACACATTAACTGGCGGAATTGTGCCAAGTGTCAAGCTGTGTCATTCAGGCGGGTGAGATTTAAACAGCTACACTCACACACAGCTGGTGTGTGAGTGGTAATGCATCAGTGGAACACACAAAAAAAACGATACTAATGAGGGACCCACCTGATCCAGGACCCGACCCATCCTGTCGAAGAGCACCTTGAGGAAGTGGCCCTCGAAGAAGGGTCGCTCCAGGTCACACTTCTCTATGGGCTTGGGGCTCCCCCGCCAGTCCCAGCGCTGGCACACCCCGCAGTAGTCCCTGAACTGGGACGGCACGGAGAGCAGGGCTCAGAGCCGCACCGGAGACACCGGAGCACTGCTACTCCAGTGTTTACGGTGCCGGGTACACTGTGACTTGCTCTGGATAGAAGCTAAATGATTCAATAGTAGCAGTAGTACTACTACACTAATGTGAGCCAATCAGGAACGACATTGACTGATGTCATCGTTTCTGATTGGCTCACATTATTGTCCAAGGATTATTGATGGATACTAATCAGGAACAACGTTTGTCAATGACAGGCTGTTCCCCCCCCCCCCAACACACATCCTGTCCCCTTGAGAGTACCTCTGAGGAACCACGGCAAGCATGACGTCCTCACCTGTCTGTGTGCGTCTCTTAGGTAGGTGTCATAACCTGTGCCCTCCACGTGATAGGACGACTTGGCCTCGTCTGGGACCAGACACAGGAAACTGCAGGAAGGAATGAATGAATGAATGGATGGAAAGACCGATCATTACTTTAAATAAGGAGTGTGTTTTCAATAAGTTGTAGTGTGCGTGTGCGTGCGTATGTGCATGCTGACCTGTTGACGATCTTGTGGACCTCCGTCTTCCCGTCCGTCTTGCCGTGGTCGGGACTCTGCGACGGAGAGGGACTCAGCCAGTCAGAGCCGGACAGCCTTCCGTCCGCTGAGGGGTCGTCCCCAAACAGAGGGTCCTCCTCCAGATCTCTGGGTGGGGGGGAACAGAAACTTGAACCTAGTACGTACGATTTCTTGTTTTCTCTAGTTTGGTTCAGGGACGCGCTGGAAAAACGGTTTGAATCGTTTTGTTCTGCAAATGTGCAAATGAGAAGCTCTTTCAGAAAGAGCTTCAAGGAAGACTCTTACCAAGCCTGGTACTTATCTTCCTTTTACATTTTTGTATCCAGAGTGACCACATATGAAAGACCACAGTGGAAAAACAAGCCACTGGTGATGACTAACCATTTCAGACTGGTTGGCAGCATCAGAACAATGTTCTCTGCTGCCGAAACAGGGAAACTACGACCCCTTACTTTGGTGAACATTTAAATGCGAGACCATGGACAAACAGTAAAGTCCCAAACAATGCACACACACACACACACACACACACACACACACACACACACACACACACACACACACACACACACCAATAGCTCTCTCACAAACACACCTTGCTGGCTCTCTCTGTTTGTACACATTGCGGTAGTAGTTGCCACCGGTCTGGGTGTTGAGGAACAACTCTTTCTTTCTGCGCAGGAAGTTAAGGAGGTCACCATAGCAACAGTACTCTGTGATCACCAGAGTTGGGCCTGCAGACGGACGACAAAAGTTTTAAAAACACAACAATTTCATCTAGTCAGGGTAAAAGATGGATATTGTACCATCTCCACTCCTACTGTGTTTTGTAGACAGGGAAACAGAAATAGACTAGGATATAAAGTGGCTATCCTTCTGTTTTGTTTTACCAGTAGAAATATGGAGTTATCGTTACAAGACTCCATTCTCTCCATAAAGCCTGTATTTGAGAAAAACAGATGTGTTTCTCAAAGACTGACACCTTATGGGCCTGTGGCACACCAAGGTTCATGGAACCTGATGGACCTGCATACAGCCGTTTGCAAATGGCCTTTGTGTCAACAGGACTTCCTTGCCCTCAAGTAGGTTTCAACTGTCTTTGAGCAGACAAGCCTGAGGTCATGACGCACACACAAACACACACAACCACAGGCATGCACACACACACACACACACACACACACACGCACGCATGCACGCACGCACGCACATACACACACACACACACACACACACACACACACACACACACACACACACACACACACACACACACACACAC
>JAOPJO010000054.1:985536-996692 GCA_027123675.1 Molva macrophthalma | reverse complement strand
TCTCTCTCTGTCTCTCTCTCTCTCTGTCTCTCTCTCTGTCTCTCTCTCTCTCTGTCTCTCTCTCTGTCTCTCTCTCTTACACACTCTCTCACATACAACATGGCTTTTCAATGTATGTTGCCATGCCATGATGTTAGCTTGTTGCTGTATTATATATACATATATCTATATATATTGTATATTGACAAGTTGCTGATTAGATAAGCCGTTATTAAGAGCGATAAGCGGTCCTACGCTTGCCAGTGTGTATCATTTATGTAACCAAAACTGTAACATAACAGACGAGAACGGAGTGACAAACAGGCATGCTTTCTGTATTGCTTGTTAGCTTGGAGTTCGTTTAAATACTCTACTGCAATTAGTATACCAGATATTCTTGCTTTATGCCACAGGGCCCATTCCACAGATACGCGTGTTGATTAGGTAAACATGCTCTTTCCATGTGAAGTAAATACAGTGAAAGCTTCAGGTAGTCTCCACGTCTGCTCTGCCTTCAGTCTTACTTCATTAACTCCCTCTGTCTCAGCATAGTTCAGGGGAAACGACAACCTGAAGTCAATGATCAAACACACGTATTCTATATTTAGTTGAGCCACAGGAATACCAGCCAATACAAAATGTTATATAACGTAGTTCCAGAAGGGAGATCTTTTTACCAGATTAATAATAAAACTATGAACCCATAAAAACGAACACTATTTTGAACTCAACGCTACACTCAATCAACAAGAATAAAGAAACTAAATTCCTGTGCAGCACCTGAGCCGTGACGTGGAGCCACGCCAGGATGCTGCGTGAAGCGTGTGTGAGAACCAAGTGTCTATTGTTTACAGGGCCACAGATCCAAGGAGACAGGAGACCGAGGAGAGGCTTGGGGGCCTGTGCTCTCCGTAACCGTGGCGATGCCAAGTGGTCTGCGTTTGAAGAGGACACCTGAGGAGTGCAGCACCTGGACAATGAGCCCAGGTGTAACCCTAGCCGCAGACCATCCATCGCTCTGAACCCGCGCTCCTTCACTTGATCTCCTCCCGAGTTCGCTTGGCTCCTCCTCTACTGTCGCTACGGTTGGTTCCCTCTCCCGTACATCATTAGATATAAAGATGAAGTCCTCTTCATCTGCTCCTCATAAACACTGTGTAGAATCTGTCTACCATTGACTCCGTCTTTGCCTGCTCACGCTCTCCTTCCCCAGAGGAGCCTCACTATGGCAACCCACCTCCTAGTGTGAGTCACAGTCTCATCCCATACGGAGGCATCGCAATAAACATCCACCATGATTCAAAGGCCATGGCAAGGGTGACAAAGTACAAAGTAGCATCCCAGCCTGTGAGGAGGACTCAGGAGTGAGGATTGTTTAGACTCTGGGGATGGGGGGCGGACGGGGGAGGGGGGGGGGCACCGGGGCCGTGCACCGGGGCCGTGCACAGCGGCGGCCTGCAGCTGCATGACTCAACAGAACATAAGCACCCTCATGCCCCGTGAGAAGGCAATTCTGGTGCTGCTGTTGCCAAGGCGTCAGTGTCCAATGGCCATCTGATCCTGGTCCTCACCATTACAGCTACACAGAGAGGGGAGGGGTGGGATGGAGACGGAGACGGTGCTGGGATGGAGTGTGTGGAGGGAGGGTGGGTGTCTGTGATGTTCGGGAGAGAGAAGGGGAGTGGCACGTCGCATAGACACAATATTAGGAGGAATTTTGGCAGAGGATTGGAAACTGTAGGAACTCTAAGAGGCCCGGTAAGCTGACAGCACCCCTTATTACACCGGAATTACCCATAGATAAACACACACGCACAGGCACACGCACAGACACACACACACACGCACAGGCACACGCACAGACACACACACACACGCACATTAACAAGCATAGATGTACCCTATGGACACCAATGCGCATCACACATTATTCCTTTGATGCACAACAACAACATCAACCGCAACTGCGTCTTTAAACAGCAAGTAGCACAAAGGACCAAAAATAGCCCAGCGAGGTGCGGAGCAGAGCAGCTCTCCTTGAGAAGAGAAGGAGGGCGAGGAGGAGGAGAAGGAGGAGGAGGAGGAGGATGCTGTGCACAGAGTGAGGATGGGGAAAAATGGCAGAGGTGGCCGCAATTTGTCTCAAACCGCTTATGTGCTAACAATGTGGGCGATACGCCTCGTACAGACCCAGGCTGAATGTGACCGGTGGTTCTACGTTCACCTCTCTTTCATCCCACACTACTGTCAGTGTTCCCTGTTCTGTCCACAAAAGCACAAACACCCGTAAAAGTATGAATGCAAAGATGGCAGTGGAAGTTCCACCCCCACGGGGAGGAGGCAGCCCTGCTGGGTTAAATATAAAGTAACCATATCGTGTCTTAAACACGATAAGGGTCCATATCGTGTGTCCATATCGTGGGCAAAACGTGAAAGGCCATATCACTGTACCAACATACTACGACAATTCTGTTATGCTCACCTGCATCCTAGCACTATTCATCACGAGATCAGGTGTTTTAACGAGGAAGATCACCATCTAGTCTGATGTAATATCCCCATACTTGATTGAGATGTGTCAAACACAACAGCTAGTGGTCTATTTGTAGTCCTGTCAGATCTTCTGGGGGCCAGAGGGGACATCCTCGTCTCTCCTTTCACTCCTCTTCAGTGTGGAAAACATTACTCTGCAAATATCCTTCTCCTCAACTCAAAGAACTAGTCGTGAGCCTCGTGAAGGCCTTTAAAACACATGACCAACACAGGTCTTTAGTGGTTCAGAACACGCCTGACCCAGGACGGGTCCCAACCATACCGAGCCCTTACCGTTGCTGGACTTGAGGTCTCTGTGTATGACCGGCACGATGGTCTGGTTGTGCAGGTAGTTCATCCCCGTGGCGATTTGGACGGCCCAGTTGACCAGCACCCGAGGCGGGATCTTCTTCCCCGCGAGGGCCCGGTTCAGGCCACCCCCCCTGGCGTACTCCATCACCAGGCAGAGGTTGGGCTCCTTCAGACAGACCCCCCGCAGAGAGATGATGTTGGGGTGTCGGAGCATCCAGAAGAGCCTGGCCTCCTGCCGCACGCTCTCCGCCGTGACGCTGATGTCCTCGTCGGGGTCTTGCCTCGCCGCCTTCACCGCCACCTCCTCCTCGCGCCACACCCCCTTGTAAACCTTCCCGAAGCCGCCGGCGCCGATCACCTCCTCCAGCACCAGCTCCGAGAAGTCGATCTCAGAGGGGCAGTCCCCCGCTCCGACCGCGCCCGGCACCAGCCCCCCCGCGGTGAGCTGCGGGTAGCTGGACGCGTCCCGCTTGGTGACGTAGTTGCTGGGGAAGATGCCCACCTTGTCCTGGATCTTGCCCGTCCACCAGCCCTCGTCCCCGGACACCTTGGAGTCCTTGGAGAGCACCTCCAGGAGGTCCCCCCGCCGCAGGGTGAGCTCCTCGTCCGCCGTGGCCTCGTAGTCGAACACGGCCGTCCAGTAGGGGTTGGGGTTGGGCCCCCCGCCGTGGGGGCAGTGGTGGGAGTCCGAGGAGCCCGTGGAGGAGGAGACGATGGAGGAGCTCCAGCTCCCGCCGTTCACCCCCTGCAGGGCGTGGCCCGGACGCATCAGGGGCGGGGGGGTCATGTGAGGGGGCATGGTGGAGGACCACGGGTTGGAGGGAGGCCCGGGGGAGGTGAGGCAAAGGGGAGGAGGGGAGCAGCGGCCTCCGCAGCTGGTGCACGGCCCCGCGGGGCTGGCCGCCCTGCCCAACGGGTCCATGGCAGCCGAGCTCTCGTGTCGCGGCCCTGGCCTCTATCCACTCACACAACGAATCCATACAGGGCCCATCGATCGACACAAGAGCTCCTTCGCCAGCAGAGTCTCAACGGATCAGAGAGCTGCAGGGCCTCTTGCCCATGGCGGGTCCTTGTTGATGAAGCGGTGCCGGGGCTGATGGAACGCAGGACGTATGAAACACGTATTCCCAAAGGCAAGATCAGTCAAGGGCAACGCTGCTCGCCTCAAACCCTCAGCACAGCACAGCCGTGCTCCATCCGATATTCCTGAGAAATGTGTCCGGTTGTTTCAAAGAAGACAGCTGTTTCGCAGACAGCTGGATGTATATTCTAATAAACAGCAGGTCTGGTTACTATGTAAAGTTTTCCGGCGGCGGAGGCACTCATTCGAGTTATGAATTCAAATTCAGAAACTGGATCTACTAAAATGTAGTATAGCTTTAGATGAATAACAACGACTTATGGCTACCATTTTAATTATAATGTAGGCCTAACTCATCATATTTCAATGTGGGTAGTCTATGAATTGCTCCAACGCGTTGTGCTATATTTTGGCTATAAACACAGGGCAATTAATGAAGCAGCTTACGGTCAACTGTCATAGAGTGGTGATTCAATTATAACCTTGTAAGAACCGTTTACAAAGCTGCACAAAGTAGTCATAATCTATGCGCCTGGCAGTAGCCAATCAAAACAAGATGAACAGTTATAAATGCAACCATTCCAGCCGGCTATTTAAAAGCTGTCAATAAATAGTGAATAGAAAAAATACACCGTGTCCTAGTCAGTTACCTTGTCTTTTCTCATATAAAAGATATAAGAGCACAAACCCTGTATAGATCACTAGAAATAAAGAGAATGGCCCTCTATTGTGTTGTTTGGCATGACTGCAGAAAATGCCCTACATTCTGACAAGCCAGCAAAGACTAAATCCTACATGCATCGCCAAACATTAGCCAGTTCAACGACCTGACAGCCTGTACAACCTTCACAAACAAACCCTCGTCCACTTTCAGATCTAAATTTACATGTGTACAACAAACATCGACTATATTATCTAGCGGCACCATAGTAAGCACCGACTGAAGTCACATCGCAACATAGATCCCCTGCCTGCTCCGTGAGCTATGCGTTCCGCTCGAGTCTACATCGTAAGCATTTGTGACATTATTGAGCAAGTCCTCCGTTTGAAACCTCCGGATGAAGTAATCTGTTCTGGGGAGAGTACATCGATGTCAGACTATATCTAATGTCCTCCACAGCGTATTTGTTTCCGTTGCTCGATCAATGGCCCAGACGCGCAGAGTTCGTATTCCATCAAGGTGTCTTCAGGCGAGACCACAGGAGCGACCCTGGGATGCCATCGAATGCGACTTCGGATTCCGAGAAGGCATGCACTTGTACAATAATGTCGATGTATCTGATCCGTGTTGACGCGCAGGAAATAAGGCCATACAATCCTCTTCGTTACTTGTTTTCTTTGGCTGTGCAAGTGTAAGACAGTGTTTAATACAATGTAGTAATAATGTAAGTCATAATCATAAAAATAATAGTAATAGGCCTAATAATTATTATTCTAATAACAGGCCTAATAATAATATAATATTATAACAATAATAAGATTAGGTCGGCCTATTAGGTAGGCTACTTCAGTAAACAAGCTTGGCTAAATAACAAGCAACCTTTAAGCAGACTAGGGGACATTTGTTTTACTGTAACCTAACCTGGATACCGAAGGCAGCAACATCCAACGACATCGTCGCATGGGCGTGTGATTGCACTTGCATCCGAGGAGTCACCATCAGCGTCTAAAAAAACATCCTCGTCCAATCATTCATTTTGGATTCCTTGGTTTGCAATATAGGTCAGTCAGTCGGCGAGGAGTCTTTCGTTATCAAACATCCTGTTCCCCCAAAAGACGTTCCGTGCAGCGAGCTGTCAGTCTGTAGGGTGATTTCGTATATCCAAATATACCGGGGAAGCGTCCAAATACGGCAGATTAGTGCTCACTCGGTCACAGATCTAACGCTGCTGGGTTGGTCAAATCGCCCTCGTCGCTGTACGCGTTAACCCAGCGCACACTGTTGAATGTAGGCGACTGCGATGCTCAAGGATGAACAAGACGGAGCAACAACCTATTGAAATGGGACTCAGCAGTGCTGGGGGTGGGTGTTTCGTTGCATTGTGGGTAAGGTAGTTGAATATGCTTGTTCATTGACCTATATCATTTTGGCAGCTATGGCGTTATAAAACACGCTATGACGATGTGATAGATAGCCTATTAAACCGAACACCCTCCTCTGACGTAGGCGTACAATACACATCATCTCACTCGTGACATGAGTACATGACAGGTGTCAGGATCAAACAAACATCCTGTATGGCAGAAATAAAAAAAAGACAAAGCTAATCCCTATAGCAACCAGACCTTTTCTTGATTAAGCTGAACAGGGTAACACTTAAATTAGCGATCATTAGGCTACTTGAGTAAATGTCTTAAAAAATGAAAAAGATCAATGTTGTGTCATAGTAAGCTGTTACTACCTTACTACCTAGGACCTTACACTATTACGTTATCCTCTTCTGTTATGTTAAATGATAAAACATGTATAATTTAATTTAATATAAGCCATAAACAAATGAGGGAGACGATAATAACCGAATAATTGACTCCCTGTATATGACGCAATACCGAACCCTGGTGACCAATGACCAGTACTGCCTTTATAGTTTCTGTAAATAGCGTCCCCTCCAACTAATATCCTTTTTGTTAGTGTAGGAATAACCTGGATTTGTGTATTGAGATAGATATTATCTTAACACAATTCCAATATTGTCTGTATTTAATTGCAGCTACTATATCCATCAAAGCAACCAAGTTTTCAATACGGGAAAATGTTGACACGCCAAGTCACTTTCAAGCTTCAACATATGTGGTTTTACTCATCAAATGATATAGTGCAATTTATGTAAGTGTAACTTTTTCAGCCTGTACAAAATATAGGCCTAGAATTCATGCACCTCATAGTAAAAACATGGAGGCTTAATTTCGAATTTCCTATCCCAAACAGCCCACATTTCTTTCTAAATAGCGGTCCGATAGAAACACACTCATGGTTGTATTATACAGGACATCCACAAGGCGGTGCTGTCCACTCATTCTGGTTAATCACCATCAATGGGTAGCGCGTCTTACCGCAGGTTGCAAATAGATCGTCTGCGGTAAAATTGCAGCGGAGTACACATTTATTGTAGGCTATTACTGCAATCACAAAATATATCTTACAACAGAATATACCTTGTGATAATTTCTCCAATCACATGCAATCAGTCCTATAAACACATGTATCACCGCGAGGGAGACGTTGGACCATTGAACACTGCCCCCTACGTTACTATCAGCGTGGTTCATCAAGCATGCTTGCACATGCGCAGTGATCGTGTGATCTCCGCCGTGGTTTCGGTTGAGCCGAGCATTCCTGGCAGCGTCGCGAGCGGTGAACAGGCGGCCGACCGACGGCCAAAGAATGTTTCTTCAAAGGCTAGAGAATTAATGAAACAGGATTTAAGTTCACGAAAACCAGAAAGCGTCGCAAGGTATGATATGTATCCTAATATTTTCTGTCAACAGTGGTGGTTTTACAGCGCGGGGTATTAAACAATGTTGAAAAGTAACGAGTCAACTGGCCAGCAAAGCAAACACGGTGAGAAGGCGAGCCGAACAACTTCAGTCAATGCAGTCAACAGCCTGCACACTACGGCTGTGTGTTTAATCTATGCGGCCTGAGATGTCCGAGAGACTGTGTACTTAATGTATTTGCCTTCCATTCAGTATAACATGTACATCACACGAGATCAGTCGTTGTACTAACGCATTTATACAAAAAAATCCCCAAGGCTTCCCGATCTTTAAGAAACGCACTCTGCGCACGCGCTGTGTGCTTCGCAGCCTTCCAATGTGTAGTTTTTTTTTACCTGAGCTAATCACAATTGGGAGGGCCAAACGAGTCTATTAAACTACAAGTTCCAGACAATGGGAACATTGTCTTTTTAGTTGGGAGCTACCCAGCTAGTTAGCTAGGACGAGCTTGGAATTTGAATAGTTGTGCTGCAATCGGAAGTTGCCATGGAAAGGGTCTGGTCCATGGAAAGGGTCTGATCCATGGCGCTGCACAGAATATATGTTGGACAAAACAACCCACTGGTCCAGGGTAAATATAGTTGGCCGTTCCAAGGAACACCAGTTGGTATTGGCTGACTCGAAAAGTGGAACTGGTTGTAATTGCTGTGGGATCAAAAGTCCATATTGGCAGAATACGTTTACAATTCACTTGCAAACGCACCCTATGTGCGCTATTCTGTACAGTTCAAGTCTCGATCCTTTCTTGTTATTTTTCCAAAGAACTCTCCAAATCCCTCCGGAGTCATCCTCCAAATATCGCCAATTACTGGCTGTATTTCGACGATTTAGCAGGCATATTAACGAGCCTATTTGTGCGTTTATTTGTTAATTTCGTGTAACATGTTTGTCAGATTTGTATTTCTTCTCTAGTCTGACTGGCAGTCCTGCTGTAGTTGGATTGTAGAACAATCTTTAAAACTGGACTGCTCTACGCCTTAATGCCGCTCTTAATGTTTACAGCATGTGTCTACTTGACAAGCATTAGTGAAGTAGCTTAGGAAATGGTACTCTCTGTAAATAGTAACTTAAATGAAAATACAACTAATCCGTTGTAATGTGTATAATTTCAACATTGTTAAGTGGCTGCATCAGTTTGTTGATATGAAGTAGATTTAGGGCTTGGACATTGCTTTTATAATCTCTTAGGGATCATGATTGAATATATAATATCTTTGATGTTTATATCTCATTTTTCGTAACAAGGAGGTAAATCCCGGCCATCTGTAAACGATATAGCTGTAGTTATGTAAAATAAACAACGTTAATGTAAATACATATTTTCATGGTTTTTGCTATGCAGTTTCAGTCTTGGGAGACTTAAGGCCAGTTTGGTAGATGTTCCCCGGGATCTGTGTGAGATGTTGCAGTGTGGTGAGCTTGCTTCCAGCCCCAGTTTAAATGTCTCCGCCCACAACCACAACACACTTGGCAGTCTCCCTGCCGTTTGTAATTTTAGAACCAGAGGAACGGTTCTGGCCCGGTTTCCTCGTGATTCCTGGAGGTGTCCTGGTTAACTAAAAGGTTAATGGAAATAAGGATTTTGTTAACTTGCCCTCAAGGGAAGGACTGTGCACATCCACCCATATTCCAGCCCTCTGGGTCCATCTTGCTCGTTAGTAAAGCCTTATGGGTCACAGAGAGGGGACCACAGGCCTCAGGCGAAGGCCACCATCTGGCTCATGTTAGGCGGCACAGTTCATTTTGGGTGGATGGAGTCCCTCAATATGGTGCTATTTTGTGGATTTTTTTAAACCTATCAACATATATCCTCCTTCCCAGGCCACTATAGGCCCTTCATCAGACTCATTAGCATGTTCAGGCGTCAGGCGTTCTTAGAAGTGTTCATGCTACTGTGATCCTTGATGTTGAGCACACAGAATATATGTACAGCTTGTATCGCAGCCAGCCAGGTGTTGGATGCAGCATCCCTGTGATTGGAGTACTCTGTAGTTGATCTCTTTTATGGATCACGGTCCTCTTGGGGTGTCCTGCCTGTGACGGTGACGTTGGCAGTGATGCAGGTTCAAAGGCCTATAAGGGGAGGAACTCGCTCCGTCTCTCTGCTTCATGGACACTGTGTGTGGTAATAAACTACTGGCTTGGTGGGTAATCAATCAATCCACTGGGCATCTTCCTGTCCGGGAGAGGTCAAACTCGCCCAGGCCGTTGTTTACCAGTCTGTCACCCTATCTAGGAAGAGAAGATGAATGGTAGAAACCCAAACATAACAAACAGTCCTACGGTACTCTGATGGCTGAAGGCTGCTGCTGATGTCTCTGCTTGTTTTCGCCCACCTTGTTGATGATGAAGAGGAAGGGGAGGGTGCCCCAGTGTGTAGGGGTACTGCTCGCTCTCCCTCTCGTCCTCCTCAGCCGGGTCTTTTCCCTTTTGGATAGCTCATTCTTGGGTCTGTTTGACCGGGGTAAATATAGCCTGTTGGTTTTAGCTGGTGGATAAACACACATGTGGAGGAGGCCTTTCCTCGCCACAGGTCGGCCCGCATCCTCCCCCTGGTCAGCATTGGGGGGGACGGGACGGAATGAGAGATGCCCTGCCTGCCTCTACCATCCAGCCGCAGAGCAAGCACTTTAACAGGACTATTGGACTTAACACAAAGCCTTTGACAGGCTTCTAGTGGATATTCGCATGAGCGGCAAAGTATCTGGACAGCCCCCCCTGAAGAAATACACATGAAGTGATTTACATAGGCCTGTGTAGAGCTGTCTATGTCAAGATGTAAATCGGAGGCTACGCTTAAGATCTACAAAGGGATGTCCTTATATACGACCCAATACCTGGCGATGGGAAGGTTCTTAATGGCTGGGGTGTTTAGAAATCTCTACCATGCGAGCGAGACGTAGGGGCCTACATCTGCTGAATCCAAGGGTGTCAGGGAAACCAAGTTCGATTTATTTCTCACACTGCTGAACTCTGAAGACTTTATTAAAGCCGGAGGCACACCGTTATTTTGTGTTACATTAGTACGCCCCCATTAAAGACAGTAGTGTACAACGACATCTGCAGACATCCGTTGCAGAAGGAAAGTGGAAAGGCAGAGTTGTGTGTGACATAGTTCTTCAAGGTGTTTACAATCAATGCTGGTGATCACCCACACAACAGGGTGGCAGAGACGTGTCCTCACCAAATGAAACGGGCTAAGAGCCTGCCACTACTGATTGGGAACCTATGAGAGAGTTATCTCGTGCATCAACATGTAATAATAAGAACATAACTCATATCCATTATTCTGTCCCCCGGGGGGTGCAGTATACTGTGGTGGGTCTGCTGATGTTAATGTTTTTTTTTTTTCATGTTCTGATGTAGAGGTCGATAGCTGACAGCCTAGTGAATCACGCTTGCTGATCTCCAGGGAATCCTTTGTTCTGGCGAGTTCCAAAGCACTCGCACACAACCTCCACATTAACGGGAATTGTCGTGTAGCCGAGTGGGGCAGGTGCCATCTTGCTTTTAATGTTGTGTCTTCTGTTGGATCTCTGTGATGTCTCCTGTGCTGTGGGAAGAGGTTTCCGCTCATGCTCGGAGCAGCAGGGTAAGAAGGGCTTAGCGGTCTACCGTGTTGGTACACCTGCTTCATGTCTGTCCTTAACCCAGTCCGCACACAGGGGTCACAGCTAACAGGTGTGTGTGTGTGTGTGTGTGTGTGTGTGTGTGTGTGTGTGTGTGTGTGTGTGTGTGTGTGTGTGTGTGTGTG
>JAOPJO010000054.1:897821-915855 GCA_027123675.1 Molva macrophthalma | reverse complement strand
ACTACTGCTACTATACTACTACACTACTGCTACTATACTACTGCTACTATACTACTGCTACTATACTACTGCTACTACACTACTGCTACTATACTACTGCTACTATACTACTACACTACTGCTACTACACTACTGCTACTACACTACTGCTACTATACTACTGCTACTATACTACTGCTACTATACTACTGCTACTATACTACTACACTACTGCTACTATACTACACCACTGCTACTATACTACTGCTACTATACTACTGCTACTATACTACTGCTACTATACTACTACTACACTACTGCTACTATACTACTACACTACTGCTACTATACTACTGCTGCTATACTACTATACTATACTACTGTACTACTGCTACTATACTACTGCTACTATACTACTGCTACTACACTACTGCTACTATACTACTGCTTCTATACTACTATACTATACTACTATACTACTGCTACTATACTACTGCTACTACAGGTGTGGGGCATGGCGCTCCAGAAGGCCTACAGGTAGACTGCATAAGGGGTCGAACCCTGGGTGTTCTCTCATCTATACCCGCCCACCTTTCATCCGCCCCATCCAGCACATCACGTCCATGCTGACCTCGCTGTCCGCCGGCTGGACCGTGGACCTGGACTCCTTCCAGGCCCCCACCCCCAGGGGGCCTGTCACGTTCACCAACCTCGTGGCCACCCTGGACCCCTCCACCCCGCGCCGGCTCCTGCTGAGCTGCCACTACGACTCCAAGGCCCTGCCCCCGGACCCACGGGCCCCGGAGAAGGTGTTCCTGGGGGCCAGCGACTCGGCCGTGCCCTGCGCCATGATGCTGGAGCTGGCCTCCGCCCTGGATGGCCAGCTGCGCTCGCTGAAGCAGCAGGTGCTGCTGGTGGGGGGTGGAGGTCTTTTGTGGTTCAAAGTGCAGAGGGAGGTTCTCTGCTGCGCCGGGCTTTTGGCGTGCGTTCCTGTCCTGACACGCTCAATGCATTTCCATATGTGTAAATCTGTTGGACAAGGCGTGTACGTGACTCTGCAGTCAATACATTTACATATTTGTAAATGAGATGGAACGTAAAAAACAGGGAAGTGAGAAGATTTAATTTATATTAAGATTAAATAATTTAAACATATATTTGACCTCATTTAAACTTTTCAGTCCTTTAATTTATAAGAAAGAGTCTGAAAACATGTTTAAGATTCAGAAGTGTATTAGTAGGCTCCTGCTCCTACGCTCTTATTCTCTCTGTCTGCCTTGCTGCAGCCTTGGCTGGAAATTGCCAGCTGCAGTCATTTGTTGCAAGTGCAGCAGTGGGCTGTATTCAGTAGTACCTTCCCAGGGAACACACTGGAACACACTCACACACTGGAACACAGGGAACACACTCACACACTGGAACACAGGGAACACACTCACACAGAGTGACAGAACTGCAGACAAAGCAACTGCTCTGTTATGCATTTTGTTACTAAAACCTTGATTCATCTTTCCTCCCCTCTCTCTCTGTTGTTTTGGTCATTAGAAGCCTCCGGTAACTCTGCAGTTGGTGTTTTTTGACGGCGAGGAATCGTTTGAGGAGTGGACGGCCGCGGACTCCCTGTACGGCTCGCGTCACTTGTCTGAATGGATGGCTCGCACGCCACACCCCCCTGGGTCCACACACACCACCCTGCTGCAGGCCGTGGTGAGTCTCGGACCCCAAGACGCCCAGCAGAGATTGGCCAGTACGCCAGCATGACCGTTGATGCTTGGTAAAGGCGCTGTAGGCGTTTCACTGGCCTGGAGTTAAAGAACGGAGTGGGAATTAGAGGACAACACTTCCAGCGATTTAATATCTCCACGTGCACATAAACCTCTCCTGAAGGTCAGGCGGGCACTGTGTCGAACACGTTGCCATGGTGATTTACCATGGCAACGTCTCAAAGCCACCGTCTCATAGGAAACCCTGAGTTGAACCTAAAGTTACTTTGATTAGCAGTATGCTTCTCCATGGCTGCACACAGCGTTAGGTTACACCTTTAAATGCGACTCTTGTGATCAGACTTTACGTCGAGACCTTACGTTGGACCGCAAACTCTGGCCTTATGAATCGGGTCGCTTGATCTTGTCAATATTTAGAATAACTCCTGGTAAAACGCTGTCTTTTTCTTGTTGCTGAAATTTGCATTCATATTCAGCATTAATTGTGGGTTTGCAGTGCTCATACACTACATGAAGTCACTCTGAAACTCAACTGTACACGGTGTGGAAACGCTTTTAATTATGTGGCCGGTTCTCCGCACTGCGATGAGCTCTGATCACAGTGCCAGCCGGACCAGGGTTAGGGCTAACCCTAACCCTAACCCCTAACCCCCCACCCTGACCCTAACCCTAACCTCCAGACCCGTCACAGGGGCTCACAAACGCGGGCTGGAAACAACGAGTGTAACGGAGCTCTCTGTGTTCCTGGCCCCTGCTCCAGGACCTCTTTGTGCTGTTGGATCTTCTCGGGGCTCCTGATCCTCTGATTGCCAATCACTTCGATAACACGGCCCGCTGGTTTGACCGCCTGATCGCTGCAGGTAATCAATGCCTCCAGGTTTTCTTCATATCTCTTTTTTGGATCTTTGTATTTGTGCTGACTTTGCGTTCTGCGTTCTTCTTCTGATGTTTAGAGAAGAGACTCCATAGGCAGGGTCTGCTGACCTCTCACCCCTCGGAGCAGATGTACTTCAAGAAGGATGTTTACCTGGGCCCTGTGCAGGACGATCACATCCCCTTCCTCCATAAAGGTGAGACGTTTCAAATGCACAAACCTGGGGCAGTATGGGATGGAATAAAGCCAATGTACAGACACACACTGATGGCATCCCTATTCACCCACTGGCCAACCCAAGCCAGTCAATCCAACTCTCACGATGATTGGCCCATCTTCTATTTTGGAGATCGAACGAAACACATGATCTCTCCATTTTACAGGGGTTCCCATCTTGCACGTCATCGCGACCCCCTTCCCTGCGTTCTGGCACACGTTGGACGATACGGAGGAGAACCTGCACCGGCCCACGGTGGAGAACCTCACCAGGATCCTGGCTGTGTTTGTGGCCGAGTATCTGGGCCTGTAAGGCCTGGTTGTGGCGTGACTCAACCAAACACTGAAGTGTCCTACTGGGCCGGATCTCATCTTCAAACCACACCGAGGAACTTCCAGGAGGAAGAGGAGTTTGTCCCGCTGGTGATGCAGGAAGGTTGGACAAAATCACAACAACAAAACTTCAACCACGACTTCCAGTTTCATCGGTCAAGTCTCATCTGGTCTGATCAGACTTCAAAGTGAAGCAGAGGAACAGACTGATCATTATGGTGGAATAAAACTGCATTCACTTTACCAAAGACTTGGATGACATCGGTAGGGTGAGTTTTTAGACTCTTTTCTTGAGTCGCCAATGCATTGCGCATAATGAATAAAATAGTTAGACTTTTACACTTATAAATGTCTGAAACTTGCCTTGTTCATGGTACGTCTCAACAAATTGCAGAGGAAACCGAATTGAATTGGATTGAATTTAAATGAATCCCTATGAAACATTAGGTTATCTGTCTGTCTTCAGTAATGCATGAATATACCTCTCCTTGGAGGACATTTCCATTTCACATTCTCCTACATCTAGGGTTTAAACAACTCAATAAACTTGGAACTGAAAACATGTGTTTATTTTTATCAACACAAAGACATCTCTCATGGGTGTGTTGCATAGTACATCAAATACAAAATCAAATAATATTAGAAGTATAATAGTCACGGCTAAAGACGGACGCTTTCGTTGTACACTGACTCAGTAGGGCCCAAGGCTGATGGTTTACTGGAGGTAGACGTATGGGGTGGGCGGTGAGGAGGAGGAGGGCTGCACGGAGAGGAAGGGTCTTGGTCAGACGTCCGATAGATTTTCCCCCAAGCCTCCGTTTGGACAAAGTGTGTAAAAACTGCAGGAATAAACCAATGAAAGAGAATAGAGTTATCGTCCCACAGCCACTTCCTTATTAGTCTTGTCAAGCCGTATTTTACAATGTGTACACGCCCACATATGGGCGCGTACACATTGTAAAATATGGCTTGCGATGATTTTATTACAAAATAAATGGTTTTAATGATTTAGTATTCAACATTAACATATGACAACAATCCTTCCAAGTCAATAGTAAGGTTGTCTGTAGGGTGCATAACATCTGTGATTTCAGGTCTCTGAAACCTGTTCCAAGCAGGATTTGGAACAGGTTTCAACTTCAGTATGAAACTAAACTTGACACAGAACGCTGTAAAGCCGTGAAGGGGCCCGAGCACCGACCTGTGGGGCCCGTGCGCTGTGCGGTCTCTTTGCCTTCGGTTCTTGAACCAGTTGCTGACCTGTGTGACGGTCAGACCCGTGGCCCTGGCCAGTTCCCGTTTCTCGCGTGTCGAGGGGTAAGCTTTGCAGTGGTACCACTCCCGGAGCACGTGCCGGGATTTCTCCTGTCAGCAGCGGCACCGAGAGAAACGGTCAAACAACGAACGCCGAGGACTCAACAGTCCCGCCGCCACAAACAAGCTGTTCAATCTAATCCGTATCAACAACGTGTGAACAAAGAAACCACTGACATTATCTTGTGTACATTAAAACACAGTAAACATCTGAAACCAGTCTCCCTTCACGAGGACCCAGTCGTCCCATCGGAGCTCCGGTACCTTGAAGCAGTAGCTGGTCTGCTCCCCGTCCCAGATGGTGCGGGGCAGGGGGAACTTCCTCCTGATCCGGTACTTCCCAACGGCGCCCAGGGGCCGGCCCCTCTGCCGCTCCGCCTCGGCGTAGCGGGCCCGGAGCCACAGCTGCTGCAGGAGGGGGTGGCAGCGCTGGGAGAAGGGGAAGCCCTCCAGCAGGCCGTAGAGGTCAGCGAAGCGGCCCTGGTGGAAGGCCACCACCGCCCGCGCCTTCAGCACGCTCTCCAGCGCCGCCGCCGCAGAGGCCGCCGGAGAGGCCGCCAGGGAGTGCAGGAAGGAGGTGAGACGCTCCAGGCTGCCGCTCTGCAGCAGGACCTCACACATGCAGGCCACCTGCTCCGCAGAGAACACCACCTCCATGGAGTGGGGGGGGGGGCAATCGGACGGGGTGGACTGGGAGGCTCGGTCGGCAGGGGAAAGACTGAGTGATTTGCGTCGTACATTGGCTCTTTGTTTTCTTTCATCCTGCCCCTTTTGTCAGAGCTCGCGATGTTTGACTTGTAACCTGAGTGAGGGCCACAAAAACATGCCTCTCCTTCACACACTGTGTGTGTGTGTGTGCGTGTGCGTGTGCGTGCGTGCGTGCGTGTGTGTGTCCCCATTCATCCAGAGACACACACGGTGTGTGTGCGTGCGTGTCTCCATTCATCCAGAGACGGAGTGCTAAATGGCCGATGGCAATGCCAACAACACATTTGGGTAAATTTCACTAGACAAATAGGTGCACTTACCTGGCAGGTGAGTTAAGCTCACTTTCATTCCCGGTCCTGTGAGGCGACGCTAAAGTGTCCACAAAACAAACCTCTTAAAACCCTTCTCCTTTTGTCAATGTAGTTTATTACAATATCATGACAAAGTCATATAAAAAATAGAATGTTTCTGAGTACAAAACGATAAAATACGGACCTTAAATGACAGACAACAAATAGAAAACATCAGTCCCTTTCAACGCCATCCAAGTCATTTAAATGCGCATTTTCTTTGGTTAATTCCAGAGGCATGGGGTCGAGTGGGGGAACACATGCATTACATTACTAATACACAAACATTTGGGGTATGATTGTACATGGACATGTTGTAACAGCATAATGAAAACATTTAATATGGGCATTAAAAACTCGGCCAACGCCCAACATTGACAAAAGATTTACTCATTAAACTGCTTTTCCCTTGCCTCCTAATCTCTGTAGGGTAAGATTCAAATTGTGTTCAGGTTTACACATTATTTTTGTCTCAAAGAAAATACATATATACTCCATAGCTGTCAACATACATTTGGCCAAAAAGAAAATGGATACCGTTTTCACAATGGTGTAATTTAACACTTAAAAAAAATAAAAAACTTGAAAATATGGGCGACAATATTTTTGTCACTTCCTATTACAACATTTATAGAACTTCCATTTGGACTAAATAACATGCAGTTTTTAAAATGTAAAGTAATGGATACATGGTTCAAAAAGACTATGTATACATACAAATATAATCAGACAAAGCGACAATAAAACACAAAAATGCCATTATTATAGCTAAATGTGCTGCATTGAACAAAGTAATGTGTACCTTAATTGGCTGAAAACTTAAAAAAAGACTAACCTATGTGTTATGGCACTGGACAGCTCACAAAATGGCATGTGTTTCATGTTTTCAATGGAGGGAACTGAACTGTAACAAGTCTAACTCGAGTCCAGCGGGAGATCCGGTCCTGATCTTAGGACTTTCCAATTGAATGTCTCTTGGAAGTTTCCTTTAAGCCAGGAGCCAGTCACCACAGCGGACATTTCAGAATCTGTTTTTCATAACAACACAGCAGCGCAGTGTAAACATCATGCAAATGAAATGTGCAAAATATAAAGAAGGAGCAGGAGATGGTGGGGGACTGACCACGAACCAGAGTGTTTTACATTTCATTATTAGAGGTAAATTGGAAACAAATATGTAGGTTAAACATGAAAACTGGAGAATGTGTAGGAGTTTGACACCCCACTAGTTTTGCTGTATTATACAGCAAATACACCCTTTATAAAAAAGATACACTTGGATCTAAAACATAAGGCACTTTAAGTTAAAAGAAAATCACATCACAACAAACAAACAAAACAAATCAACACACTGATGAACGTGGACGCATCCAATAGTCCGATCTCGGTGGAATCACAGCCTGTTTTTAGTGTAATGCTTCAGGCTGTCTTGAAGCTCTGCAGAAAAGCATTTTAATCTCCCAAGTGTCCTGGCTTAAAACACAGCCCCTACGTCAAGTAGTGTTCTTCAAATCCCTTGCATTGCACCTGAACTAATTCCTATGTCTTCTTCTACCTGCAGTGTGTAGAAGGTTCTGGCTGATCTTCCGATGGTATAGGCTTGTTCTCTGTTGGTACTGGACTAAATATTGCTGCAGCCCTTGAATCTCTTGTATAGTATTTTTAAGAAAACAAATAATCTCATCTGTTTTTTACTGGAATCCTAGTCTCGCTTCTGCTATTGGACTGCTTTGGTTCATTTCTGCATTTCTGTGAACAAGGGAAAAATATATGAAAACAAAACAGAGGAGTCAAACAAAACAGCAAGACCCTCTGATGATTTCTGCACGTTTCACTCCTTCCCCAGGACGTTGAAAAGTTCTACGCTGGACCTATTTCTCTGCTTACTCAGAGAAAAGCCATAGACATCCAATCCAGAGCACAATGTGTCTTGACCGTGAGTCTGGACGGCCACAGCACTCTTTACCATTTTGGTAAATGTGGCGCTCAGGGATTCGCCTAAAATGTTGCTCGATAATCTCACAAAGTTGCTCTGTGAAATGATGACAATACAAATGCAACATGTAGATTGCTGGTTGAGGACACATTACCTTATTGGAGGTGTTGGAAGCGTAAAGAATAATGCATGTTGTTCAACAGTATAGCGTTTATCACTACATCTTCAGTAAGTCTAGCAAAAAGGCCCAGAGTTCTGGGAATAATAAAGTAGACACACTATTCAAAAGAACTGCACTTGACTCCACTTTCCATTAGTCTTAAACGTGACAGCCAAACCACCAATCACTAGAAATCCATAAGGCAACTTATCCGTTATTCGGCGAAGTGACCAGAGACTTTGATTAGAGGAGCTGCAGTCACGAGCTTCCCTTTGCTGATGCCAAAGCTTTCTGAATCCTCCGGCGGGTGACCATTCCATGGTCAGAAGTGCGTAGTTTGTAAGTGACTGAAAAAAAGGCACGTGCAGATTTTGAGTGTGAAAATGCGAGGCCAAATGTATGGGACATAGGCACACCACTAAGGCAGACATTGGACAGATAGTCTTTGCAGTACAACATTCTAGGTCAAGCAATATGGTGCTCAATCAGCAAGTTAATATCACGTAAGACCCTGGCAATCCATATCAAGACCACTGCTGATTGCTAAACTCCAAGATGAACTAAATGCCGGCTGAACGAAGCCTGCATCAAACCCAGCATCCGTGGTTCAGAGTCTCCACGCACATAGAGAGACGTTTGTGTCCTTCGTGGTTATTAACGCAAAGTACTATCAGAGCGCATTCAATAATGTACATTGTTCATTTCCTTTGGTTTTTCATAAAAGTGGGAGTGCTGGTCTGGAAAGGAGACTACAAACCCAGCTCATCGTCCTCATCCACCGGAACCGACTGGAGCTGGGTCAGGATCTTCGAGTCCCCATCCATCTCCTCCGGATGCCCCAGCGGGGATCCTCTCCCCACATCCTGGTCTGGAGAAGTACTTCCCAGAAGCAGGGACTCTCCGCCAGGCAGGCCCAGCAGAGCCGGGTCCTCGGGCATGTCCCCCTTCCCTCGGACATCGAAAAGAGTTAGACCCGCTGACGTGGGGAGCGACACGGGGCTCCAGGCGGACTGGGACAGCTGGGAGTTGGGGGTGACGCCGCTGCACATGGGGCTGAGGGAGAGCAGGCTCTCCGGCGTGAGGAGGTTGGACGGTGTGTGAAGGACAGAAGGCTCCAAGGTGTGTTGAGAGGACACGGCGTAGGTGTGGCTGTTGGTGACGCTGGTCTCCGGACAGCAGTACAGCGGGGAGGAGTTGATGAAGCTGAGGGGCGATGACACGAGGGTGCTGGGGGATGAAACACACGTGGTCGTCAGCTGAGAGGCCGGCGGGGGGCTGAGGAGGAGGCTGGCAGGAAGGGGAGGAACCTCGGGGACTGGTTTCATGGGCAGGCTGGTGAGCTGGATTCCCGCTGGGATTGTCAGAATCAGCTTCCCCTGCTGGACGCTGAGGTAAGGACCTCCCCCAAGTATGAGGTTACCTGGAGTAGGGTGCAGACACGGTTTGTAAAACTAGTTAAAGAAAATTCATTTTTCATATTCTGGCATTAGGTTAAAACATACTTTCTATTATTTGTTTATTACCTTCTTATATTTAATATCATCTCTTCATAATCAGTCCTATAATCGAACCATTCCTAAACAACCATCCACACGCGCCTCTGAGTGACGTTACCTGGAGACGCAGAAGGCAGTTGGATCACTCCTGAGTTGAGCAGCTGTACGCTGGGGGCCATGCTAGTGGAGGCCCCCAGACTCTGAATGGGCCCCACTTGGTTTATTCTGAACGGGGCCTGTGTGACCCCTCCGGCGGCGCCCGGGGTGGAGGTGAGGATCTGCAGGGGTAGGCCCCCAGCAGAGATGGGCAGCGAGGGGCTGGCAGGGACCCCTTGTGGGAACGAGAAGGTGGGGGAGGCAGAGACGGAGGAACTGGGGATCAGCTGAGGGATGGAGGGGGACACTATGTGAGCCGGAACGCTGTCTTTGGTCTGGGGGGCCTGCGTCGAGGAAGACACGGGGATAACCGCGGGGCCCGCTTGGGCCTGAACCTGCGTGAGAGGGGGGTTGGTGGTTGTCGCGTGGTCCTCGAGTTGAAGAGACAGGCCCTGGGAGAACTGGCCGTTTGGGAGCTGATGGACGGAGACGATGGTCGCGGCTCCCTCACTGAGAGACACGTTGTGGGGCTGTTGAGAGAGGGTCAGGGGGTGGCCCGTACTCAACGACTGGGGGGCGTGGAAGTGAGAAAGGGAGGCTTGGGATAGGGGAGAAGAGAGGGAGGACACAGGGACCAGCTGAGGGCACTGGGACACCTGGGCACCAGTGGTCAGTCCAGCCGTGTGCTGGACGAACTGGGATACTGGTATACCCTGGATTGAGGGCACAACCTGGGGCAAAGAGAAGATCTGGGGTGAGGAGCTGAGGGATGACGACACCACCTGGCAGATGGAGCTAGAAGGGGTTAACTGGGGGCTGGAGCTGGTCAACACCACATACTCCCCCTGCTGGCCAGAGAGAGACACTACAGCGCTGGAGATGACCACGCCTGGAGAGGACATGGAGGATGGAAGGCTGAGGGGCTCCGGGAGTTGGCCATTTTGTGCAAAGACAAGCGAAGGGAGGGACACCGGGGAAGAAGCCATGGCTGATGGAGACGGAGATAACGATGAAGATGAGGAGGACAATGTCTGAACAGCGCCCTCTGATGTGATTTCCATCCCCTCTGGGACGTTGATAAAATCCAGAGCGGAGCTGGCCCTGCTTACGCTGTGGCCCTTCGTCTCCAATTTGTGATGAGCAGAGATGGCTGATGGGAGGTTGGGGCTGGGATTGGCGTCAGTGCTCAAAACCAGTTGTGTTAAACTGTTTACTTTAGCGCCCATGGCTGAACCATCTTGTTCCGTCAAAGACAGCCCCTGCGATGTCTGCTGCTGAATGCCAGCACTGGGCTTGGCGATCACTTGGGCTCCATTAATTATGAGTGGGGAATTACCTCCGACAGGACTCAGTGTGACTGTCTGGCATTCTCCGATGGTCAGGCCGTTTAAAATAACCCCAGCCCCGGGAAGCAGGGTGCTCCCGTTGAGGAGCAGGGGCTGGGAGGTCGTGAGGAATCCATTTGATCCGTTGAGGATAAGCTGGCCCCCAGCGCTGGCAGGGACTCCGGAGAAGGAGATGATAGGTGTGCCGGATCCAACAGGGTCCTTGGACGGGTCCGGGACATCGTCCATGTGGACCTCATCGTCTGAACTCTGGTTGCCATCCGACTCACTGAAACAGAAGGGCAAGAACAGTGTGGGTAGTGTGTGTGTAGTGTGTGTTTGTGCGGGGAAGGTGTGTGTAGTGTGTGTTTGTGCGGGGAAGGTGTGTGTAGTGTGTGTTTGTGCGGAGAAGGTGTGTGTAGTGTGTGTTTGTGCGGGGAAGGTGTGTGTAGTGTGTGTTTGTGCGGGGAAGGTGTGTGTAGTGTGTGTTTGTGCGTTGTTGGAAGGGCAATCCAAAAACCTCTAAAGTATGACATGTTGTACCGAAAAGAAAAATGTATAAAGTTTAGACTTGACAACACTAGTCACATTTATTTAAGAGTGGCTTTGTGTTTTTATAATGTGTCACATTGTATATATAATTTGGCAGATACATCTTACGGCTATATTACAGCGCTATTATAAAGCAATAATATCCCAAATTGATCTTTAGAAATGTATGCCTATGCATGTATTTTAGTAAAAAAACAACAACGAATGTTTTACGTTTGAGACCAATATTCTGGAAACCAAGCATTCATTTATGTAAATAAATAAAGTAAAGTATTTGGTTCATTTACATCAGGTGGCGTTCTTTACCACGTCACCATAACTCATCAAGCAGTGCCTCGCGTGCTGACGGCTTACAGTAAATGTGTGCACAGATTGCATGACCGAGGCAGAACACTAACTGATAGTAGCGCTGCGGTTTGGTCGGCAAAATAAACATGTCGTCTGTCGTATCTCTCCGCGCTATATCATGCACGGCAGTACATTTTATTTTTTGTGCAAATATCTTCTACGAAGAACTGCGGCGATAGACTGGATAATGAAGATAACCTCCAATATTTACGCTCAGCCTCTGGGGCGCGAAGGCGGCTAAGTGGATCGCGGTGCTGGATTTCAGGAAACTTGAGACTTAGCGGGGTGCCTGGATCTCACATTTCATAACAAAGCAACATGCTCTTGGGTCCCAGCATCAAGTCTGCTGTCTGTCTAGGGGCCGAGTGGCTTTGTCGCTGTCAGAGGTTGGTCAAACCATGTATGTGTGAGCGAGAGCCAGCGGTGTTTTGTCTATTGCTGACTTCTTTTTGGTAAAGAAATTAGTCCTCTAGTTTCTAGTAGGACTCGTTGTCGCTACCAAATATAGAAACACTACCTATGGTCATGGAGGCGTAAATATACAATGCAATGTTGTTTTGGGCTGAATTATGACATTTATAGTGTAGTAAACGGTTGTCGTGTTTTTGAATCGGAACTTCAGTGTTTTTCTACATTTGAGAATCGGCTTACCTTTTGCTCTGAGTACCGGAGGGGGTCCTGTCCCTCTGCCTCCGGTTCTTGAACCAGTTGCTGACTTGTGTGAGTGAGAGCCCAGTCACTTTGGCCAAGTTTTTCTTCTCGTCTGGCGTTGGGTACCTGTTGCTTTTGTAACACTCTTTCAGTGCATTGCGCGACTTTTCTTTGAAACAATACACGGTTTCCTCTCCGTCCCAAATTGTTTTTGGTAGGGGGAATTTTTTCCTAAGACGATACTTGTCCACAGCACCTAAGCTTCGACCCCGCGACCTCTCCGCTTCCTTATAACGCGCTCGCAAGTAAAGGTCCTGCAGGAACCCATGGTTACTCGGGTGGAAATCATAGCTCTCAAGAATTGCGTATAATTCTTTGAATTCTTCCCGGTGGAAGGCGACTAAAGCCTGGGCCTTCAAAAGGGTCTCGTTGCCACGTAGCAGCTCAGCCGAAGGAGGTATGGTGGATAGGAATCTATACAGGCGGTCCACATTGCCCGCCTGCAAAAGGGCTTCGCACAGACATGCAACTTGATCAGTGGAAAAGCTAAGGGCTGAGTTTTGGAAAGTTTTGAGTAATTGTTCGGAAACTTCGTCTGGATCGCTGTCTTCTTTTTGTTCTAAGGCCTCCACTGCAGTGGTCTTCTCTTGGCTATTCTCAGATTGTTTTGCAGACTCCAAAGACAAGGAAGCCATTTTTTGCTTTAACTTTTTCTAGTTCCTCCTCCCTCCCTCTCGCTCCCTCTCTTCATTCTCAGATCGTCGACGAAATGATGGATGTTTGTAAGAATTCGCCACGCCCATACCGTCACTGTGTTGACCCATATCTGTAGCTGGAAGCAATCATTTATTTAGATACATCCACCCATCCTAAACGACGACCTATCTATATATGTATATATACATATATATATTGTTCTTTTATATATATATATATATGTATTATTTTATATATATCTCGTTTAGGAATGGATAAATACAGTGAAGTAAAAGGTAAATAATTTGGAGTACTATTTGAGTGAAACTGCTTTACAACCTTTACCAGCTCAGAGGGGAAAAGGAGAAAACGGATACAATATGACAAGAGGACCGATCAAATGCATATCTTTTTTTATTTATTAGAAATTGCCTTGTATAAAATATTCCTATTTTCATTGATTATATAATTTCAGAAGATGCAGATAGTGCACCTAACCCTTAAATAAACACACATTCATACTTGCTCACTTGCAGTATTTAGACTAATGATTATGTTAAATTGTTGATGGTCGATAAACAATAGACTCATAAGTAAAATCAGTAAAATAGCATGCATGTATGTTGGATGTTAAATCCAAATGCGCCTCAAGTACGTAAAATCCAAATCTATGGTGTACACATCAAGTATGAAGTATATATATATGCCTATATATATATATTCTTATAAAATAACATTGGCAACTCAGCCTGCAGCGACACTATGCGGTCGTTTCCCATATCGTTGCTAGCCAATACGTGCTATTTGCCAACATGCCTATTTGTTAGCGGTCCTGTCTGTCAATTGCAAAGTGGGTGTGTCAGGGTGGTTTCTTTGTCATGACGCGTTGTCATTGGTCGTCTGTGTGACTTGTTGTTCCTTGGTTGTTCCCACTTGACCAAAGTCACGTGGTGGGAGGGAGGAACCTTCCAGAACAAGCGTTGCGATATCTCGAGCCGTCGGGGTCAACATCACCACCACAGCTCGTGCTCGTGAATCGTATTAGTTAGTACTGATCTGAGTTTGCCACGGAGTCTGGTTGCTAGTTGTATTTCTCCTAATTGCTTTTCCAACACCGAAGGGAATATCTGTAAGTAACTATTCGTAGGCATGCTAATTATCTAGTGCTGCTAGCCCACTGTAGCCGACGTTTCTCTGGTAACGACAGTATGCTAACTAGCTCGTGTTGTTAACCCACTGTATCCACCGTTACTCTGGTAACAACAGCTAGCTTGTGGGATATGCGTGAGTCTCGCTCCGCCCATGTGTTAGTGGTACCGCTGTACACCATTCGTAGAAGTCAACGACTCTTCACACTTTTTTGTATGCCAACTGCGACATGACATGCGTCCCACACTGTTGAATTTGTGTCCTCATTCAATCGGTTCCTGCAGAAACATGGACGGGGGATTGACAGTCACCACCAACCCCACCGTGGCGGTGCGGTTGACCAGCACCATCAGCTCCTTCGAAGTGAACAAAAGATTCAACAGAGGCATCAGCATCGCCGAGTTTAAGGTGCGGTGGTTGTAAGGCGTGTTCATCAAGAGTCTGAGTCCCCCAAGAGTCTGACTGAGTCCCCATACGGGTTTTGAAGTGTCGTACTGTGATCTGGTTTAAAACCCATTTACTCCTCTGCTCGTGAATTCAGGGTAAACTGGAGCTGGTGGTCGGGACGCCCGTGTCCTGCATGGACCTGGAGCTCTTCAGCACCACTGACCAGTTCCTGGTGAAAATGGATGACAATGACGCGCTGCTCGGCTCCTACCCTGTAGATGACGACTGCCGCATCCACGTATGTAGATGTTGGTGTTGGGCCGTTCCAAAGCATAGGGTGCGGAGGGAGCGGTGCTGCACTGTTCTGCTCTGCCACGATTGGCTGAGTGGGGGAAACTGCTTTGCCTCCACTAATCTAGAGAACACCCTGGTCAAGTCACGATTTAACCATACATTACGCTTTATACACTTTTTATACACCCGCAAATGTCCGGTCTGGGATCTAGAAAGTGTTCGCTTCGATTTTTTTTTTTAAACGCCGCTTATTTCTGCTTGATGTTTAGTCATTTGCTTCTGTTTGATTCTTTAGTAATTTCTTCTCTGTTTAGTTATTTGCATATCACTCAGGGTTTCATTCTAGTCTCCAGTAGGAAATTTGACACTACAAACTAGGGCTATCGATTATTTTAGTAATCGAGTATTCTAATAATTATTCCATCGATTCATCAAGTAATCATATAAGAAATACTTTTGCTAAAGAGCAATAGTAAATACACAAGGGGTATTTTATGACAATAATAACATGAATTAAGCTCAGGCTTTCACAAATTGACTGCAGCATTTTATTTTCTTGAGCAAAACTTTACATATAGCGTAAATTAACGTACATTTTTTACTAGCCTTCATCTCAACTAGCAATGTTATTGATTTACGTTAAATGCTAACGTTAACTGGATGCGCATACTGGATGCTTTCTGCTGAGCTGCTGAAGCATTGGCGTGCTGTTGTGGTAAGCTAGCTTGGCTTTACAGTAAACACACTGTACAGAGTTTTCGTTCCTTATTAGGGTGAAATGATCCCATACTTTTGACACTTTCTGTCGTTTTCTCTGGCTTGTCTCTTCTCTTCTCACTATTTTCTCTCTTCCGCCATGTTACAATCAGCGCCATCACATCCCGTCGTCTTCACGTCCGCAGCATAAGAGCGTGGTGCGACAGTAATAACCATCCGTGTGAAACACAGCGTCAGCGCGACAGTAATAACCATCCGTGTGAAACATGGCGTCAGCGCGACAGTAATAACCATCCGTGTGAAACACAGCGTCAGCGTGTGGTGCGACAGTAATAACCATCCGTGTGAAACACAGTGCGCTGTATATAGTTATATGGATTAAACAAAGCTTCAATGCACAGAATTTGCATCGACCATTTTTTGTAATCGAGTAACTCGAGGAATCGTTTCAGCCGTACTACAAACCAAGGTTATTGTCCCCACTTCAATGCAAGTAAAACCACATTCATCATATTTGGCATCATACTTGGTTAAGCCACCAGGAACCATAAAGCAGCTGGGATGATCAAACACGAATAGCTTTGATCTAAAGCAACCCTGCTAGCGATACGTTTTCAGTGGTTTTAACCTTAGGGACATCGTTGTCATCACTACGGTGTCATCACTACGGTGTCATCACTACAGGGACATCACTACGGTGTCATCACTACAGGGACATCACTACGGTGTCATCACTACTGTGTCATCACTACGGTGTCATCACTACAGGGACATCACTACGGTGTCATCACTACTGTGTCATCACTACGGTGACATCACTACGGTGTCATCACTACGGTGTCATCACTACGGTGTCATCACTACGGGGACATCACTACGGTGTCATCACTACGGTGTCATCACCACTGTTGCTACAATGTATTTCCCATTGAGCTGCAGATGTAAATGGGCAGATGTGATCTCCCAGGTGGTGGATCGCAGTGGGGCTAAGGAAGGAGAGTTCAGTGACCTGTCCAAGGTGGAGAAGTTTGAGATCTCAGATGATGCTTATGGAAAGAAATCAGGTACATTATGGGTGTATGTTGAATGTGTGTACAAACTTTTAGTGATTGACCCTCATAATGGCACCATGCATACGTTTTGCATTATAACTCATACAAACTCTTTGTAGATATTTAAAATATACATGTATGAGATCCGGTATTTACACGGTAAATTGGGATAATTGAGGCTGCTCAAATTATTCTTGTTGCAAAAATAAAAAAGATTCTTAAGATTCTTAACTCTGGGATTTATCCCAGAGTTGAAAAAGCTTTTGCAAGAAGTGGAATTCCAAACACTACTCGCGTGGTTTTAAGTCACGCTTCAGGCACTGCACTGATTGATGTCATGAAAATAAGTACATGCACCACAACAAATCATCAATCCCTTAGATTCTGTGAGGTCCTTCATGAAGAGGCAACGCATTGGTCGGTTCAACGAAGAGGAAATGGCCAACAAGGAAAGCGAGCAGGCTGCACGAGACGCCAAGGAGGAAGCTGCGGCTAATGCCATCTCAGTGGGGAGCCGTTGCCAGGTGGTGGTCCCTGGGCAACCCACCAAGATAGGTGCAGTTATGTATGTTGGTAAGTGGTCCCCTCCATTGTTACACGGCTGCATGCACACGGCTCAGATGCCGGATTACTGAGGATTGAGTGAATGTGGGGAGAAGGACTTTCTCTAAAAGCCTAACACTCCCATTCCCATGGTGCCTCCAGGTACCGCAGGTTTCAAGCCCGGTTACTGGGTGGGGGTGAAGTATGACGAACCCCTTGGCAAACATGATGGAAGGTACAAACAGCTGTTTGGAGCGCTTTGCACTTTCAACATGAACCGCATGGACCCCGTTGTGTCACGGTCTAATAACTGTTCATTGTCTTCCTCTGCAGTGTCGGTGGGAAGCGGTATTTTGAATGCGAGAACAAGTATGGTGCGTTTGTAAAGCCTACCAGCATTAATGTGGGAGACTTCCCTGAAGAGGAGTATGGTCTGGATGAGATTTAAACTGCCATGTCACTCAACAAACTGGTTGTTCTGCCTTAAATCTCAACATTGAAGTTCTACTATTGCCTGTTTACCCTCCAGAGATGGAAGAGAGGTGGCCCAGTGATATCAGCCAATACCAATATGTTGTTTTCTGCTTCTCCAACTCAAAAATCAAAACTTTTGTGTGCTTGTGCCGAGACCTGTGTCTCAAGGTAATGAAGCCTTCATTTTTATTGTAGTAACAAGGTTGCAGTCAGCTCTAGGTGGCACAACGCTGAAGAAGACCGTTTGTTAAAGACACATTTGGACAGAACGTTTATTTGCTGCATGAGGCCCAGAACACTAGGAGGTAGCACTGTAAGGGGTTGTCTTGAGTTAAATGCACTTTCTCCACTCCGGTAGAACAACGCTGGAGTGACAAGTCTAAGCAATGTTGAATTGGGATACAAATTTCATATTTCATGTTTCATTTTATTGATACCTTTTTCAGTCAACTTTATGTCCTGTTAAACAATTGGCAGACTGTATAAAGATGGTTGCATATGATTTTGTATATAGCGTGTTCATGTTTTTATATAAAAAAATGAAAAGATCATTCAAATGGACTTGACAACACTGTAAAACCCTAACACATTGTATGTAAATCATTTGAATAAATGTTCAATACTCCAGCCTGAATTTGCTCATTTTATGCTCCCAAATAT
>JAOPJO010000054.1:882336-897721 GCA_027123675.1 Molva macrophthalma | reverse complement strand
CACAGAGAACAAGTCACAGCAAAGTAATACATAGGTGCTAAACGGCTGTCTCTACACAGAGAAGCAGCCAGAGCACATGGCTTGAACTTCAAGAAATATTTAATCAAATATGCTTGTACTTACAATTATGTCCATCTCGTAAATTGTATAATGTATTTGATAAAAACAGGCCCATTTAACTTGGGTTCTTTATTGCTGCGGGTGTGGGGTCATTACATATTGAGCAGAAGTGCGTGGACGCTTTTGATAATTATTGGTGGTTGGCGGGGGTACTTTAAAGTTATAATAGGGAGCTAGATGAAGATATTTTTCAATGTAAAACTCAAGGCATGTTTTATAAATGTGACCTGAAATAGTCACCAGAAAATCACGTCATTGTGACGCTGTAACGTGAGATCTCGCGCGAGGAGGAGTGTGATTTCACAACCTGCCGTGTGCGCGACAGAGACAAGGAAGATGGCGACGCAGGAGAGCGAAGCAACTCCGGAGGCTGTGAGCAACGGCGAGGTAAAAATGAATGACACGGACTTCACACATTTCTTAATTTCTTTAAAAAACGACGCCATACATATTTCGACCAAGACCTAGGTACAATCGCAGAAAAAAATCAGATTTCTACAGGTCATCCCACGACCATTAGTGACGTAGTCATGCCGGTCTAAAACGACCCCCTCTGACGAGACGCGCTGTCTGTGTAGCCGACGTTAGCCGACTGCCTAGCTGGGACCTGAACTCATAGTACCTGAAATTCACATTTTCTCTCATTCTGACCCGCCGCCTTCAGATATGGCGGTGTCACCACGCCAGTCATTCCCATCCACGTCGTGTACTTTGCCGTCGTACTGAGCCACCGACTGCAGTGTAGCTGTCAGTCACAGCGCTGGTGCTGCTTCACACGGCCTAGCTCCCCGTCATTCTCGGTCTAAACCTGGAGCTCGAACCCATGATGTTGCACTGCTGCTTAGCCCTGAATCACTTGTTTTAAGTTCAGAATATACCATAGGATGCCGTGTGGAAGCTCATGTAGCTAATAGTGTTATTGAGCACCGTGTACCTGCCAGACGGACGCGGTGTTCCCAATGTTGGCAGGTTTAGTTAATTTAGTCCTCTGTAATGGTACTGGATTGGTTAATTTAGTTCTTGATAATGGTACTGGTTAACTTCATTTAGTCCTTAGTAGATTTACTGGGTCACTTCATTTCGTCCTTAATAATTGTACTGGGTCACTTCATTTCGTTCTTAATAATTGTACTGGGTCACTTTATTTAGTCCTTAATAATTGTACTGGGTCAGTTAATTCAGTCCAGTAATTGTACTGGGGGACTTTAAAAGACCGGGTTCTTCCGAAACGTTACTCTGCAAACACAGATGTCTTTGTCCCTGTAACTGGTGTCTCTACCATAACAAGGACATTTTGAATTAAATGGAAATTGAGAATTATTTATCAAAATGTTTCCAACACGCCATTCAAAAGCAGGCTCCTCTTCCCTGAAGGATGCACGCTATCATTGCTAATTCAGCCGGCCATGGTGGTTAATTGTTAATCCTGGTTGAGGGAATATGAAACGTGTAAATGATTGCTGTCTGGTGGCCATTGGTTCGACGGACCGGCAGCGAGACTTCAAGAAAACCCAAAGCCTTAACCGTTAACCTAGTATGTGACAATGGTAACAAGAGGAAAGGGCAGCCTGACTTTTATTATTTTACTACCACAAACCTGTCTTTTGACCAACAGTTTTTTTGTATTTACTTTACATGTTTCCTCCCGAGCCTTATTCATCTTCACAGTAGGCCGTGGCGATATACTTAGTGTTTACATTTTAACATCGACCAAATGTTCTGTTCCAGTGTGACGGAGCTATTCACCTCAAATAAGCTGTACAGTAAACATTGCAATGTGTAACCGCTTTTGGATTCATGAGGTGAACTTCAATAGGAAAACTATTTTAAAAAATTGTCTCATGACATTCGTGCCAGGCTGTGGTATCAGTATTGCGAGATTTGATGTTTCCATCTGCTTCGACATCACCTCAATCATACATTTCTCAAAAAACGAAACGTTTAGCGAATGGTTCATTCAAAGTTGGCATTGTGGCACATGTCTGTCCTTTTAATGACTAAAGAATTCCCTCCTTCTGTTGGCCGAGGATGTTTAGATAGCGAGGTGGTCTCGTGAGTTGTCGTGTGCCTGTCTGTTGTCTCACTTGAATAGAATGTGGTCCGGCTGGCTGGGGGCAGGCTTTGTCACGGAGCTGATTAGGTTAACAGCAGCCAACATATATGGAATTAACATTGAGCTTAAAAATGGCGAATGACTCGCCGTTTCCATAGTGTCTGATTTAAGCTCATGTATAACGTTGTTTGCTGCAGTTCAAATTCAATTGCAATTCAAGATATGAAAATAAACTCGTTGATTTGATTTTTGGTGTAATGTGCGTTTCCCTCCTTATCTTTCCTACTCCATAACAAAGTCATTGATTTATCAAGTGTGTTGGGGTCAGTGGTGCCAAGGTCAGGTATACTTCCTCAAACATGGGCTGTGCCACCTTGGGATAGCATACACCTGGTTGTTTTAATTAGCATAGCGAGTGACCGTACTCCGCATGGCTTAACCCTCCCCCCCTGCCTTCTCTCTGCCCAGGTGAGCAGCAATGGAACGGTTGCTGCTGTGGTGGACGGCGACCAGGCGGTCCAGACCGCTGAAAATGCACAGGACCCACCGCCACAGCCGCCCCCACCCAATGCCTGGCAGGTCATCAAAGGTGTCCTCTTTAGGTACGTTTTCTTCATCTGTATCTTCATGACGGCTATGTCTTGTTCCTTCTCTACCAGTGCCCCCCTAGTAACAACACATGATTTACAAACGCTTGAAAATCCATCAACACAAACCCTAATAACCCAATATTGGAAGCATTCATATTACTGCTTGAGGCAGTAAATCCATCATTCGGATACGATTCTGTTGCAGAGCAGGGTCTTACTCATTTGGAAACCAGTTTGTGAAGCACATGGTACAGGTAGAGCCTGTTTGTTTAAGGTTTTAAGCTAGTCAAAGGGTCCTTCCCATTATTATGAATATGGCTTTTGAACTGTATCCTCGCTTGAAAGGAACAATCATGCAGGAAATGCTTCCTAGAGGTTTAAAGACTTTGACGGATCCTGAACCCTACAGCTTCAATGCAGGTCATGGAGAGTGCAACCATTTTCATTATCCCTGTCAGACTTGTTTGCCAGGTGTTATCTGACTGATCTTATTAGAAGTGTAGGGCTTTGTCTTCATGACAAAGCCCTGTCTTCATGAGAGTGAAGCATGTTGCGGAGTGCCTCCATTCGCTGAACGCCTCGGGTAGAAAGGAACTTTAATCCCAAGCAGAAAAGCAGACGTATTTTTCTGTCCAATCAGATGAATTGAGTGGCGGGCCTTCTGTGGTTGTTAGGACAACAAGTGTAAACAACATGGAGGAGAAACTAGTGCTACAGCCCTCTGTCTGCCCATTTTATTATGCAGATGTTTAGATTAATTATTAATGTTTAAATAACGTATTTTTTCGAAAATAAAGCTGCACTTTCTATAAGCCACAGGAGCGGTAAAATGGGGTATGTTTCAAAAACCCACAAATAAGCCTCTCCGTAGTATAAGCCACATCTTTGCCCACAACCCAAATACTTGCATGTACCTTTTGACAGATTTGACTGAGACACAAGGCATCTTTTATTTTGCAAGCCACTCATTTAGACGCAGAGGCCTTGAATTCTGGTTCATGGACTGAGAGCCCGCTGTGGAAAACGCTCTTCCTTGTGTTTTAGTCGGTGATGAAGCGATGCCGATGTTCACTTCTTTACCAGGTTATCTTTTACTCACAAGCCTCTAAGGTAAATCAGCATATGGGCTTTACATCGTGACGGCATCAGGAACATGAGGACCTGAAATCAACGCCGATTATTTTCTTTGAAATCTTTGTGTTCGCAAGATTGACCTATAAGCCACTCTGGAAAATAAGCCAAAGCGACAGTTTTGGTCCGTAAACTCGGCATACAAGTCACGGCTTTATTTTCGAAAAATAAGGTTGTTGCCTAGTAACGGTAAACAAAAGACGCAAGCTGCCTTTTTTTCCTAGACTGTGGGTTTCAAGAAAAAAAGGCAGTGCGGTGCACCTCATGTTTTGCAGCTAGTGTAGTGCGTTCTAGAACCTCGAAGTGTAGTGCTTTCTAGAACCTCGAAGTGTAGTGCTTTCTTGAACCTCGAAGTGTAGTGCGTTCTAGAACCTCGAAGTGTAGTGCTTTCTAGAACCTCGAAGTGTAGTGCTTTCTAGAACCTCGAAGTGTAGTGCTTTCTAGAACCTCGACGTGTAGTGCTTTCTAGAACCTCGAAGTGTAGTGCGTTCTAGAACCTCGAAGTGTAGTGCGTTCTAGAACCTCGAAGTGTAGTGCGTTCTAGAACCTCGAAGTGTAGTGCTTTCTAGAACCTCGACGTGTAGTGCTTTCTAGAACCTCGAAGTGTAGTCCCCTCTAACCTCTCCATATTTCTTCTGACTCTTTGCTGCTCTGTGGGGTTGTCCTCAGAGTCTGTACTATGGGTTGGGTAATACTTTGTTAAAGGCATTAATTGGTGCCAGGAGAGATAGTTGCTAGTTTGCGAGGAGACGAGGCTTAAATTAAGAGACAATGTTGCAACACAGACTATAGATGGGCCATAATGTATTAATGCATGAAGGAATTGACGACTCAAAAACAAACCATTGACACAATAACCTCATGAGTGCTGCGGGTTTCAAACCAATAAGTAAACATGTAAAATATGGTCTTGGATTAAACATATATTTTTCCAACATAAAATATGATATTTCATAAAGAATACCATAACTCAGATTGTACTTCTGACTGATATACAATATTTCTGCACCAGTTGACATGTCATGTGTTTTAAAGAACTTTGCATACACCTTACGAATCGGTGAAACTAATCGGACCAGAACAGCAGCCAGCTGTGTCTGCATGTACAGCGTCATATGCTGTCATAGGGAAGCTTCCTATTAATTATCATGCGTCACAATCACAGAAAAGTTATTACTGTGTGACTACACCATCCCTTGATGTATAGAGTGCAGTTCAACTAGAGTGTGTGTGTGGTGTGTGTGTGTGTGTGTGTGTGATTTTCATTATCACACACCACTTACTTAGAAGAAGCTGGACATTGTGAATTTGTTTTGCCATATTATATGTCCATGAATATGATCGGATCACGACTCCACTGTTCAGTTCATCAGTGTGGACTACACTGTGCTTCACAGGCTTCATATTGAGTATCCTCATAGCGGTCTCCTCAGCCATGAGAGTGTTGATGTTTCTTCGGTCTGGCAAATGGCTGGACTCTTCCGTTTCATTATAACATAGTAAACATTAAAAAATGTCCCCATTGTATTGCTGGCAGAGGCAAAATGGGTTTTTACTGCATTTCTCACCTTAGGGCTGGAATAGAACAGTGGCCTTCATTTATCACCGTAGGGCTGGACTAGAACAGTGGCCTTCATCTTTGAGTCCCAAGCGAGGGCATACAGAATGTCCACCAATCAGAGCCCCCCCATCGTGGTTGATTTACTAAATCTGACTTCACACCAGCCATGAGTATCTTATCAGCCACCAGACATCAGCTCCAACCGCAGTCTGAATGTCTCCCTTGTCTTAACAAGCTGTATTCTAACTTAGTCTTGCCTATGCTACAGGCTTGCCTAAAGGAAAATAAGGTTTATAAATTAAGCATATGACCATTTCCATGTATCTAATTTAATCCTAACATTGCGTTTCATTCTCCAGGATATTCATAATCTGGGCCATCAGTAGCTGGTTCCGCCGAGGGCCAGCCACGCCCGACCCCAGCACCCCAGCAGGGGCCCCCAGGCTACCCAGCCGCAACCTCTTCCCCAAAGACACCCTGATGGTACCGGAGCCTTTTGACCTGGATTCATCATCCCGTACCCACGTCCACAGAGGACGCAGCCTTCATATACCGTTGAGCTCTGAGTGTTTTAATAACTGTCCCCCTCAGGCTCATTCTGCCCTCTCTTCTTCAGCTCAAGCTCTTGTTCTCTCCCTACGTGTGCTCAGGACTTTTACGTGTACATCTCCCCGGACGAGGTCTTCTCCGACTTCAACAACACGGAGGCCCTGTTCTGGTTCCACCAGGACCTGGTCTACGGGGACTGGTCCACGGGGGAGAACGGAGATGGCTGTTACGAGCACTACAGAGAGATGGACATCCCAGAGGTAGGGACGGGCCTCTCCTCGTTTAGTGTAGATGAAGAGCCAGCGGTTACCACTCGCCTCCTAATTCACCGTCCCCTGGTGTAGGAACCCATTACGGGGATTGACCACAAAGTGGTTATTTGTGTGCATTTGTCTCTATGTAATCGAATGCTTATTTCTGGTGGTGTGACTTGGCAGGCGCTGCTGAAGAATGGGTCCATGTACATGCACGTGTACTTCACCAAAAGCGGATTTCATCCTGACCCCAAACGGAAGGGGCAGTATCGCAGACTGGCCACAGTTCAGTCAACGAGAAGTAAGTCCGCACACACACACGCACGCACGTACACAGTACACACACGTACACTGTACACGCACGTACACAGTACACACATGTACACAATACACACACGTACACAGTACACACACGCCAGGTGCATCCAGCAAGCATTCTGTTAATATGGACCAACGTAATGTAATCACTTCTCAACATTTTCAGTGCTGAATAAATTCAAACGAAGAAAGTATATGAAGACCAAGAATCTGCTGACCGGCGAGACGGAAGCAGATCCTGAAGTTATCAAGGTGAGTCTTCACAAACCAAGAAGGAAGTCCCAACATCAGCACCTCATCTGCTCTGTGGATTAATTACAAATATTATTAGTTGTACAGCAAGCACAAAATAAAAATGTGTCTGTCACAAATTTGATGTGCTAAATGTGTATTGACTTTACACACATTGTACTGTGTTTAGAAATGTTGTAAATGTAAAAATCACCACTGAGAGCGAGATTTAATGACCCTGATCCAGCTGTGGCTCTGCTGCGTGTGTCTCTATTAACTCCGGTCTTCTCCCCTAGCGGGCAGAAAGCCATGGCCCAGTGGAGGTCATCTCTCACTGGCACCCCAACCTCACCATCAACATCGTGGACGACCACACTGCCTGGGTCAAGGGCTCGGTGCCGCCCCCTCTGGACCAGCGTAGGTCATCCCCTTGTTTCATTCCTGAGGAGCCTCAGATCCAGCGGTCCTACTGTGATCCAGCAGGACCTCTGGGGGGAGACGGCTCAGCCCGGACCTTCGCGACGGAGATACTCTACTGAGGAGAAACTCACTTGCACGAGTGGTGAAACTGCAGTAGTGGTGAAACTATTTGATTAGTGTGGTGGACAGTCGACACTCCGTTGATTTTGAAAACTTTACATACACTTTTACTCAGTTTACTAGTTATGGCCGAGTTTCTGTTCACCAATAACGTGCTTGCAGATCCCCTCCTTGAAGGCCCATCAATGGTCAAAACAAATATCAAGCGAAAGAAAGTGCGAATCCCCGGTCCTCCAGATTTGAGCTCGTCGGCCTTTAGACATTAAAGGTCTGAATTGTGAGACTTATTTATGAGTCTTATGAGTCTGTAGTGTAATCAGACCATTACACTACATCCCATTCTGACTCTTTATTCTCCTCTTTGTTCCCCTCCTGTCTGTTCCTAGATGTTAAGTTTGACGCGGTCAGTGGCGACTACTACCCCATCGTGTACTTCAACGACTACTGGAACCTGCAGAAGGACTACTACCCCATCAACGACACGCTGCCCCACCTGCCCCTGAGACTCAGCTTCTGCCAGCTGTCCCTGTGGCGCTGGCAGCTGTACGCCGCCCAGAACGCCCGCTCGCCCTGGAACTTCCTGCCCGACGACACCTACGAGCAGTCAGACGAGGACCAGGACTCCGTCAAGGTGAGCGCGGCCGAGCTGCGAAGAGAAGCCGACCGTGATCTGGAAGTAATTTTAAAACGGTTTCAAATGTCGAACACTTTTTCTGCAGGTTGCCCTCCTGGAAACCAACCCCTACCTCTTGGGAGTGACGATTGTCGTGTCGATCGTCCACAGTATCTTTGAGTTCCTGGCCTTCAAGAACGGTAGCTGGAGGATTCTGGATCTAGTCGGTATGTTTGCGTCTCCTCCTCTTCTCCCTAACTGGTGTTGGTCTCTCCTCGCGCAGACATCCAGTTCTGGAACAGCCGGCAGTCTCTTGAAGGGCTGTCTGTGCGCTCCATCATCTTCGGGGTCTTTCAGTCCCTGGTGGTGCTGCTCTACATCTTGGACAACGAGACCAACTTCGTGGTGCAGGTCAGCGTCTTCATCGGCCTGCTCATCGACTTCTGGAAGATCACCAAGGTCATGGATGTCAAAGTGAGTCATTTCGGCCGAGTCTTGCTTAAGAACGACAAAAAAGGGATCCTTTCTTTGTAATATTCCTCGGTCTTTATTATTACGTAATACCATTGGTTCTCTAATTCATGTTTTCACAGCTTTGTTTATGTAACACTGTTCGTCTGTTCTTCCCTTCTTTCAGCTTGACCGAGAGAATAAGATAGCGGGGGTAATCCCGAGACTGGTGTTTAAAGACAAGTCCACATATGTTCAGTCCTCCACCAAAGTGTACGACGACGTAAGTCACCCGCAGCACCACAATCAAGAAACACCACCTTATTTATGCTTGTTTTATTTTTACCTCTATCTGTTAAAAGCTGTAAATCACAAACTTACTAGAAACAACTAAGCAGGAAAATATTCAAATAATTCATTTCAAATGCAAAAATGTTTTATTGAGGACACTAAATGTTACAAAATCAGTACAACCACCTTTTTGTTATCATTCATGCCATTTTAACGAAGCTTCTCTCTCTGCCCTCCCCTCCTTCAGATGGCCTTCAAGTACCTGTCCTGGCTACTGTACCCGCTGTTCGGCTGCTATGCCGTTTACAGCTTATTGTACGTGGAGCACAAAGGCTGGTACTCTTGGGTACTCAGCATGCTGTATGGCTTCTTGTTAACCTTTGGTAAGTAGATCCGGGACTCATTTCCTTACCTTTTGTCTTTGGTTTTCAAGGAGCGCATATTGTCTTAATAGGTCTTGGAAACAAATCAGTGAAGGCCTGTTTTTCTTACCACTAGGTTGTCTGATACTTTGGGATAGCGTGTGGCTTTATACATGTATGGAAGGGACATGATTGTACTGTTCGTATGACGTACGACCTAACGGTCACCGTAGTCGTGTGTCATAATGACGTAGATGCTCTAATAAGGTCCGTCCCTGCGTCCTGGTGCTAGGCTTCATCACGATGACGCCACAGCTCTTCATCAACTACAAGATGAAGTCTGTAGCCCACCTCCCGTGGAGGATGCTCACCTACAAGGCTCTCAACACCTTCATCGACGACCTGTTCGCCTTCGTCATCAAGATGCCCATGATGTACAGAATAGGGTGCCTCCGTGACGGTAGGCCTGGTCTGTTCATCGGTCAGGGCCGTACAGAAAACATGACTCCTGGGTTTGAAGGAGTTTCCAAGGCGGATTTGTAGGGGTGTAAGAAAACAATCCATACACGTGATAATTGGGAGTTTTATCTTCTATGATTCTGAATCGATTCACAACTTCCAAAAATCGATATATTGTAATGTTTTTGTCTTAGGTATGCCTTTGTGTTTACATTACTGCCATCAGTAGTAAACCAATGGATGACATGGTTTAGATAATTATGAGATGAGATGACCCCGTGTTACATGATGACATGACCGTGGTACATGATGACATGACCGTGGTACATGATGACATGACCGTGTTACATGATGACATGACCGTGGTACATGATAACATGACCGTGTTACATGATGACATGACCTTGTGTTACATGATAACATGACCCCGTGTTACATGATAACATGACCCCGTGTTACATGATGACATGACCCCGTGTTACATGACATGACCCCGTGTTACATGATGACATGACCCCGTGTTACATGATGACATGACCCCGTGTTACATGATGACATGACCGTGTTACATGATGACATGACCGTGTTACATGATGACATGACCGTGTTACATGATGACATGAACGTGTTACATGATGACATGACCTTGTGTTACATGATGACATGACCGTGTTACATGATGACATGACCGTGTTACATGATAACATGACCTTGTGTTACATGATAACATGACCTTGTGTTACATGATGACATGACCTTGTGTTGGTACATCACGAGCTGACCCTGCCATCTCTCCCTCAGACGTGGTGTTCTTCATCTACCTGTACCAGCGCTGGATCTACCGAGTGGATCCCAACAGGATGAACGAGTTCGGCACCAGCGGTGCAGAGAAGCCCACGGACACCCCCCCCGCCGACGGGGAAGCGGCCAGCGCCGCCATCACAGACAAAGCAGACGAGGAGAAGAAGAACGATTAGGAAAAGACCAGCCCCGCCCCCCCCCCCTCCCACACCCTCCGTACAAAGAGGACTTGTTCAAGCCAGGGAAGGGAGCCGTTGTTTATCTGTCATGGACGTCGCCTCAACACAGCAACATAAGTCATTATTTTAACACTACCTGATCTGTGGGGGTCGTCGCTCAGCGCTGGTGAAGTGATCTTCTGTTCCTGACCAACCCCACGCTCTCCTTTTCCAGTGAAGTAAAACAAAATGTGATGTCCTGTATTCTGTATGATTTTGAGGGTAACAGGCAGTGTGGTGTGGGAACGTCCAGCTTACTGTACCACCACATATCGGTTTTTTTGTTTCCTCTGTAGGCCAAGCATAACATTTTATTTCTGACCTGTAGTTTCCTTGAGCGTTCTTTTCATTCCATGCGAGCGTCATATTTCAAATGGCTTTGCAACCTGGTGAGCAGTGCCAGAAGAAACCGGAACGCTCCAGAGCCATAACGGAGACCTGTAGAGAGGTAGTGAACGGAACCAAGGTGGATGGACCCAGTCTTACACTCCACATGAATGCTACCCTCCATTTTAAATTAATGGTTGTTGTTCCAAACTTGAACGTTAAAAAATTAATAAAAGTAAATAGCCTTGTTGGTATTAATATAAATATATTAATATTGTCAATGAGAACTTTGTTTTTCAGTCACTGATTTATTTTGTATGTCCTGAAACTGTGCAGAGTCAGCTTGTCATGTTTTTACTGATGTAAAATTGTTTAGCAGTAGCTAATTTTGCGTTTTTTTTTCTCCCCTTGATTTGTACTTTTTGGAGATCCATTTCAAATTCACCCTCATCTTGAAAAGCTGATCCTGACCGCCAAGTGTGTTTTGAAAGACAGTCTCTCTTGCTTTTATAGAGTGCTGTAAATTCTATGATAACATGGTTTCATGTTGGTACATATTACATTTCAAACATGTTTATAGTAAAACTTAAGTGTAATTTAAAATGACTAAGCCTTTTATTAATATACATAAATAAGCATGCATGCGTAGACCTCGCGTTTTTTGTGCTCGTACCGTAATCAAGTAGGTTACATACAGACTGATTCATGCGACTACAGTTGTTTCACGTTGTTTCCTGAATCTCTTTCCGCCAGTAGAGGGCAGTATTGCACAAACCACATGCACTGCATAAAGCACCTTTTCATGCCGTCACCAACTGGTCGTTCCTCTCTTTGAGACACAAGCATCGAGCATGAGGCAAGCATGAGGCAACCCGAAGCAACGCCTCCTCGGTGTTTCTAGAAGAAGTTCACGTGAAGCTGTTCTGTTGTCATTAGCACTGCGTTTAATCTGAACCTGAAGCCGGTCACCGTAAGCAAATCGTTGCCCCACGGGGTTTCCCGTGTGTGACGTAAGGGGAATTCCACTTTCCAGGCAGCCGACCAGTGCGGAACCAGTAAGTTAGACCAACTCCGTCAGACGACATGGCCGCACTTCACTCAGAGCTCGTCACTCTGAACACGTCAAGGCATTAGTACAGATGAAGGGCGTGAAGCGGGTTACTATAACCGGCACAGTTCCTCGATAGGAATATAAAGAACCGCACTTTTAATGACGTCTCTGTCGCCCGAGGTCACGTTTACGATGGCAAGCGTGGAGGTTTTCAACGGTACGAATGGTAGGTTTAACCATACTTCCATAATAATACTACATCCACCGCTTTATATGGCCATTGGATTACCAACCAGCTGTTTACATGTTCGGTATCCGCTGCACAAGGAAATTACAATCTTTAATAAACTTAAACCGAGCTGTCGATTATGTTATTCACTAACATTGAACTTTATCTCTCCACTCTAGCGAATATAGCAGATCTGGGTGAGTTCTGCACTTCGTCTGCCCATCTCACACATGTCAAACGGCACGACACAATTCGCATGTATCTTCCACTTCCAAGACAGTACCAGGATTACTACAATATGTTTGACTCTTTTCCCAGATATCATTGATGAATTTATCGCTGAGAATAATGACTGGGGGAAGGAGGGTAGGCCCAGCTCCCACCTGCCCGACCACAGCTCCCACCTGCCCGGCCCTCCTCCCCCACCCGCAGAGCTGCTCCGTGATCATCCGATCAGTCACCTAAGGCATGGTTTGGACCCCTTCTCCCCCGAGACAGTGCTGGTGGCAAGAGGCTCGGCCCCAAGGGTAAGAACCGCGGATGATGCATTCGGAACAGCGCAATGATGTTATTACTATTCAATATAGGATTTATATGATGTAATTATCGTGACAGATTATGATTAATACTTTATTTATACCTTATTTAATGTACTTTCTTGCCATTGCGCCAACCTTTGTAGCGCCACCTACGGGCAGTAAAACGTGACTGTCAGTGTTTATGGCCACTTACTGTAAACCACGTGGTTTACAGTAAACATGGTAGGGTTCTAATCTAAGAGTAGACGAAAGTCCCGAAACGTTATTAATTATTAGCTATTTACTATTTACTATTAACTATTGGTAAGATGTGCTCTTCAGTGTTTTGTTTATTGTCACAAAAACAACAAAACTTAGATCATTCAAGTTGTGTGTAGAAACAGGGCGCAATGGCAGCTACAATAGCTGGGAGAGACTGAAATATGATCCCTACTTTCGGTTTGCCTTCCCCTCTGTAGCTAGCCAGACCTCCCACCAGGGTGAAAGGTCACATTCTTACACATACGGCTCTTCCAATTGGTTGATCGAACATTACGTTGAGTTCACTTCCTGTTTGCTCTTCTTTGACCCAATTCCGCAAAAGCTTTTGTTTAGCGGTTCCTCACAACATCAGGTATGCCAAGAGACATATACACACACGCTCACACAAACTAAAGATGGCAGAACTCACACCACACACACACACACACACACGCAGAGTTCCACCCTCTCCATCTGTCTGTAACCTGAGCTGATGAGCTACACGAGCTGAGGCGGCTGTACGAGAACCTTCAGAACAACAGCACTGATCAGCGCTGCCCAGTGCTCCTACTTCCCGTAGTTTCCCTCCTGCTGGTGTCTGACTTGTATTTGTGCTTCTGGAGCTCTGGCCTTAAACGTGTTGGACTCCCTAAGGGACTCTCTGTTCGGCAGTGTTGTTTTTGTGTCGTGTTGGTGGTTGCTATGGGCGTTAAGGGGAGAAGGAGAGCCATGTGTCTGAGTGTGCCCAGAGCAGGTGCTCTGTGGTCTGTGGTACAGCATTAACAGTAACGTCTGATGGTACTGGAGCTCCAGACAAATAAGGAAATACATTTTATTTTGCTATAATCCAGAAATAACACCATCAGACATCAGTTCACGGCTTTGTCCGATCTCCATAGATTGAGATTCTACCACACACAGTCTTTAGGCGAGCTGACCTCGTCGGCCCCCGGTCCGCTGGGCTCCTTCACATGCTCTAATCCCCCCCAGGGCCCCTGCTCCTTCGTCCAGCCGTTCCCTCCGTCGCCGCACCCCGGGGAGATGGCATCCGCCCCCCCCTGCAGAGGAGCGTCTCCGTCGGGCCCGTCCCGGCGCGGCCAGGGGCCCTCGTGTCCTGCCGGCTCCCAGAACCCAGCGGGACCCTCCTCGTCCCCGTCCTCCTCGTCCTCCTCCTCCTCCTCGTCCGCTCGGCCCTGCAGCGGCACGCAGCAGCTGGAGTCGCTGCTGGAGAAGCCCCGGCTGGATGTGGTGGAGCAGCCCAAGGAGAGGGGCATGCGCTTCCGCTACGAGTGTGAGGGCCGCTCCGCAGGCAGCATCCTGGGGGCCTCCAGCACCGGGACCACCAAGACCCAGCCCGCGGTCGAGGTATGGGGGGGGGGGCGCTGAAGTCCAGAGGAATCACATGCGTGGGATAGCCTAGTCATGGTAATGGTGTTGGACCCCCGGCCCAAAGGTTTCTGATGTCCCCACCCGTAGGCCTCCTTCATCCAGATGCTGAGCCCCACTAAGGACATAACAAAACCCCCTTTTGGGAAAAACATCTCTAAATAGTACGCTGTGATTTCTCTTTTCTTGTTCAACCTGTGCGGACCTCTATGTATGTGTCAACTTTATTCAATTTATAGACATAACAAAAGTACAGCAAAACTTTCAACTGTACTTTTTCATGTCACTTCCAACACCGTGCCATGTTTCCTGTTGTAGCCATCCGGCCTGATAGCGCTAGATAGCTCGGAGCGCTAACCACACACACCTGTTGCAGCTTGTTGAGTTGCCCTAAATTTAGCAATACCTAGTCATAACAGTGATTATCACCAGTCAGGGATTTTAGAGGTTAGCGTCCACTTCTTTACTGTTGTGGTTTTCTTTAATTATCTATTCAGGATCATTACCATCATTACTACGAGTCTTCCTGTTATGATAAGCGATCCGCATCATTTCATTTGTTATGCCAAGTCCATGGGGCTGCGTGACTCAACCCTGTCTGTCTGTCTGTCTGTCTGTCTGTCTGTCTGTCTGCCTGTCTGCCTGTCTGCCTGTCTGTCTGTATGTCTGTCTGTCTGTCTGTCTGTCTGCCTGTCTGCCTGCCTGTCTGTCTGTCTGTCTTCTTGCTGAACTCAGATTCAAGGCTCCATTGAGAAGGTGAAGAAGGTTACGGTGACGGTTTCCTTGGTGACCAAAGACATTCCGTATCGGCCTCACCCCCATTGCCTTGTGGGTAAAGACTGTCCTGAGGGTTCTGGAATCTGCGTTGTCAGTTTCAACCCTCACACCAGCACACAACACAGGTGGCTGTCTCTCTTATTCTCATGTATCTACTTCAGATATCAACCACCAGCTCTATTTTCATAATGACCTTTTCAGTTAGTATGAACATAGAAACATTTGTGTGTGTGTGTGTGTGTGTGTGTGTGTGTGTGTGTGTGTGTGTGTGTGTGTGTGTGTGTGTGTGTGTGTG
>JAOPJO010000054.1:863425-873501 GCA_027123675.1 Molva macrophthalma | reverse complement strand
TGTGTGTGTGTGTGTGTGTGTGTGTGTGTGTGTGTGTGTGTGTGTGTGTGTGTGTGTGTGTGTGTGCGTACATGTGTTTGTGTGTGTACCCCAGCGTGTCAGGATGTTGGCCAGTGAGATGTAGATTCTAGAAAGCGTCAGAATCACCAGCAGGTTTAACACCGAGCCAGTGAGACTGGCGATCCTACTGGCCTACGGACAGAAATATACATTACATATATATTTACATGGCATTTATTATCTATACATATGATATATACATGCCATATATTATATATACATGCCATATATATTATATATACATGATATATATAATAGTGTGAGTGAGTGAGTGAGTGAGTGAGTGAGTGAGTGAGTGAGTGAGTGTATGTGTGTGTGTGTGTGTGTGTGTGTGTGTGCGTTATGGGGACTCACAGAGAGGACCAAGAAGGTATTCTGAGCTTTGGAGATGATGACGCTGATGATGGTTCTGTACAGGATGATGGCCATCAGGAACATCAACACCATGGCCACCTGGAGCACAGGTCTGTATCAGGTAACTAGGTCCACCACCCAGACCTCAACTAGGTCCTCAACTAGGTCCTCAATACAGACCTTAACTAGGTCCTCAACATGTTGCTCAACTACGTCCTCAACTAGGTCTGTGATTAGGTTTTCAACTAGGTCCTCAACATGTTCCTCAACTACGTCCTCGACTAGGTCCTCGACTAGGTCTTCAACTAGGTCCTCAATACAGACCTCAACTAGGTCCTCAACTAGGTCCTCAATACAAACCTCAACTAGGTCTTCAACACAGTCCTCAACTAGGTCCTCAACTAGGTCCTCAACACTGTCCTCAACTAGGTCCTCAGCACCAAGCTCAACATGATCCTCAAAACAGACCTCAACAGAGAGCTCAACTAGGTCCTCAACACAGACCTTAACATGGTCCTCAACACAGAGCTCAACTAGGTCCTCAACACAGACCACAACATGGTCCACAATCTAAAATTACTCATTGGTTCAGCTATATCATGTGATTACTGAGCCTTACCTCAGCACTAACCCCGATACCCAATTTCCGTTCTCGAGATACAGAATTGGGCAGGTTGTCCAATGGAGTTTTTATCCCTGTACCCTAACCCTAACCCTATTTTCTTCACTACCAAACCCAAAATTGTAATGCCAGCATTCGTTTTTGTTTAATTTAAGAGGCGTGTGCCCATGCTTTTCCGCCACTAGATGGCGCCATAGGACTTTTATACTTACCAAATCAACCCAAAGCACATAAAATGACATATAATAAATAAAATTTAATTAAATACAATTTTCTACCTAACCAAAAACTTTCTACCTAACCAAAATTTGCCATAAACCCTAACACTAACCCTATCACATGACATCTTCAGGCTCCAAGGAGTATAAAAAAAAATACTCCCATTATCCTACGAACTTCCGCTCTCGGGATGCAGACTTGGACAGGGTGCCCAATGGAGGTTTTATCCCTGTACCCTAACCCCAAGTCTAACCTAACCCCAACACTAACCCCAACACTAACCCTAACACTAACCTAACCCCAACACTAACCCCAACACTAACCTAACCCCAACACTAACCTAACCCCAACACTTACCCCAACACTAACCTAACCCCAACACCAACCCCAACACTAACCTAGCCCCAACACTAACCTAACCCCAACACTAACCCCAGGCCTACCATAACAATGATGACCATGCAGCCAGTCAGGATTCTGCGGAGGCGTTGGGTTTCGGGGAAGTAGGGTTCCTCTGCTCCGGTCACAGGGTTCCTGGTTGTCATGGGAGCCATTGCAGTGAACTCTGGCCGTGGGCGCTCCTAAAACACAGCAAGTACATCCTTCAAAATAAAGGTACGTACTACCTTCAAAATAAAGTAACAAATACATCTTCAAAGTAGAGATGCAATTAGTAACTACAAAAACATGGAAGTATATATTGCATGATATAATATAATAGGTAGGATAAGGTATACCTCCACCTCCTGGTACTGGGAACATACCTCCACCTCCTGGTACTGGGAACAGTCCCAGCGGTGCGTCATGCTGCTGCAGCTTCTCTTCCAGAACTCGAGGAAGGTGACGGACCAGAGGGCCATAAACATGCTGAAGAATACTGTTCCCCCGTTGTCAAACAGGAGCCCTACCTATAGATAATATACATTTATAATAATATATATAATATACATAATATACATTATATCCACTCATAATAATATACACACTGAACAACACTGTTCCTCGAAAGACCGTACCTTGAAGGTGAGACAGGTGCTAGACAGACAGACCGTACCTTGAAGGTGAGACAGGTGCTAGACAGACCGTACCTTGAAGGTGAGACAGGTGCTAGACTGTACCTTGAAGGTGAGACAGGTGCTAGACCGTACCTTGAAGGTGAGACAGGTGCTAGACCGTACCTTGAAGGTGAGACAGGTGCTAGACAGGTTCCAGTGGGAGCAGATGTTACAGAGAGGACACATGATGATGTCACTGTGACACAGCTCCTTGCTGCAAACACACACACACACATGCACACAAAGTGTTTTAGTCCCAGCCAATCATTATGCTTCAATTCAAATCATGATTTGATCAACATGTAATTGTTCTAACACGGATCTCCTCATTACTAAAATAAACATGATTATTGACAATGAACCTAATGAAATAAACATTGTAGTGGGTCTGAACGTAATCAATACTACACACAGACACACAGATAAACAGACACACACACACACACACACACACACACACACACACACACACACACAAACAGCCGCACACACAAAGACACACACACACTCACGCTGGCACGTCGGTGCTGATGAGCCAGAATCCGAACAGGAAGACGACCGTTCCGACCGCGGCCGCTGGCAGCAGCCAGCCCGTGTAGAACCCTGCAGGGACACACAGTGCTAAGCCTAATGCTACATGCTATCTGGGCTAGTAACCTGCAGGGACACACAGTGCTAAGCCTAATGCTACATGCTATCTGGGCTAGTAACCTGCAGGGACACACCAGTGCTAAGCCTAATGCTACATGCTATCGGGTAGGCTAGCGGGTTATGCTATACTCTACTAGCAGGCAATGCTAATGCTTCTAGTTGAACGTTTCTATGGTTACCCAGCCAGGCAAAGTAGAGGGCGATCTTCTCTCCGAAGTAGTCCCTGATGTGGTCCAGCGGCTGGTAGCGGTACCAGCTGCCCCAGCGCGCCCAGTACTGGAACAGAACCTGTCTTACACTCAGCCTGTCTGAAGACACCGACCCTGGGACCTCATAGGAACCCTGAAGGGAGGAGGGAGCAGTTAGCCACCAAGGCAGATAGACACGTAGACAGGTAGACAGACAGACAGTCAGACAGACAGGTAGGTAGGTAGACTTCTACCTCGTGTAGGGGGTATGCAGCAGAGAACACCTCTTCAGAAACCAATCGGTCGACGCCCACCTCTCCTCTCGTCACGTCACCGTACGGAGTCCTGGCCAAGATCTCATAGAGCTGGTGGACACAACACTACTGGTAAACTAGGTCCTTAACATATTAGGTCCTTAACAAACTGTTCCTTAATGTACTGGTCCTAAATGTACTGGTCCTTAACGTACTGGTCCTTAACTTACTGGTCCTTATGTACTGGTCCTTAAAGTACTGGTCCTTAACATACTGGTCCTTTACCTTCTGGTCCTTAACTTACTGTTCCTTAAAGTACTGGTCCTTAACATACTGGTCCTTACCTTACTGTTCCTTAAAGTACTGGTCCTTAAAGTACTGGTCCTTAACGTACTGGTCCTTAACGTACTGGTCCTTAACGTACTGGTCATTAACGTACTGGTCCTTAACGCACTGGTCCTTAACGCACTGGTCATTAACGTACTGGTCCTTAACGTACTGGTCCTAAACGTACTGGTCCTTAACGTACTGGTCCTTAACGTACTGGTCCTTAACATACTAGGTCCTTAACTTACTGTTCCTTAACGTACTGGTCCTTAACTTACTTTTTCATTAACTTACTGGTCCTTAACTTACTTTTCCTTAACTTACTGGTCCTTGGTCCTTAACATACTGGTCCTTAACTTACTTTTTCCTTAACTTACTGGTCCTTAACCTCCTTTCCCTAACTTACTGGTCCTTGGTCCTTAATGTACTGGTCCTTAACTTACTTTGTCCTTAACTTACTGGTCCTGAACTTACTTTTCCTTAACTTACTGGTCCTTGGTCCTTAACTTATTAGATACTTAACCTACTGGGTCTCTACTAGAATACTGGGTCTCTACTACTAGTGTACTTGGTCTCTACTAGTATACTGGGTCTCCACTTGTATACATGGTTACTACACACTTGGTTACTACTACTACTACAAGTATACTAGGTCACTTCTAGTATACTTGGTTACTACTACTACTACTACAAGTATACTAGGTCACTTCTTGTATACTGGGTTACCTACCAGCTGATGTCTCTGTGTCTTCTTAAAGAACGTCTCCTTGTTATCACTGTCCAGGAACCTATGGGCAAATCATCTCCATCAGTGCACCGGCAGTAGGTTGTAACAGAAGATCTATGGTTGAGATCCACTGAAAGTGGTTGAAGTTAGTTAAGGTTAAGGTTAGATAAGTTAAGGTTAAAGTTAGGGTGAGGGTTTGGTTTTATGGCCCCAGGATGACCTCGGTGTGGACCGGCTCCAGGACCCTCAGGACCCCAGGGTTCGGGATCCGGGTTCCTAAAACACAACCTTGGGTATAGATAACAGAGCTTGCAGATGGTTTCCTTGGGGCCCACGGGCCTCAGAGGCTCCTGGTTGGGGGCACAAACCCCAGGATCACTCATATTAAAACAAGCGTTTAGGGTAGAAGAGGATTTGATTCTTTGTGTTTGGGTGAAGTTAGGGTTAGCTCAGGATTAGTTACTTAGGATAAGTTAGGTTAGGGGCTAGTTAAAGGGAGGATGAGCGAGCTAGGGTTAGTGAGGTCAGGGTAAGGGCTGGTCTACCTGTCCAGTTTAGTGGTCCTAAAGGGGCAGGTGTAGAAGTCCGGAGGGGGGTTAGGAACATGCTGACTCATCAGGTTTGGGATGGAGAGCCTCTCCAGAATCTTCTCTGACCAGTTGTAGTTTGGTGTTTGAACCACCTGGGCCATGAAACACAGTGTTAGCATGTCAGCACATTCATTCTAGCACAAGATTATCAGTGAGTTATCAATCAATAATCAATCGTCATTCTTACAATACTTCCAGAGAAGAGACAGGAAGACGTTAAGGTAAGGGGTTAGACAGTACATGTAGGGTAAGGGTTAGGGTAGGGTCAGAGGTTAGTGTTAGTGGTTAGGTTAGGGTCAGAGGTTAGTTGAAGGGTTAGGTTAGGGTCAGAGGTTAGTGTTAGTGGTTAGGTAAGGGTCAGAGGTTAGTGTTAGTGGTTAGGGTCAGAGGTTAGTGTTAGTGGTTAGGGTCAGAGGTTAGTGTTAGTGGTTAGGTAAGGGTCAGAGGATAGTGTTAGTGGTTAGGTTAGGGTCAGAGGTTAGTGTTAGTGGTTAGGTTGGAGTCAGAGGATAGTGTTAGTGGTTAGGAAAGGGTTAGATGTTAGTGTTCGGGGTTAGTGTTAGTGGTTAGTGTGAGGGGTTAGAGTGAGGGGTTAATGTTACATGTTAGTGTGTGGGCTTAGTGTGAGGGGTTAATGTGAGGGGTTAGTGTGAGGGGTTAGTGTGAGGGGTTAGTGTGAGGGTTAGTGTGAGGGTTAGTGTGAGGGGTTAATGTGAGGGGTTAATGTGAGGGGTTAGTGTGAGGGTTAGGGTGAGGGTTAGGGTGAGGGTTAGGGTGAGGGTTAGTGCGAGGGTTGGTGCGAGGGTTAGGGTGAGGGTTAGTGTGAGGGTTGGTGTGAGTGGTTAGTGTGAGGGTTAGTGTGAGGGTTAGGGTGAGGGTTAGTGTGAGGGTTGGTGTGAGTGGTTAGTGTGAGGGTTAGTGTGAGGGTTGGTGTGAGGGTTGGTGCGAGGTACCTGTAGTGGTGCTCTGAGGCTGAGCTCCTCTGCATAGTAACAGAGGACCCTCCAGGGGGCATTGAGAAGAACATAACACACCTTCCTCTTCAGCTGGAGCCTCTCTCGCTACACACACACACACCCACAAACACACACACAAAAACACACACACACACACAAACCCCCACACACACACACCCACAAACACACACACAAAAACACACACACACACACACAGACACACAAACCCCCACACACACACACACAAACCCACACACACACACAGACACCCACGCACACACACTCACACAAACACACAAACACATCCACACACACACACCCAAATACACAGACACATATACACACACGCACTCACATACACACACATACACACACACACTCACACACACACACATAGATGGATAGGATAGGACAGCAATTAGACAGGTAGACAGACAGTTCCTCAGACAGATAGACAGGCATACAGACAGACATGTACCTGCTCTAGCAGTAGTCCTGCGTCTCTGAGTCTGGAAAGAAACTCCTCCCTCTTTATGCTGTGGGCGGGGCCAGTGGATGACATGCCCCTCTCTTCTTTCTGTCCAATCAAACTGTCCTCCCACACCAACACAAAGTCTACCAGCACAGACAGTCAGGAAGACATACAGACGGACATACGCACAGACAGACAGACTGACAGAATGCGGTCCTTAACCCTAAAGCTAATATTGATTTGATAATGAATATAGGCTAAAGCTAATATTGACACAGCAGCCGGGAGGGAAACTGTTGAATAATGTTGTTAAATGTCACCTTGTTCCATCCTCACGAGGAGACAGAATTGTAACCTTTACTCACATGAGTCATGTTCTTATTTGCTCCCGCATTCCATATTCCCTATATAGTGAACACTAGAACACTAAAGGGGAAATTCAGACACTTATTATTGGCTGGAAATCGATCTGCTTGACAAGTATTGGTCATATTAACACGTTTACCACGATTCTCCCACATTGTAGAGTCTGAGGGCAGACAAGCTCATGTTCACTTTCTTTCATATTGTAATTCTCAACCACGGAGCCGACCTTCTGCTACAACCTACTGCTGTTGCACGGATAGATATGCCTTGCCCATAGGTTCCTGGATAGTTCTTGTCGCTTCATATGGTAATTGGCGAACATGAATTTGCCCAGCAGTCATTAACTGTAAAGAAGGTTTCAAAACAACACTGGGTAGACTGGCCACTGTGGAAATACACTTATTTAAATCCTCATCCTAAATTTGCATTCACTCAAGCAAATTAGCTTTCTTCACTAGAATATCTCTGGAGCATGTGCGCCCCTTGAAGTTTCTGCTTTTTGACCCAGGTTCTGTGCTGTCTCCTCCCAGAAGTTCTGCTATAACACGGTAGGACTGCTGGATCAGAAGTTCTGCTATAACACGGTAGGACTGCTGGTTCCAGATTACCCTATTACAGCTAATTTTGCATAAATAACATGTATATGCCAGATCTTTATTGGATGAATCAGAAGATTTGTTCACTCAAAATTCAGACAGTGCTACAAAATGGGGACATCCTTAATAGTGTATTAACATGTATTAAACAAGGTGACCACTGGGTAGGAAACAAGGTGACCACCGGGTAGGAAACAAGTGGACCACCGGGTAGGAAACAAGTGGACCACCAGGTAGGAAACAAGTGGACCACCGGGTAGGAAACAAGTGGACCACCAGGTAGGAAAACAAGTGGACCACTGAAAAGGAAACAAGTGGACCACCGGGTAGGGAACAAGTGGACCACTATGTAGAGAACAGCATGACCACTATGTAGAGAATAAGTGGACCACTTCGGACCCAGCAAGCTAGCTGTACTCACCTACATGAGTCACCCCGTCCTGGAACACGTTCGGGTTGCCTTCCGGGCCAAGAGGATTCTGGGAAGATGAGTTTGGGTAACACAGTAATACAGGACCAATGACCTCAATGGTTTTCATTTTTTTGCGTAAACAGGTTGCAATGTTTTCACAACGTGCGTATGAAGCAGTACGGTCTTATCTTAGAAAATAGCTAGCGTGTCATATCCTTTAAGGGTGTTCTAAAAGATATTAACATTCACCTTTAAGGCTGTACTAAGATATGTTAACTTCCCTTTTAAGGCTGTTCTAAGAGATGTTAACATTCCCCTTTAAGGGTATTCTAATGAGATGTTAACATTCCCCTTTAAGCCTGTTGTAAGAGATGTTAACTTACCCTTTAAGGGTATTCTTTTCAAAGATTTATTTTTGCATTTGTAATGCTTTATTATAGAGTGAGATAGACAAGAAGGTATGGGAGAGAGAGGGGAAGACATGCAGCAAAAGACCACGGGCAGGAATCGAACTGAGCCTTAATGGTATGCGCTATACCCAGTGAGCTACTTTAAGGGTATTGATGTTAAGATACCAATACCATACAATCAGTAAAGCAGCTCTGTTCAGCTCCTCTGTCGTCTTCTCAGCGTCAACAAGACTCTGATTACTGAGGGAGGGGCTTCCTGCTTCACCGTCTCAGACCGGACACACCTGTCATCACCTCTGTCGCTCTCTTTCTCTCTCCCTCTCTGTCAACACCTCTCTCCCCCCCCCTCTCTCTTTTTATCTCTCTCTTTTGCTCTGCATTATTTTCTCTCTTGTTCTCAAATACTCTAACACACACACACACACACACACACAAGCACAAGCACACACACACACACACACACACAGTGTGTGTACCTGTATGTCCATGCTTCCATAGCGATGGTCTGTCTTGGTCATCATGGCAACGAGGGTAGTGTCGTCCTCTTTACTCCGGCTCATCTACAAACAACAACAACAATACTACTAATAATCATACTCATAACAATAATCATAGTTATCATGGCAATCATAATGATAGTGATAATAGTGATAATGTAATTACTGTGGTGAGTCCAGGTTGTAGTCGCCGGTTGTAGTTGAAGTATAAAAGTTATATATGTTGTAGTCTTTGTTTAAGTATCATTGTAGTTTTCTAGTAGTATCGAGGTTGGCCCATTTGTAGTTCTTGTAGCAGTTCTAGTAGTCCTTGTAGTTTTTTAAGTGTTTGTAGTAGTTTGAGTGGTATCGCAGTATGTACAGCTGTAGTAGTTGTAGTTCTTGTAGTTATAGTAGTATTGTAGTTTGTAGCTCAGAGGCAGCTTACTCTAGACTGAACAGAAACATGCGCAGCCAACAGAATAATAAGCAGGAGGCATGGCCACACACACACGAGAGGGGTGTGGCCACCCATGAGAGGGGTGTGGCCACACATCAGAGATGGGGGTGGCCATACAGCAGGGAGAACAGAGACACATAATAGATAGAGAAAGAGGAAGGCTAATAATTAACGCTTATTAAAAACATTGATGTATGATTATTATATTGTTGTGCCTATTAGACATTCATTTAGTTTCCATTTCTGATCAGTTTTACTGCATCAGATTTTCCGGTTCAATAGGACTCACTGAATTCATCGGACTCAATGGATTCATCGGTTGTTAAATATATGATACCCTTTGTTCCTGTTTCACTGGTTGTTATTTAATGATACATTTAAAATTAATAATATCAATGAAATAAAAAACATATATAACTAACTGAAAGCATAATGCTTATTAAAGGCTAAGTGAAGAGCATAATGCTACAGTATAGAATAAATGAACAGCGTAATGCTATATTATAGACATAATGCTAGAGTATAGGTTAAGTGTAGAGCATAATGCTATAGTATAGGCTAAGTGCAGCACATAGGCTAAGCGAACAGCATAATGCTATATTATAGACAATGCTAGAGTATAGGTTAAGTGTAGAGCATAATGCTATAGTACAGGCTAAGTGAAGAGCATAATGCTATAGTATAGGCTAATTGAAGAGCACAATGCTGTAGTAAAGGCAAAGTGAAGAGCATAATGCTAGAGTAAAGGCTAAGTGAAGAGCATAATGCCAGAGTAAAGGCTAAGTGAAGAGCATAATTCTATAGTACAGGCTAAGTGTAGAGCATAATGCTGTAGTAAAGGCTAAGTGAAAAGCATAATGCTATAGTATAGGCTAAGTGAA
>JAOPJO010000054.1:456930-472724 GCA_027123675.1 Molva macrophthalma | reverse complement strand
TCATACCTCCGTCTTCCTCCCCGGTGTCCTCACCTGCAGGGCCCCGGCCCATCATACCTCCGTCTTCCTCCCCGGTGTCCTCACCTGCAGGGCCCCGGCCCATCATACCTCCGTCTTCCTCCCCGGTGCTCTAACGGCTTCACCCAGCGAGCCTTACGTCTCCGCTCCCGTGTCCGCTCCCGTGTCCGCTCCCGTCTCCGCTCCCGTGTCCGCTCCCGTGTCCGCTCCCGTGTCCGCTCTCGTGTCCGCTCCCGTGTCCGCTCCCGTGTGCGCTCCCGTTTCCGCTCCTGTGTCCGTGTGGGAGAGGACTTCCTCTCAGCGTGATGCCGTGCGCGTGTGTATTGGTAAATCAAATAAAGAAATGGTTCGGTATAAATTTGAGCCTGTCCCATCCAACTTAACCTATTTGGATAATTCAATGTTTTAATGTTTGTCTCTGAACTGAACAGCGTGGTTTTCAGTTGTGAAGGAGGCACCTCATTATGGTCTCTAATCCAACTGTGAGCCACGGTCGGGGTCCGGGGATTAATAGTGAAATTCCCTTCAGATATTTCACGTGACAAACCTTGTGTGTGGTATTTGTTGGCCAGAGGACAAAGCAGCTGATATTCCAGCTTTAATTTCTCCATGTTGCATGTAACCACATGTTTCGGTTCAGAGGATAACGTTCCCTCTTTCCTCCACAGGAACCTCTTTCCCTCTAACCTGGTGTCCGCGGCCTTCCAGTCGGTGGGTTTCTGCATTCCACACATTTGTTTTGTAAAAACTGTTTAAATATGCGCATTCTTTCAAATATGAACTACCATTTGGTGATATTGGGGCCCACCATTATAGGCTAATGTGTTTATATAATGAATTCACAAAGCATTATCAGGACAGTCTTCAGGAAGCACGGCGTGTTGGCCTGAGATAATACACCACCAGCCCTCAGAGAAACCGCTCATCAGACTTACTGTTACTAAACCCTCCCAAAGGTGTAATGCAGTGTAATGCATCACTAAAACATGGCTGACCATCCGGTCTCTTCTCTGCAGTACGGAACCGGCTACAAGGAGATCAATGGGACCAACAACACATTGGAGAAGGTGAGACGCCTCCTCTCACGCAAACTCTCCTGTGTTTACATATCATGCAAATTGATAAAAAAAAAATAATAATGTTGTGTGTGTGTGTGTGTGTCCAGGTGCCCATCGGTCTGGATCAGGATGGTATGAACATTCTGGGTCTTGTAGTTTTTGCCATCGTGTTTGGGGTGGCGCTGAGGAAGCTGGGAGAAGAAGGAGAGATCCTGATCAAGTTCTTCAACTCCTTCAACGAGGCCACCATGGTGCTGGTCTCCTGGATCATGTGGTAAGGAAGTCACCTGAGGACACAGGTGTTCCTTCCTCTCCTTGGTCAAATATAGGTCATTTGAGTTTGCTTAGAGTTTAGAGCAGCCTATTTGTTCTCTACAGTCGATCACGGATGCAGTACATTACATCCTTGAGAAAACAAACTGATTTGTTTGCAAATTTGACATGATTATGTGCAATATTTCCCGGGGTGTTCTCGCTCTCTCTTTGCCCTTCCCTGTTAACCGCTAATGCTGATCACCCCCCAGGTACGCTCCTCTGGGTATCATGTTCCTGGTGGCTGGCAAGATCGTGGAGATGGAAGACGTGGCCACGCTGTTCTCCAGTCTAGGGAAGTACATCGCGTGCTGCATGGTGGGTCACGCCATCCACGGCATCCTGGTGCTGCCCGCCATCTACGCCCTCATCACCAGGAAGAACCCCTACACCTTCCTCTGGGGCATCTTCACCGCCCTGGCCACCGCCTTCGGAACCTCGTCCAGGTAGGCGTGGCCCGCGGCCGCCGGGAGAGTTATTCCAACATGCGTCTCCCTAAATCAGGAGTTATTCCAACATGCGTCTCCCTAAATCAGGAGTTATTCCAACATGCGTCTCCCTAAATCAGGGGTTATTCCAACATGCGTCTCCCTAAATCAGGGGTTATTCCAACATGCGTCTCCCTAAATCAGGAGTTATTCCAACATGCGTCTCCCTAAATCAGGAGTTATTCCAACATGCGTCTCCCTAAATCAGGAGTTATTCCAACATGCGTCTCCCTAAATCAGGGGTTATTCCAACATGAGTCTCCCTAAATGACTCGCCTGTACACCTGCTCACCAAGCATTGAGTCATTTAGAACCACTTTTCCACTTAACAAGTTAACAATCAACACGCGCGCCGCGGAATTTGAGCATCTAAAGAGAAAATGCGGGAACACGCACCGGAACAGAGGTGCAGGGTTATTGCGATCGGAACACCGGGTGAACGTTTCTTTTATTTTAGCGGTTTCCGTGACCCCGTCCGCTCCTCCCCGTTCACTCCGTCCCTCTTCCCCGCGCAGCTCCGCCACGCTGCCCCTGATGATGAAGTGCGTGGAGGAGAACAACGGGGTGTCCAAGCACATCAGCCGCTTCATCCTGCCCATCGGCGCCACCGTCAACATGGACGGAGCCGCCCTCTTCCAGTGTGTGGCCGCCGTCTTCATCGCCCAGCTCAACGACATCTCGCTCAACTTCGTCCAGGTCATCACCATCCTGTGAGTGCGCCCCGCCCGGGTTCTGTTGCTATGACGACGGGTTAATCGCACCAGCGGCGTGCGCTGCGATCACACGGAGGGCCTCGGGGTCCGGTGAGGTCGTTGACATTAAGGGGTCTGCCGGGGCGGTAGCTGTTTGGGTCTCTCTGTTTTAGAGTCACGCGCTTAAGATCAGCTGAATATTATTATGTTTTATTCTGTGTTTGGTTTTTGTAAAATCCAAAGTGGGAAGGGCAGATATCTCTGCTAGAGACTTGGTAGGCTGTTTTGCTGTGTATGAAATGAGTTTGCCATATAGGACAATCTGACTGCATTATCTCATAAATCATTAGGTCAGTCATATTTTAAGTGAGTTATAATTTGAGGGACCCTTAGAACTTCCAGACAGGCTAAACTCGGCCAATATCTGGTCCTGCACAGCTGCTGTCTCCTTCCTCCGGTGGTAATGATACTCAGGGAATCGGATGCTTGATACTTTCTATCATTCTATTTCAGTCCTTTTGGCTGAGTTAGTGATCTGCCAGTGTTGCCCGTGCTCCTCTAGCAGAGGAACGCCGATGCAGTCTCATGGTCCGCTCTGCCGAGGACCCCAGCAAGGCCATTTCTAGACCTGAGACCCGCCCCCTCAGGCCAAAAAACATCTTGCGGTCTATTTTATTCTTGCTCTCGTTTCTCACCCTAGTTTTGGATCGAATGCATAAAGGTCAATTATGAAAGGTCTGCTTAATAATAACTAACTATAAATGTGTATCCTATTATTGACTGTCATTTTTTTTATATACAAACAAAAAAAGCATTGGGAAAATAAGAATTGGCAAACGTGGCAGGCACTTGAGGCTTTCAATTTATCGATCTGAAAAAAAATGGTGGTTCAATGAAAACACACGTAACTCGGTGTCCGAGTTACGACCGAAATATGGACGATCTTGAATGCTAACCCGGGACCTTGTGCTCTGGGTACAGAGTGACGGCCACAGCGTCCAGTGTGGGAGCAGCAGGGATCCCTGCAGGCGGGGTCCTCACGCTGGCCATCATCCTGGAGGCGGTGGGACTGCCCACTAATGACATCTCCCTCATCCTGGCCGTCGATTGGCTCGTGTGAGTATTCTATGTGTTCCGTAGAGATCCTAGATTCTGCCCGGAACGGATCGAGCAGTGAGCTGGTTCCCAGGCCTCTCCTCTCGGGACGGGGCCCTCAAATGCGCCTGTACTAGCGGGAGAGAGAAAGGTCGGACATCCGATCACGCTACGGAGGAGCCATATCCACTTCACTTTCCGTTGCGTGTCTCGTTATTGTTTTGTTAAAGACTCTTGCTTATCTTTTATTCTCGGCCTCATCTAGCACACGATTTAAAACTTCCACCATCCATGCGCTGCGATGATCTGTTACCGAAAGCCAACCAAGTCACCGCTCAACCGAAAATGAAAGGAAATGTAGCAGAAGTTCCAGAGCTAATAACGGCGGTCCTTCTTGTCCCTCCCCAGAGACCGTACCTGCACCGTGCTGAACGTGGAGGGAGACGCGTTCGGCGCCGGCCTCCTTCAGCACTTTGTGGACGGCCAGGCCAAGAAAGAGGAAGGGGCGGAGCTAAGCGAGGTCAGGCCGGGGGACGCCCCCCCCGGCGCCGTCCCGGAGAGCTCGCCGCTGATGGGGAAACCGGGGGGGGCGGGGGAGAAGGAGTCGGTCATGTAAGACCCCCCCACCTTCTTCTCTGGCTCCGGCCAATCAGAATCCGGTTCTGTCACATACTTTCCCACCTCCTCAGAGCAGGGGGTGAGAGGAGAGAGAACTTTTAACAAGGGACTTCCTTGGGATGCCTGTCAGAGGATCTTCTTTTTTTTTAAGGGACAGTTGTTTTCTATTTATGATTTGACATCTTTTGCCTACCAAAATACACCATTTCTGCCATTCTTTTGGGTCCTTGATGGCTATAGAAAAAGCACATCATTCTCTGGTTGACAATAGCTTTCTAAAGTTTGAAGCCCTTTAAACGTTTACTTGGCAGCCCAGTCTGTATTCTGTACACACCAAATACACACACGCATACACGCATACACGCACGTGGACACGGACACGGAAGCACACACCAATGGACCTTCAAGCAACTCTGCCACTCCAAAGAAAGGTTTGCTGCTGTGGCAGGTTGGTCAGAGGCCCAGGATAAGATCCCGGGGCCAAACATCAACACCAGGTCCTTCCCAGACACCAGCACTCCACTGCAGTCTGATATTTTTGTCACGGTTTGTTTCTCCCTCGTAAGCCACGAGATATTTGTCAAGCACATTACTTCAAAAGCCCCGTCTGAGGGACGTTTGAAGCCTGAAACGAGCTGTGTGTTCACATGGGATCTGTACAATACATTATCTCAGCTGCTTTTGCAATGCTTTTTTTTTTTTTTTGTCAAAATCAGAAGGATTGAATCAATTTCTCTTCTGGAAACTTTTAGTCGGGGAATCTCGATGGTAAATGGTCTTGGAAAGTTTCTGCTTTAATTTAACTTATTTCTGAAGAGACTAAGATTGTGTGACCCATTGCTCCATCTTGTACTAAGTGTGCTTAATAACGTGGAGAATGTGTTGTAGGTGCCGTGAGATTAGTACTGTTTGAACTATTTCTGAAGAAGTTAGACTTTGAATTGGATGAATTATTTTATTTACTCATTACGATTTCACCTGAAATTGAAATCCGTTACCAATATGTTGTTTTTAAAACCAGACCGTTAGAAGATAAACCAAATTGGGGAATTTCCATTACCAAATGTTATAAAACTATTTATTTCCATTGTACGGTTTAGCCCTAGGCCAATTATTGCTTTACCTTCAATGCTGCTTTATTTTTTATTGGTGGTCGGTTAAGGTCTTGGACCTTGAAGTATTTTGACGAGTAGAATTTCTATACCAGAACAGGTAGTGAGGCTTCTTTACAACTGTTCCCACTCAACTGGCAGTTGGTGTATGGTTGTACGTGTTGGGACAACATCGTTGCGATGTAAATCATTCCATTCCTCTGTTCTCTGTATATGTGAGTGTATTTTGGCGCAAACATTGTTAATGTTGTGTACAGCATATGTGCAACTATTGCAGGACTCAATCACAGGTACGGAGAGAATATAAAAAGTTGTTCTATTTGGGTTATTCTCTGAATGTACTCAATTAAGAGTTTAGAATTTATGTTTTTAAGTAAGGTAAACTGTTGATTTTTCTTTTAAACATTTTTAAAATACTAATTCCGTTGATTAATCTTTATTGACGCGTATTTTATTTATGTGGATTATTGCACACTATTTGTATGTCTGTCGACAGAAAGTATGTATACACTCACACTAGGCTTTTGCCTCGGCCACCGATTCGGAGCGATCCAATGTATTTCCAAAGGTAGAAGGCGCATCAAGGCGAAAATGGGAGGAGCCGCGACGCGAAGCGCGACGAAGGAAGCGCCCAGGCGGTGTGGAAAAACCACTTTCCACTTATTTGCCAATATCAGCCAATAACAAGGGTTCGCTCGGTCCATGTCAAACTCATTTTAAGTTGTAATCGATCCCCAGGACATGAATTTAAATAATTTCTCATATTTCCAATTCAAAGCCTATATTAACATCTCATGCAATGTTCACATAAAGAGTACACACACAAGTAATAATAATCAGGCGGAACATTGTGTCTTTACTCGGAAAGGGCCTGACACGGTGACATTTGAACGAGACGCCTCCGGAGCGACTAAACGGGTCGAGCTGACCCTCAAACAATCGCTAGTGTGCGTGCACCTTATGACGCTGCGACGGTACAGACCGGAAGACGACCTTACTATCAGGACGTCGCTGCGCCACAGATTCAGATCTCCCACGCTATCCTCGAGCGCTAGGAAGAACTTCTAACGAACCAATCACAAGGGTACACGTCAGGATCGGCGTTACCAGATTGGAAATGTCAAGGTACCGTACCAGAGGGTTATTGTGTATTTTGAGGAAAAGTATCGTATCATATCCAAGATAACAAATAGATGTTGTGTCAGGAAACACGTATTTATTCAGACGAATGACTTTTTGACACCGCCTACAAATCATCATCGCCTACGTTTACAAAACACATCAAATATTAGCTGATGTAGCTATATGATGCGTGGAAGCGGAATTCCTTCAGGACTCACTCTTATAAAAACGTCCAACAGTGAAAACAAAAGATGTTCACTAAACCAAAGGCTATACTAAACAATAACAACACGAGCTGTAGTTTCTCAGCATCTCCATGGAAACTGCTCGAGTCAAATTCATCACAACGAGCCTGATTGGCTGGAAGGACGCTGCGCAAGAAGAGAAGCGTAAAAACACAGAATCCACATTTTACTATCCTGATCGACTGATTACAACTTCTAATACTAAGTGTCACAAAATAATCCAATGACCGTACATTCTTAGACTTTTAGCATTATTGATCATACAAATACGATAATAATCATACTTCTGGCAACGCTGGTCAGTACAAGTATGGCTGCTTGCTTTCTCTTTGTGTCTTCTTTGTGTTGCTACATTAAAAAAAAAGAGGTTAACCCTCCTCCACCCCGCCTCCCCCTCCGGCCTACGCCGGGGCTTCAGCAGCTCCAGTCCAGTTCAGTCCCGTCCCACCATCCACCGCCGTAAGGTCTCCATGAGGGTTATCTTCATCTATTCGTCGAAACAAATATATCAGTGCATTCATGGAGTCAAATGGAAATGCATTATAAGTTGTGTTCCAACTAGTCTCTCGTGAATGAAATATAGAGTCACAGTGAAACATTTCGACATACAGACGTAAGTAAATTAACACACATAACTCTTGGAATGTGCAGATATAATTGTGTTGGTGGAGACCGCAAGATCACATTCTAGGTTCATTCCTGTGACTGAATAGCGCCTTGTCTGTCAGTTTAAGGTACTAGAAATGTTTGCGGCGTAGTTCTTGCAAAATAGCTGAAAAGCCTCCTAGATGTGGGCTGTATAAGACAAGTCAGTTCTCACATGAATATTATGCATACACCATCTGCAGCAAAAGTTACAACATGCCGCACCATTTAGGGGTGTTGCCTTGCGAGTTTAGGAACATAGCGTACAAGTGAACAGCTCTCTCTATCCTGGACAATGGTTCATACCCGCTCCATGAGTGCCCTCTGAACAGCAGTTCAACAACAATCTCTTGGCAGTGAGGAGTTCCACGGAGTGCCACAGGAAATCCTCCATTCCTGTGGCCGTCAAACTATTTAATACCACTGAGTCGCTCTGAACGGCACTGTCAACACTTTGAACTCCAAGCCATTTTAATATTTATCATATCCAGATGAGCTGCGCAATATGCATGCAATTTACATGCATGCAAGTCACTTACTTCATTTACTTGGCCTCAGTAACTCGTACATTTTATTTTATATACGAGCATATTTGATTGCATTCTGCTGTTGGTTATATGCTTTATCTATAATTATAATATTTATATTTATGCTGCAGTATTTTGTGTCTTTATTTATAGTTGTTTATAACGTGTTTCTTCTATTCTATTTACTTTGATGTTTCTGGCTTGAGCTGAGCAACTGTAGCCCGTAATTTCCTCCTGGGTCCATAGACCTCCTTGTCTGTGTAATCAGCCCGCCTCCATTGCTATTTTCTTCATGCGGCTCTTGTGTACCACCTGGCGGTCAAACATGACTCTACAGTCGAAATATTTTCAAACCTTCACATAATAATTACTTGGCTTTACTACGTTGAAAACCACAATAAACATAGCACTGTTAAAACTTTTATTGTAAGTCAACAAAACCGGGTAATGGACACACTTTATACCGTAACATACACACGGGTAATACGCTTATGTTTCTGCTCAGTGCTGGTGTGTTTTGAAGGGTACATGCTCAGTAGTATAACACACAGAAGCACAAATTTTCCAACACTGTTTACTCGATGGACAAACATGATAACATGGGACACCCATGAAATAAATGGCACCAAAATACGATAAGTTACATTCATAAATAATTGTGCAAATGTTAATGTATCAGTGCAAAAAGCCAAGAGCTTATAAAACATGTTCAGTCAAAACCAGACTTTTAACAAATTATGTTTGTATCGTCCCATAGATATTGCTAAAGATAATGTACATTGCAGGTTCTATTGAGATGCATATTCATGGTATTGTATTATTAATCTTTATATTGTACAGCACATGTGGTACTTGCAAGATTCAAGATGGCGGCTTTTATACATTTATGTATTTGAATCAACATGAAACCAATACAGCCCAATACAATCTTCACAAATGCAACAATGCATTTTTAAATGTTATAATGCCCCGTTAAAATGTAACACACAGAATTCAGAAACTTTAAAAGAAAGCACTGCAATCAAGCATGTTGTAATGAACGTGTGTCCATTTTGTCCGTATGTTGATCTAAAATCAAGCTTGGTGGGGGAAGAAATGACAGCCATCTTTTAGCCACCATAGTAAAAAATTCCAGCCCATAGTTTTTGCGCTTGAGTCTTAAAAACATACGCTGGATTTGCTGCATTGTTTGCCAAACAAACCAAATGACACAACAGAAAGGGCCAGTGGAAATCTTAGTGATGAGGGTGTAAGACCTTCACATCCTTCACAACCTGCTCCTGTCCAGCCTCTTCCGGGCGGGGTTCGGATACTGGGGGTTTTCGATGACCCCCTCCCCAAACTTGAGCTCCAGGAAGGCGCGGGGATTGTTGGGTGCGTAGGCAGTGATGCCAGCGAAGGGCATGGGCACCAGCGGCTGAAGGAAGTGCTCGGGGAACTCCACGTCCTGCTTGTGCTCCGTCCACGTGTCCTTGGTCATGACGCCGTTGCGAGGGTAGAACGGCCAGAGGTCGACGTGGAGGTGGTTGGCCTCGCTGTACTGCACCCGGAAGAAGTCCCCCTCCACCGCCCGCTCCCACACGTAGCCGCTGGCGTCCACCAGGGAGCCCGAGTCCAGGTTCTTGAGCTGATCACAGTTGGGTATGTCCTCCAGGTACACGCCCAGGTCCACGTCGTAGTCCCAGGGGATGATGTCCTGGTGCCGCGCGGCCCCCAGCAGGGTGCCGCCCTCCAGCCAGTAGCGCACGCCGGAGCTCTCCAGGATGTTGACCACGTACTTGGCGGTCTCGCGGAGCGCTCGCAGGCAGCAGGGGGGCGTCCAGCGCTCCATGTAGAGGTAGTCCGGGGTGTCGTCCCGCACCGTGCCGAAGCAGCGCGGCGTCTCCTTGCTGCAGCCGTGCCACTGCTCCTTACCGTCGGGCAGCAGCAGGCGCTTCAGGCCGAAGCTCCTCATCAGCCGCCCCGTGGCCTCCCTCAGCCCCGTGTCCGCCTTCCACTGGTTGTGGGCCGAGCTGAAGAGCGGCCGGTGGCGGGCCGAGAACAGGGGGCTCTCCAGCAGCTTGACCTTCCAGCCCCGCAGCGAGGTCTGGATGAACAGGGAGGAGAAGAGCGGGCGGCCCAGAGGGACGGAGAGGTTGAAGAGGTCCTCGGTCCGCAGCAGCACCACGGCGTCGCCCTGCAGCGCCGTGCAGACGCTCCCGCTGCTCCCCGACGCCGCCTGCGTGTAGGTGGCCGTCCACTCCCGCAGGCTCACCCGCAGGTGGAGGCACTGAGCGGCGGAGCGGGCCAGCACCGGGGCGGCCACCAGCCTCACGGGCCCTCCGCCCTCCCCTTCCAGCTCCCTGATCAACCTCTCCACCGCGCGGCCCTGCTCCAGCTCCACCCCGTCCGGCACCAGCAGCACAAACTCCGTCTGGACGTGGAACTCGGGCCTGTGGGCCTGGGGCGGCTGGTCGGGGCTGGGGAAGAGCACCAGCAGCCGGGCGCCCCCCTCTGGCAGGACCAGGGGAGGGTAGGGGAGGGTGTCCGCCACCGCCAGGAAGGGCAGCTCCGGCCTCAGACGGAGGAAGGAGCGTGCCACGTCCGTGACGTAGTTCTCAAAGTTCTCAAACTCCCGAAGGAGCACGGTGACGCGGGGCCCGCGACTGTTTCCCTCCACCCCGGCCACGCCGCCCCCGGCCAGGCCGCCGACGGGCCCCACGAGACCCCCGGCGAGGTTGGAGGCTTGTAGACCCGCCCTCCTGGAGCCCCGGCCAAAGTCCTTCCGCTTCTCCATCATCTGCTGCTGGGCCCGGGACACATAGTACAGGATGAGCAGGTTCAGGACGATGGCCCCTGATAACAGCCCCTGGCAGAAAGTCACACGCATGGCAGCACGGAGTCAGAGCCACTTTCTATTCATGAGTCGACGAGAGGGAAGACGGTCCCCCTGAACTCATAGGCTCCAGCTGCCCATTAGTGTGGAATACTCCTTGCTTGAGACGCAGGTCAGAGCTTGAGACGATCTGTAGGAGAGAAGGAGCATCGGGGAATATAACATCGGCACTGAACCGCCCAAGACTACACTGATGGCTGAAATGAAAACAGAAACACATAATTGACAAATTTTAGAGGCAAATAGACTGTTAATAGACTGCAAATAGACAACAAAGTTGTATACACTGATATTTCATAATGGGTTTTATATGCATTTGTGACCTGTATGTATTGAATAAAGCACATCAATAATACATTCCCTCAACTATGTGCAGCTCATGCTGTCGGTCCATCAAGCCATTGCATTTAAAGATACATGTTCTATCACACGTGAAGCTTCGTCTGAAAGCACTCCCAGGAAGCTTCTCCGCTTCCATCTTCATTCAATGTTTTTAATGCAGCCTATTCGTAGCTTCCACTCATTAAAACCACCTAATAACAGCTTTAAACGCACTAGCATCACTTACCTTAAAAATACAGCATATTGTATGACATTTCTTCCTTAAAATACAGTCCGTAGGCCAACTCCGTCCATCAAGATTTGGAGTTCGTGTGTATAGTTATTAACATGTAATGCAGTGTGTTGTCAGAGCAGTGCAACATTGGGCCAGTCGTACGTCCATACAAGCATGTTTTGCATGGCTAATGCTTAGGAAGGTGTGTGGAAGAACAGACTATTTAGAGTCAGACGTAGGACAAGTTAATTTCAAGCTGGTGCGTTACATAGGATCATTATTTAATGTCTAAATATGATCAAACTGATCTGTTTTTAGACGACAGCATGCCAGATATACGAACCGTTCAAGACTTCCGATTCGGCCTTTCAACATAAAAGTTCGCCAAAAACCCACGACCTACATGGGTGACACGTATTTTTTTTTAACATTTCAAACCTTACTTATTTCTTTTCACCTTTCTAACCTTAAGACATTACGATTATTGCCCGCATATAAAATGGCCACAACGTGGACATGCTAAGTACTGGGGTCTTTATTTGTGTTTCGGTGAGCCTCCACCTCCTTGGACTCTCCCCTGCAGCAGCAAGTTACGCAGGCAGCAGGAAACTAGCAGGTTAGAGGAAAAACAAAGTAAGAGTCTGACTAAATCGTGCCAATTCTTTATTTCGATTATATATTCTTGTGTTATGTCGATGAAACATAACTAATAGTCAACCTAGTTCTTGAAAAAAAAAATGTTGACTGCATTGCATCTAGGGTTGTTAAAACGAGACGTATCACTATATTATAGACGGGTCTATCGATACGCTTTATTTTGAAGGGCAGGAAACGGAAGCAGCGGGGCTTACTCGCTTAGTAGTAATTCTGCTTTTACGTACGAGAAAGGAAGAAAGGAGAGTAGCTTTGAGTGGTCTGGAAGTGTGGGGCCTCAACTAACGGGGATATTACTATCACCATTCTCTCGGCCCGTTTCCACCTCCTTGTCCAGGCGAAGGCCAACACGGTGAGATGGAGGCGGACAGATCTGGCGGAGTGGCCGGCGGAACCAACTCCGGAGGCAGCGGCGTGGGGCGCAACCCGAACGGGCCGAAATCAGCGCTCGGACATGCGACAGCAGCCGCGGCGACCGCTGCAGCGGCGACCGGGGCGGCGATGGCTGGATCCTCGCAGCCTCGGGAACCGCAAGACGGGGATGGAGGCCTCTCGCTTCCCGGGATCTTGCACTTCATCCAGTACGAATGGGGACGCTTCCAGGCCGAGAAATACCGCTGGGAGGCTGAGAGAGATGAACTCAGGGTAATTGTGGTACATTTTTTTTGTTAGCAGGCTGCGTCTTTTCTACCGCTGCTTAATCGTAGAAATAAGAAGCGCTATCCAATCTTTCAGCAATGCAAGGAAAAATACCATTCCTTTGCCACACACAAGCATGGACGATTTTTTTGGTGCTTGGATAAGATTACGCTAATGCTAATGAGCTAACCCTACAAATATCTCAGATGTCATTGTTGTTACCAAAATCCGGTACTAAGAAATGTGCATTCGGTGTGGAGACAGCTGGAGTGTGACTGGTGTTGGAGTGTGACTGGTGTTGGAGCTGGGATGCTGTTCTTCCATTCCAGTGGGAATATCAATCCTCACGAGCCATAGTGTCGGTGTGTGAAGTTGGCCCAAGACTGTCGCTGTCACACAGTTATAATTCCCCCGAATGGGGACTAGATCAGAGAATGGCACGTCACGCCAGGCACAAAGACCGGGCGGCTCGACCCACTTTGACGCGGGTCGAACGTGTTCGTAGCCGGTGACCTTTTTACAGGCGCTGTTATGTTTCCAAAATACTGCAGATCACGTGACCAGAAAAAGTAGGATTCCAAAAATAATACTATTTTTGGTTTCATGTGTTGATATTCTGTTCCAGTCAAGGAACAGAACAAACAAAACAAACGTAGGTTGTGTTTTGTTTGTAATCGATTTTACAATCATGAGTTGGTCTAACCCTACAGAATCATTTCACTACTTCCCCGGGTCATTATATCTGCAGGCTGTTGACTATTACATAATCCAATGTAGTTACAAATAGTAGCTTGATGAAATATGAATTAAAAACAACATAGTGAGACTGTGCTCACTGCTTTTATCCCAGTGTGGTGAGGAGTGCATGTTAAGTAAAGGGTGATGTCATGCACAGATGACTGTGACAAAAGCTTTCAGTGCATCCTTTATGTATGTGATTGCTCACTACCTTGGGAGAACCAATCGTAACACTGCTATAAAATGACAACCACCAAAACAAACAAGGCGACACACCCACTTCATTCCCAAGCAAGATACATTGAGGTCTCCTCCCAGGCCAGTTTGAGGACCATGCATCTTAGCAGTAGTAGATCCTGACCAAAGGATGAATGCATGACCTCATGGGTATTTGCGTCGGTCTTCATGTACGTGCTCTCATGGCAGTTTGTGGTTTCGTGATGTGACTTGGCTCCGTAAGAGCCCACACTTGTGTTGCTGTCACAGATGGCGGACCAGACTTCCCAGGCCCCTCTGCCCTCTGGTCTTGGCCAGGTGGGACCAGAACCATATGCCCCGCGGGGACCCCAGACAAAGCACAGCGGACAGGTGCGAAGCGGCCCCCGGCCATGGGCCTTGGCCTCTTTACACACGTGCTGTCGCCACACATGCTCACTTAATCCCTCTGGGAATTCTACCAAATGTTGAGAATGCGCCCCTTCAGTAATTAAATCCTTTTCCGAGTTGCAGCTGTTTGTTAAGGGCTTGGTGATGAACAGGTTAGGTAGGTCCTGCATTTCCCGACGACAAGTCCTACATCATGTAGGAGGTCTTGTAAAATGTAGGCCCCACAATGTGTAGTAGTAGGTGAACGAATGGAGCCAGAAGGTTAAGATGCGATCGTACAGATTTCTTTCTATTTTCAATCATTGTTATCAAAAAAAACAACATAAAAGCATTGACCTAAATGACATAACTCCCGTCATGTGTGTGTGTGTGTGTGTGGGCCTGGTGATCCATGCGTGTTCATGTATAAATAACGGTGTGCACTGAGCCATGCCGTGCATACATGACGTCCATACTGTACTATTCCACAGCCTCATCTCACACACACACACAGGGCTTCATGCAGGCGTGGGTCCTACAGTAAAACAACGCTAAACAGGCCGACCATCTGTGTTCTCCCTCTGCTCCGCACTAGACTTGCTGCGTCTGACTCCAGCGTTAAACCGTGCGTTGGCAAGGGGACGAAGATTGGAATTGACAATGATGAGTTGATTACCTCTATCATTTCGACTCTGAGGGGGTAGAAGAAGATGATGATTATGATGATGATTATGGCTTTCTCTGGTGTGTCGCACACTCGCTTACTCATGCCCTCGAACGCACCGAAAATATAAACACTGGCCCAGAAAAGTTCCCTGCTCTACTTGTGGCTCCAGGAGTCTCTTCTGGGTAACGAGATGGGGGGGCCTGCGGATGAGAGGCAGTTTTGCAAGCAGCAAGAAGGACAGACTTAGCCGCCGAGGCTAAATGTGTCGGCTACACTCCGTGGGCTGACCTGTAAAAGTGTTAGCGGCGCAAGGCAGAGCCCAGCTACAGCAGATCACCCTCCACGGCGGGTCCTCCCACAGCCCACGCGTACGTGTTCATGACACGGCAGAGAGAAACACCAGTAAGACACTGGTATAAAACTAACATTCAAATATAAGCAATAGTTTGGTTTTTACTTGGTTTTATTGTCAGCATGGGTTTCCTTTTAAATGCCTTTCATTTGATTTTAGGCATAATTGGATTTTGTGAAGTGGGGAAGCGTAATGCAGCACTTCCTCCGAGGCCCTGGTAACTGGGTTTATCTCTTAGGTCACTGTCTGAAGTTTCCTTTTACAAGCTTCTGAACTCCAATATGGTTGGCAGAGATACCTTCTTGGCATATTCGTTTTCTGTCCTGTTTTCTGACACGTTTGCTTGCCTAGCCTCAGTGAAATGATTGCCGTGTTGGTGCTGTTTAGATGGCACAATGAGAATGTGTTGTCTGGCCCTCTAAACCGCTCGTTAAGCCCATTTACACTCATTAATCCTGGTATTTTGTCAAGTAAAGTTAGGTAGGAGGACTTGGGACGGGACATTGTTTGAGACTGCATGTGGGTCATGGAGCAGCGGACCAGGAGCTCCGGTTGGCCTCTTCCTACCAGAACCTGGTGGGCCTCAGGCCTGACCCTGTTAAATGTCATGTGTAGGAAGATATGTTATTATATGTTAACTACTCTGTAAGGAGGCCATGTTGGAGATGGGAGGCTGTGTGGTAAAGTTCCAGGGTATGAGAGACAAGTGGGAGCTTGTCTCTGTAGTGTGTGTGTGTGTGTGTGTGTGTGTGTGTGTGTGTGTGTGTGTGTGTGTGTGTGTGTGTGTGTGTGTGTG
>JAOPJO010000054.1:261573-272891 GCA_027123675.1 Molva macrophthalma | reverse complement strand
GTGTGTGTGTGTGTGTGTGTGTGTGTGTGTGTGTGTGTGTGTATATATGCTTGCATGTGTGTCTTTTTATGCTTGTTTGTGTGTGTGTGTGTGTGTGTGTGTGTGTGTGTGTGTGTGTGTGCCCGCTAGTATGTTACAGGAACCGTGGGCAGCAGGTGGGGCAGTGTTTTTGTTTTGCTGGGGCCGGCATGACTCACCACTGCCCCACACTTGCTGCCGCACGGCCACAGGTCTGAGGCTTCCTGTGGAATCCAGACGAGTGGGTGGCAGCGGTCTGCCACGCTGGTAAAGTGTGGACTTCCCCTCTATGGTTATGGACCAAGCCAGCTACAAAGAAACCACCATGACTTTCCTTGGACCCGGGGCCACTCAGGGCCAGAGAGGAAGAAAAAGTAAAACAACAAAAAAAGAACATATTTTTGAAGCAGTTTGTTGAGTAGCAACCATCTGGCAAAGAGACGAGGAATGTAATCATTAAAACTCACAAGTATATTCAAAGGTTCAAGTCTTTTATGGATGCCAGTGGAGTAAGATGTCACTTCTTAAGAAAACAAGGACATGGACAGGAAAAAAACAAAACAATAAGAACACACACTGTGTGTATAATGTGTGTGTGTGTATAATGTGTGTGTGTGTGTATAATGTGTGCGTGTGTGTGTGTGTGTGTATAATGTGTGTGAACGATAGCTCCTAGAGTGCATTCCAGCATCTCTTTGAATCTTGAGGCGCTGAGCTACAAACCAAAGAGCCTTTTTTGTTTTCTTCTTTTATTTTTTTTAATTTATTGTTTTCTTCTTCTTTTTTCTTTTTTAGGCCAGGTGTTGAAGAACGGCGGTCGGTTGGCGGTAGCGTGAAGGGCTTTGCAACAGGGCGGGCGGTTGGCATTTACATTCGCCACTGGATAAGAGCCTCCCCACCCCTGCCACCCACCCACCCAGCTGGTCTCCGTGCGATAGCCCCTTGGTCTGGGGCGTACTTAACACGGAGCCCTGAATGTCATCACGCAACGTCCGCCCCAAAAAGGTTAGACAACGGGCTAAGGTGTCGCAGAAAGGCAGTCCACAAACTCTGCGACCAGCACCTTCCCAGCGCTTCCACGTCGAGAAACCGCAAGGTAAAAGGACCTGAATTAAACGGGAGGGGGAGGCACACTTAAGAGAAAGCTTTTTGATGGCAGCATGATGCTACCGTGGCGTGTCGCTCTTTTTTTCTTCTTTTTTTTACTGTGTGGCGAAAAAACCTTTTAAAAGGAACACACATAAGCGTTGGGAGTTCTCTTCCATTTAGCAACATATTAATATCCCCAGGAGCTACTTCATTCGCAGGGAGAATAACAAATAGAGATTAATTAGTGCACCGCCAGGGTTATCGAAATGTCGAAGTGAAACAATAATAAAACATGCAAATTAAAAGTGCACTTTCAAGAAACATTAGGCCGGGACTTATCCATGGGATTTAAAAGGATAGGTGTGCATTAAGACATTTATTATGGCTTGCTTTCTTTAACAGCTGAAGAACCAGTGTTCCTTTAAGTGTTTTCTTTTTTGTATTGTAATACAATGTCCCTAAAACACTGGTGTTGCAATAAGTAAAGATGTATTGTATGTTGTTTTTATTCTTATTCTTACTATCCTAAAACTACAGCTGTGAATGGATGTCCACCACACAACTGTTTGTTGTTGGTCTTATAATATGACATTCAGGCACCTTGACTGGAGAGTGTTTAACTACTCTCTGCTGCTATTTCTGTGAGTGATAAGGTCAAACACCTCATTTACAGAACCATTTAGGGGGGTGGAGATTATATGTTCTTAGTGTGTTGGAGCTCTACCAGTTCAGGTGCAATCTTTCTTTTTTCCCCCTGCTGATGCTCTCTCACTGTGATGAGTTAAAACATTAAGGAATGGATTTGGATTATCTAACCGTTCTCCGTCCGTGACAATGGTTTGATAGAATGAGCTATTGGCAGGACTAGCCCTAACGAAACGATTCAACGTCTACGTTTTTGCAGACAATGACGCAAGAAGTTATGAAGCGACGACTCAAAGTAAGATGACCATTAACGTTTTTTCTGAGGTGGAGAGTGATCTTGTGGACAATAAGTTAAAGTAAGTAGCAATAAAACCTGACAGTTCAGTCTTCCTTGGGAGACAAAGAGGCGTTACATTAGGCAAGTCATTAAGAAAAACAGTCTCCAACTTAGTCAAAGTATTTACTTGTGGAACTACTTTTGATTACTTTTCTTCCAGGTGCTCCCATTAAAGAAGTGATGATGTGGGTTTTTCCCCCAACACCAGCACACAGCCCTAGTTCTGATAGCCTCCCAAATCACATATGGCTCCGTCTTCAGTCCTCTGCACGATTGGGCATCAAATGTAGCATAAAGAATGGCATCCCTTTGGTGGGGATATAGGGCCCAGGCTGAGTTGTCACAATTGTGTTTTGGACAGAACAGCCTTGAAGACAGCAATGTTGAAGTGGAGTGGGAGGAGGGATGGAAATGCAGCTGGGTAGAGTAGTATCGGCTAGGGTGGTGGTAACCAACTCTTTTCGCCTGTTCTATTTCTCTAGGTGTGAACATACTTGGGACTTCAACTCACACATCACATTGCTTTTCTTCACATTTCTTTGCATTAGTTTTAACAAAAATAGCAATTCAATGGAACATTACACTCCCCATTGCACCATCAGTAGATCTTCATTTATGAGGTTGTATACAGATTACAAAGCTAAACAGAATCATAATGTGACTAACATTACAAAACAAAAGCAAGGGTTCCACACACATCGTTTTAACCCTAACAACTACTAACTGTATGTCCAATTATGTGCAAGTATATGCATCACGCCACACTATTGTGATTAGCAGTAGTTTTCTCATGGCTATAAACGCAGGGTGCCTCTCAATAATTACAAGACACACATTTTTCCTCCTCAATAAAACATGAAAGAAGCAGAGGATTTTTATTAAAAAAAACTGCTATAACGTTATTCATAGCCCTACACACACACACACACACACACACACACACACACACACACACACACACACACACACACACACACACACACACACTGATCAAATGCCTCCCTGGTTTTATATCTCCCAGAGTCGCTCTGCTTTCTATCATGCTTAAAGGAGGCAGTGTTTTTTACTGGTGGAACTGGTTGACATATGGTATCAACATACGCCAGCAGCAGGAGATGGCTGGGGACATCCACGGACCAGTGGTCTAGTGTAGTAAGGCCGGTGTTTGATTAGAGGTTTGTGGTTCATGTAACAGTGTATCAGGGGACACTGGCTCTTTAAAGATACCTTAAAGATAACCAAAGACTGAAGCCTTTCGTAATCAAGCAATGTGTACATGAAGGAAGAGGAGGGCGAGATTGTTCTAACCCCATTACCTATTAGTATTATGGTTAGTCTTAGTATTAGGGTTAGTCTTAGTTTTAGGGTTAGTGTTAAGGTTATTAAAGAGTAAGTCTTAGTTTTAGGGTTAGTAATAGTGTCAGGGTTAAGGTTATTAAAGGGCTAGTCTTAGTGTTATGGTTAGTAATAGGGTTAGTGTTAGTTTTAGGGTTAGTGTTAGTGTTAGGGTTATTAAAAGGGTTAGTCTTAGTTTTAGGGTTAGTTTTAGAGTGTTATTGTAAGGGTTAGTGTTAGGGTTATTAAAAGGGTTAGTCTTACTTGTATGGTTAGTAATAGGGTTAGTGTTAGGGTTATTAAAAGGGTTCATCTTAGTTTTAGGGTTAGTGTTAAGGTTATTAAAAGGGTAAGTCTTAGTTTTAGGTTAAGTACTAGGGTTAGTTTTAAGATTGGCTGCACAGAGGAAGACGCGAGCTGTCAGCAGAAGGCCTGGAGGAAGGAATCGTGTCCTCAAAGTGTTTGGAGTCCCACTGGCCGATGAAGGGCCGTACCGGTCTGTTTAACTCAACCACCCGGGACGTCGCCCTGCTCCTCAGAGGTGGGGCAGGTACCGGCAGGTTGGGTACGACAGGTTAGAGAAGGGTTTTAAAAACCACATTAACTGGTTCAAACCCCAGGTACATATTACACAAGTTATCTGCTGTATCTCACAATGATGCTAATTCAGGTCAAACCATAACTGTATTGGTCAAACTATTAAGATGAACTTGCCTTACTATGCCTACTCTGTAAAACACGATCCCTAAAGGTAATCAAATTGTAACAGTAATTATTTTAATCAGTTTATAAAATGTGTCTGTAATTAGAACTTGACCTTGAGTATTTATTTTGTTTAGTTGAACTATGTCGCGCGGCACTTCACTGCCCTCTGCTGGTGGCTTGTGTTACATGACATTACGCCACTATCACATTAAAGGTGTTGCAGATCCATAGCCATCCGTCAGCTATTTGTGAATTAAACGCTCCGTGAGAATATCCGTTGTAGCTGACTTTACCTGCCTCTCTGAGAGAATTTCGATCTTAGACTGACGAAGAAACGTGGGGAGGAGGAGGTTTAAGGTTGTTTCTTTCCAAAATCTTGATCACGTCTAGCCAGACTTTGCCAGAACAATTCGCAAATGTGAACAAATCTGGAAGTTCCATTTCCAAGGGGCGTTATCAACGGGCGCCATTTGATAGACCTACGACCAATCAGGGCAACGAAACGTGTCAAATCAGCGGCAGCCATCTTGATTGTTTATGAAAATGCCTCAGCGTTGCTCCTCTTTACGGTCATTGTATCAATCCCGCCACAAATTAGATAGACGGTTGTGATTGGCCCGACCCGGGCCAGGGCTGCTGAAAATCTGTCTGAACGGGAGGGGGGCCGGAAGCATCCGCCAGAGCAAATAGAACATGAGCTTGCAGAATTGTCTGGCTCCCAGGCTTCCCCTCTTCTGCTCCACTTACAAATCATCCCTAACCTACCACAGCTTTATTGGCTGCCGTAGGCAATAAAGTTTAATACGTTTATTCCATTATTTTTGAAGAACTCGACAAACCAATATAAAGCAGGCCGCACGTTACGTCTTAATTCATTTTATTAATATGGATGTCATGTCGTGTAGCATTAGGTGGACGTTTTTATGATGGTAATACGCATCTGTATATCATAAATATAGTAACAATGAATTAGTGTTTTACTTGACGTGAGTGCTATATAGTGACAAGGCATTCAACTAACCACATGAAACATGAAGTCATACAGGAAGGATGTTTATATTTTAAAAAGCATTTGCACATTTTATTTTGTACAATCGTGTTAAAACAAATAAAACCGCATCAAAATAAAAAAAAAAGTTTGCACATTGAACATTTTGGGACGGCCTTCCAAACCATCTAAAGCAAGTGAAGAAGTGTGTTGTGAACCTAGCCCATGCCTAGCACCAAGCCCTGACTCTAAACCCTGACTCTGAACCTCTCAAGCCAAGGGGAAACCCCAGTGTGGAAAAGGGAGACATCTTAAGGAGGAACACAGGAGTGGTCCTTCCATCCAAAGACGGGCGGAGGAGGGACAATAGACCAGTAGGGAAGGTGAGGACGCACGCGAGGTGATTTTGCAGTCCAACGATGACTTCAGCTGGCTGTTCGTCTGTTGGTCATTCTGAAATGTTGCCTAACAAAAATGCATAATGATGTTTTGATAATGTTCACTTTAGGACAATGGGGGTTTATTTATCAATAGATTCTTTCAACTAGTTACTACAACTCAGCAGCGGGGTACTGACCTGAAGAACTTCCAGGTTCTTCTTGAGGATGATGCTCAGATGAATCTTGTGAGGAGACTGGCCAGATGGACGTCAGGATTCAGGTGTGATCCAGCTCAGGTGCGTCTACCCCGAATCAAGCGCAGGATCTCCACAGTGTCTTAGAACAAGGGATTATTCAAAATGACAACAGTCAGTCATTTGGCAGCCTGTTTTATCAAAACTTGCAGTGAATTCAGATGCACGTCATTCAGCGGCAGGGAGGGGCTAGGACGTCTTGCTCAAAGTGACTACAGGTAGTCTGAGGACACTGGGATCAATTCAGCTGGGAGTGGAACCCCCAGCCACTACCCTAGCCTGCCCTGTACAAGTCCACCATGTTCAGTTTATGCAGACTTACAAGGAATAGATTCATGGTCTTCCTCCAGATTCTCCTTCCAGATGCACAGCTCCTCCATCAGCTCTCGTCCACCACGTATCCCTGGTCTGGTCTGGTAACCAACAGTGATAGTTTGTCTGGTCTGGTAACAAACAGTGGTAGTTTGTCTGGTCTGGTAACAAACAGTGGTAGTTTGTCTGGTCTGGTAACAAACAGTGGTAGTTTGTCTGGTTTGGTAACAAACGGCGGTAGTTTAACATCTAGCTCGAAACACAGCCCTCAGTTTGCCCTCTGGTACAATATAGTCAGTTTATGCAAACTTTCATAACTCTACAGAATTCCTTCATCCAGATGTTCTGCATCCTTGAGGGACCCCAACGCACACCGTTAAACCCCTGGTCCTTTTGGGAATCAGTACACAGTACCTGGTATCAGTTCCTGGTACTCAGTCTCAGTCTTCCTCTGGGTCTAAAAGACAAATCACAACTTCTTATGCAGGTCATTTTGAGGAACAACTAAACCGTGGACTAAGCAACCAACAGCAGCCAGGATGTAGTTTACAATTGGGAACTTTCCTCTACAGAAAAAAACAAGAATAAACATCCAGGGCTGATTGGTGGTGGGGTTTATTCTTTGGACACCTAGCCAAAGAAATTCTGACCCAAAGTCCTAGCAGCAGTGCAAAGATAAGATTGTGAATTTTCCATTTTAAAACCTGCTCTAAACAAACATGGACATTCCTGGCAATGGCAGAGAAGGGCCAGCTTCTTCAGTTATTAGTTATTCAGGAAAATGGAAAACACAAAATGAAGCACATTTAAACACTAAAAATCATACCTATGGCCATCATATTTGACATTCAGAACAAATTCCTTCACAGTTGGTATTTACCATCCAAAGATGGAAGTCACATCATAGTCCTCCAATCGGAATGTGGTGAGTCATCAGCTTCATCTATCTATCACAAGACAACAAAAACATACTTTCATACATAGCGGACTTTCAAATCACAACAGGATATAAATGATCAGTAGACAGATTTATTATGAGTTAAATAAAATATTAGAACTTATGTGCAAGAGTGGAGCAGACTGCAGCATTCATATTAAGAGTCTAAATGAATCCTGTTCACCCACAGATTGTCATCACTGAATCATTTTGATCAGAACTAGTGATGACTGCAGTCTCGATTTAACTAGTTGCGTGGCTAGCTAGCAGCAGTGCTCTAGTCCATACTCAAGTGGCAGTGAGTGTGATAATCACTTTCAAGACAGTGTCCTTCACTCCGTTAGGGACATCCTCCTCCAGCATGGCTCCTCCAGCATGGCTCCTCCATCAGGTCCCTCCAACATGGCTCCTCCATCAGGTCCCTCCAACATGGCTCCTCCATCAGGTCCCTCCAACATGGCTCCTTGTCTGTAACAAACAGCAGTAGTTGGTCTGGTAAAAACAGCGGCAGGTTGTATGGTAACAGAAACAGCGGTAGTTTGCTCTAACGTCTGGCAGTAATAGCCCACCATGTTCAGTGTATGCAAACTCACAAGGAATACTTTGTAGATTGATGGTCATCCACAGTCACGTCTTCATCCAGATGCTCTGCCTCCAGGGATCCCAACATACCCCATTAAACACATGGTCCTCTTGTGAAGCAGGTCACAGATCAAGACGCATTTCACTTAGTGGGGCTTTACCGGGTACTCCGAGTCCCAGTCTTCCTCTGGGTCGCAAATACAAATCACTCCTCACTGGTCATTGTGAGGATCTATTTAACCATGGACTACGCAACCCACTGCAGCCATGACTTAGTTTATTATTGGACACTTTCCTCCTCTACAGAACCTTAGCATCAAGGTTGAGCCACGGGTGGTGGGTCACATTCTTAGCTAAAATAATAGCTAAAACACCTAGCTAAAATAATTCGTTACCAAAGTCCTGGCAGCAGTGTTTCTGAAACTTGCCCTAACAAACATGGACATTCCTGGCAACAGCTGACAAGGACCATGCTTCTGCTACTTGTTATTCAGGAAAATAAAAAATATTAAAGTGTTGATAAATCATTAAACACTAATTTAATTTGATAAACAATTCAACTTTCAAAGTGTGAGAGTATAGCAGACTGCAGCTTTCCTATTTAGGAAATTGTGAGTAAATAAATCCTGCTCACCCACACCTTAAATTACCCTCAAAATCTTACTCTGCAGTGATAGGTTGAATACTAGTTAAGTGGCTATTTTATTAACAGTACCGTTTCATACCAGGGTCAGTAAACGGGACACTACAGTCTAGGGACATCATTCTCCAGGCAGGTCCTTCAGCACGGCTCCTCATCAGCTCAGCACCACACCTGGTCTGGCATCAGACACCACAGCAGTTTGTTCCAACGCCTGGTAACAAAGAGTGGCCAATGTCATAACCTGCACACTTTTTAATTCAGTTTAAAAATTGACATATTGAGCAATGTATTAACTATAGTAGTAGCAGCAAAGGTGACCAAAATAGCTTATATGAGTCGCATTACTTTAAATAGGAATTTACTCTCATGACATCTAATTGTGCAGGATTATAATAAGAAAATATCAAAAATCACCTTACAATAACTGGTCACCAGACCTGGACAGGATCAAGACAGCAAGTACTGGAGTCTCCCCCTACTGTAAACACGAAACATCCATTTGAAATAAGACTTCCACACACACACACACCCACACGGGGCAATATAAAACGTTTTCCTATAAAAGCCTCCATCCTGCCTTCATGCGGTATAGAGCTAGGTGTGTTAGCAGACCCCTTGTGACAAACTACATTTTAACTGTACAGCTCTATAGTTACATAGGTACCATCCTATCACAAAGTATGGTTTCAAAAGTTATACATTAGCTTTTGGAAAGGTTTAACCTCTGACAATAAATCACCGCCCTGATATTTAGAATTACAAGGAGGATCAACAGCAGTAAGATTATACTCAAGCCATATTCAGGTTCTGGGTTGTTGTAGGAGCCACACAGCCAGGATCTCCAGGATGGAAGTGGCTCCAGGTTCTGGGTTGTTGTTGGAGCCACACAGCCAGGATCTCCAGGATGGAAATGCCAAATTGTTGCCACTTGAAAATATTTAGCCTTCAACGATTGCTGCATCCAATACTCAAATCCGAAATGTTTACGCAAGTAGAACGCAAGAACGCAGTTTGAGTCCGTCTGCTTAGTTTAAAGTACAGCTCTATTATCGAAGATGTATGTAAAATTGTAGGACAACGCAAATTAGGTTGATTTCTCTGTCAGTTAGGTTTTAAGAATGCTCTACCTAAAGTAGCGTGATATGTACAATATGTCAACTATGACCGATGCCTACTAAAGTAAAAGAACATTCATTAGTGGAGGTAACAAATTCCACTGCAATGTGTTTAATAAACCTACTGCCACAAGGTTCCGCAAATGCCAATCCTGATCGTACTGCCATGAGGTTCACCAAATGCCAATCCTGATTGTACTGCCATGAGGTTCACCAAATGCCAATCCTGATTGTACTGCCAGGTGCCTTCAGGTGAATCACCATCCAGCTAACTCACAAATGTGCCCTTTTGGTTTTTAGTAGTACGTTTAATGTAATCATTTCCAACCATAATCTGACCACATCAAGTGACCATTTTAGCCTCAATTACGTCCTGCAGTATATCTCCAGCATTTGAAGATAAGCATGCAAGGCGCTCCATGTAAATACTGCAGCACTAGAGGTTCACAAACTTCATAGATCTTTTAACTCCCATCCTCTGCAGGAAGCCTTACATCACAGTAGGAACCAAACCAGCAAAAAGGAAAATAACCAACATCTCACCTTGAGCTGAATGGAAGATCCTGTAGTCCGATCTTCTCATTTGAACACATCCAACAGACTTACCTTGAGGGGATCTAGTAGTTTGTTGCTGTTGGTTTGTTATTTCAGTGTGACTTTACATTGCAACAACCAAGCAGTAGACAGCATCAACACCCAGACATATTTTAACATATACATCTACATAGGAGGATTGATTCTCAATCCTATAAAGGATTGAGAAAAGTCTGTGTGCTTGAGGAAAGGCTACCCACCCAATAATGTTCCTGATTCACACAGCTACAGCCTTGACATGTCTGATTTAAATTTCTTCTGATCCTTTTGTCCACTTTCCCACTACTTTCCTGAACTCTTCATCTCTATCACACGAGTGCCTTACTGATGGGTGTGTGGTCGGCGTGAGCATTGATGCATGCTGGGATACTGTGCTGTCTGAAGTTCAGTTCTGTAGACGTGCCCCCTCAGGAGAAACCAAGTGTTCACAAGGCCGTCGTAACATCAGTTACATGAACTGTGATGTCCATCAAGACAGACAGGGATCCCAATGAGAAATGCCAAGGAAAATCCGAGGGTCCCTCTTCTTGGCAACTAAAACGCAACCTGGGTTTTCCGCCAGAGAACCATGGAACATATTTCAATGATCCCCTCCATAGATCTTGAAGCACTAGTGAGGGTTTCTTTACTTCCTCAGCTGAAGAGCACAGTTTAAAGAGGAGCCTGGTTGGGAGGTTTCCAAGATGATTTCTGATTCATGGGGACCCATCTCCCAGGTCAAGCTGGGCTGTCTAATACATTATCGTTCAGCCCAGGAAAGCCTTGAATATCAACGCCAGAGTACACAAGATACAATCCACAGGGCTCGCCATCCATCTAGCATGTTGAGGGTAGGAAGGGCAGCTTCGCCGCAGGTTTGAAGACTTCATCTTTAATGAGCATTTTTTGAAACGTTCTCTGGTATATATTCCAACATGTCAGATTCTGTCGATGTGGAATTCCATTAGTCGTCCATCAATTGTTCCTAAATCAGTGCAGTCCCAGTTCGTAGTCACTGATCTGAACCACGCAGTTGGCTGAAATCCAATCATCTTGCAGAGCGTATCGAGCTGGAATGAAAGCCAGGTGTTGGATCTGTCCAGCTCTTGGTGTCTTGTTCAAGTATATATGGCTGGATTGTTCAAGTATATATGGTGCCCGCTCCATCCCTTTGATTTTGGAAGTGCATAAACCAATCCGGTCAAAGACTAGACCTGCTTCAAAACCACTCAAGAATCAATTCACAGACCATCTCATGTCAATTTCACACTCATGTCATGTCAAAAAGCACCCACACACACCAGGTCAAACCATGGCCACACTCCCATGTACCCAATGCCAGGTCCAACCCTGACCCATGCAGTACCCAATGCCAGGTCCAACCCTGACCCATGCAGTACCCAAT
>JAOPJO010000054.1:244708-255198 GCA_027123675.1 Molva macrophthalma | reverse complement strand
TTTGATGTGAGCCGCTCTACAACACACCGAGACTCGCCGCAGCGGGACGGGGTTGCTTTATCGACTAAACACAATATACTCTGTCGGAAGAGAAGCCTTTGGGTCCACACGAAACTAGTGGAGAATGAAGCCATATCTCGGCCTAAATGTCATCGGGCATTAAGTTGAAGCTAGGTAGCGCAGCCAAGTTCATGCAAATCCAATGGTCGTGGACTGGCTCACTGTACTGGCGTAATGGAGGCGCCCTGACTGAACTGGACGTCCTGATCTTTCAAACACTGCCTGCAGTTTTCTGATGACCTGACAGCCTTTCCTCGCTTCATTATCACAGCGGTATGTCTGCTTTGGTTTCTTGGTAAAAAAAAAAAAAAACCCTTGTGTGGATATCCAGGTGGTGGTCAGATAGGTAAAAGTTACATCATTTACAAGAAAAAAACACCCTTGGAAATGACTACTATGTACTGAACATATCCTACTGTAATACATCTGTTGGTATTTTTAGTTACATTTTTAATCATTATACATACAAAGTCAGCTTTATAATTTGGGCAGTGAACATGAATGATAGTACTTTAGCAATATCAGTAACTGATTCACAACCATTATTTATAATGGCACATTGATCCAACATTGATCTTTTTTCATTAGTGGCAAATTGTAGTCGGCAGCACCAAATAATGTCCACTGCTTGATTGTTTTTGTTCAATCTAGTATCCAGCCTCTCTGACCCAACTGAAGATTTATATTAACTGGAAATGAAAACATGAATATCGAGGAGCAATCTCTAGATTTGTGCAATGTCAAAACAAAGAGCAGCGTGGGCCACGATGTCAACAGCACCCACACGGAGGGGGTTCTGTCCCGGATTACTGAACTGATGATGGATGGTGACCTGGGCAAACAGAACAATGTCACTGCAGAGCCCTGTGAGACATACTTACTTCCCCAGCTGACTGACCCCCTGAGAGGGCTGGAGGAGGACAACCACCCGGCCCCGGGGACACGGGGACTTGACGAGGTGAACGGGAATAAGACCAGCGGTTCCCCGGACGGCACCACAGCCGGGCACCCGAAGGACACGGAGGGGTCCGGTCTGGAGCAGAACCAGGGGGACATCAGGGTGGAGATTATTGAGCAGAGGAACACGGAGAGTGCGAAGTTCGCCATCGGGGACGACGCCGGGGACATGGACATCGGGGTCGATCTGAGCCTGGACGAGAGCGGGGTCTTGGAGGCCGATCCAGAGAGCACGGAGCCGTCGGTGACCGCGGAGTCGTCCGCGGATACCTGCAGATACGCCAACAAGGAGGCGGAGTGCCCCTCCGAGAGAGTCCAGGACGGTACAGAAGCTGCCGCGGCCCACGAGCAGGCCCTGACGCCCCCCAGCTTGGAGGGCGTGGAGGACCATCACAGAGCAGATACCAAGAAGGTGACCTTCCCCTCAGATGAGGATATAGTTTCTGGAGCGGTGGAGCCGAAGGACCCCTGGAGACATGGTGAGTCCTTGTGCTTCTGTCAGCCTGTTTGGGATGTGTCAGTGTGGAGACTTAAGTTCTGTAGTTCTTAAGTTAAGTTCTGTAATGTTTCGATCAGAACTAATTCAATTCAGAGTTAATTCAACAGGGGCAGCGCTGGTGGTGCCATGTTTTAGTCAGAGCGTTGAACTCACTAACAGCTGTCTCAGCACTCCAAATATGGACTAGGAGTCTCTTCATACATTAGGCTTATTATAACATGTTCTCAAATCTTGAGATACACGTCACAGAGCCCTGCTACTTGAGTCATGCATTCATTTGAGTATTTTCATAATGATAATAATATCATGCCTTTTGAAACACTTTTTTCCAAAGCGTCCGATAATTCCGTGTGTGCGTACATTTGTTCCCGTGTGCGTCCCAAAGCTTGAGGGGTCAGTGACCATCCTGGAACCCTCAGCCGAATCCCACTGCAGTGTAATAACCCAAGGCCACGCTGTTGTCTTTAGGGTCAGCAGGTCAGCTGTGTGTGCTGGGTAAGAAAACGCCATGCAATACATTCACACAATATATATTAGGGTATTGTTCCCTCGCACACGTCTGCAGACGGAGCCGTATTGGGCCTGATACTGTCTACCACTCCTTGAGGTGTGCCTCCTTTGGTAAAGGTTTCGTTTGTTCAGAGAGAACGCTGCTGTAGGAAGCACTGCAGGATGTGATGCTGGCTCTGCACTATTGATACAGCGTACATGTCTTCAGCGTACGTCCAGACGTCTACAACTGCTCAGGCTAGGGAGGTGGGCACAGCGGCAGCCGTGGTCAGAACACATTTCATAGTGGCCTCCGTTTGTTTTTGTGATCATCTGAAAAGGCTGAACTGTCTCCCAAGTGGGTTGTTTTCTCTTTCTCCAGTTTTGTTGTTGTGTGTTTAGTTGACTCAGCTACTTCCTGGTGTGTTCGGCGTTATGCTGGTCAGGCCGCCTGTCTCTGGATTCTGATTGTTGCTCAGTGTACCAAGTGTGGGCCACTTGAAGCCAAGGGTCATTGAGGCAGGGCAGGCCGCTGGGGGAGGGGTGCAGGAGGACACGCGAGACAGCTCGGTTAATATGTACACACAAACCCGCTCCGTAGTCCTGCGGAAGGCTGCTCGCACACGGGGACAAATCCGTTTCTCCTCTTCTCATTGAAAGGGCTCTAGTTGTGGAAATGAACATGGAATTGTTTTTCATTTTTAATATCGCTTGAACGAGTCATATGCTTTATGTCTGCTCCTCAGACAGCTTGTCAGGCTTCCTGTTTCCTCCATCTGGAATCTTTTCTGTTATTATTTAGTGGAAGCGTCGGGACTCTGTTACCTTGCTCCACTGGAACGTGGTGAAAAGCCAAAGGTATCCAGATATTATGTTCTCGTTCTACATAGTTTATCTTCAGGGGTATTTAAGTTCCAAAAGTCCAACTGATAGGATCATGGATAAAAAGGGAATGGACGCCGGTGTCTGGTGCAAAAATCACATGACGTTTTATATGTTTGGTAAGCCTTAAATATAACCATTTAATGACTAAGGAAACATAAACTTTTCAGTCTAGCAAGATGAGTCTTGCAAAAGAGTACTATCTAGCAGCAGAAAGCTACACACTGAAGGTCTGCTTTCTCTCGATGAGTTTGTAGCCGAGCGCTAAGGCCTGTTTAGTGGCCCAGGTCTAACAGGTGGAAAATATGCAGATCCGTTTGGTTGACCACTAGTTTTAAATCAACGTCTGTATAATCTTTAGTCCTCCACTGCCATTCAAAGCTGTGCTCCCTTCCTCATGTGTTCTGTTGTACAACTGTCTTGGGACCCTGAATTATCCTCGTGAATCTTCCCCTGGTCTCTCTTTCGGAGATCGCTGAAGGCTCCTGAATGTTTGCTTAGAATGACAAAGCATTTGTGTTGTAACACTAAACCAGACACATGGGAACCATGTGCCATGAAGTGCCCCGAAATCCAGCTTCCATTAGAGCAAATCAATTGAAATACAGCTGTTGTTATAAACGATAGGATCCGCTGCTTATCAGATCTAATGAGTGGTGTGGGGCTGACCTGTAGCATCTTAACTAAAGTAAACTGGACCAAACTAACAAGCCGTAAAGTAGCCGTAAAGTGTTTAAGAATAAACAGGCACCGCGTTACGGATATGAACCTCCGCTTGAATCCCCTGAAGGTTCTGGTGCAGTGATGAACGCTCATAATCTGGTTGTCAGGCAGGTCTGTCATCGCTCCTTCCTGCGTTGACCTTTCCCATAGGGAGTGAATAAACACGGCAGACTCTTTTTCCGACAGGTTAACGAGAGATTTGCTATTGAAAATGGCATCGAATTGGTCTGGAATGTCCCAAGAACAAATGTCAGGTATCCGCTATTCACCTGGATCTGTTTTTCTCTGGCTGGAGGCCTTCCACACGTCTGTCTGAGTATGTCCGCGCTTGTTCGCAGGCGGGGACCACAAGCCAGGAAATGAAATGTATCTGACGGTTCACCCCCAGGCTCTTCATGGTTTACCCTGGGCCTCAATGGGCCCAGTATCTCCTGATCCTGGATCTGGTTGTGCAAGCTCTAGTCTTTAATGTCATCCACCAGGACAAACACAGCGACCCATCGCAGTCTGTAGCCCGGCTCGTTCACCGCGGGGTTGTGCCAGGCTTGGATCCCTCGTCGCCGCCGTTCGTCATTCATCGCTGTAGGAGAAGCTGCTCTCAAAATGTCTAATGACTAGTTAGTAAATATATCTCAATATTTTTAATCAAGCTATTTAACATGAGTCTATCATGATTGTTTTAGAATGGATAACATTGTAATGAGAAAATAGGAATGGCATTGAAAAAATGTCCACAACCACTATACAATCTGTAGGCTTATACAAAGTCACTGTATTCTCCATGGTAAGAATCTTCATTCAGATGGGCTCAGCTGTTGCAGAGAGATATTGCATATTAAAGATGGAGATTGTCAGCATTCTGTGTTGTTGCCTTTTACGTCGCAGAATGCACATAATAATGTAGCGCTACTGTGAAATACAGCCTGTATGGCATCTTTAATGACAGAGACTACGCTGTTGCCTCCCAAAAGATGCTTTGCTCAGCGTAATTAATCATTAGGTTGAACACCGGATTCATTACTTGATACGTTTTAGCATTTTGGTGAACTGTAGATTGTACGTCCACTTCCAGACACAATTTACATTATATAATTTAAAATCTCACCTGAAATTGTAAAAGTCCCTAATCCTATGACAATCTCTGGCTTCTGGCTTTCTATAATCCACTGTTTACAAGGTGAATGTTTTGGAGTGATTGTTCAGTAGCGCCCTATATCTGGTGGTGGACAGGCAGTGGTTAAAGACAGGAAACCCCTATCCCTCATGATCCTTAAAATGATCACAGTCCTTCAGTACATTGCAGTTCATACAACGTATTGTTCTGTCACATCCTGACATACCGGATCCTCCCATCACTCCAGCTCTAGCTCCCACAATTACACATGTTTACGTTCTGTCAACACATCCCTCCAAAGGGCCCTACAGGGCCGCTGAAGCGTACAGGACAACTACAATAGTGCTATAGGAATCAGAAACAAGAGGTTTGTGGTTCTTTTAAATCTGCTTAGAGATTAGTGTATTCGTGGTATTGCCCAGCAGTTGTTTGTGCATCACAGTGTAGTACGAGACAACACAAGTTGTATAACTAATAAAAACACCGGCTGATGAGATGTTTTATTACTTATACAACACAAGTTGTATAAGTAATAAAAACATTGGCTGATGAGATGTTCCCTGAAGGGAGGGGGCCTTCAGATGTAGTTTTGTTAGGATGCTTCTTCTCGTTCATCGCTGGACACAGCTGTGGTGTGGGCACACACAAGCAAAGCATGCGTTTGCAACATCATTGCATCACACTACAAACTTCGGCTCCCAGGTCATCTTTTGTTGTCCTGCTACCTGTGAATGTTGGCCAATCACCAAAGCCTTTTAAAAAGGTGCTTTAACGCCATTGTGTGCATGTCCTTCACTTACTAAGAACCATGAGCGCATGTGTTGCTACTGAGAGACTACAGTGTAATCATAACTAGTCCATACTAAATGCAGGCCCACATCTAATTCCACAAGTTGTATCTGCAAATAGCATTAATCTTACTAGCGCTTGATTTAGTGTTTAACCGTGTGTACGGAGAGGTTGTAGAACTAGCCTCACAGTAACACAGAAATTAATCTTGCACACTAATCAATACGTATGGCTCTCAGTCCATTCTCATTCAGCAGCATTTGTGGTTTGGTGACAAATCCGTTCATGTACTCCGTGTTAGCAACAAGCTGACAGGGTAGCTGGTCATGTGCCTTGGTTTTCTACTGGTGCGCGTAGCTTAGCTCGAAATATTGTGTGTGTGAGTGCGACCGTGCCCTTGAGTGTTTAATCATAAGGACATGTGACCTGAAGCCTTTTGTACCCACTAATAAGAGATGATTTTCAAAGGCCACATTTGGCTATTCCACAAAGGGTAAAGTTGAGAAGGATTGAGATCGAAATATAGTCCTGAAAAAACATTCAAACCATTTATGGGCTTAAGGCTTGCTATAGTTGAGTAAATGTTATTTCTGTTGCCCTTAATCACAGTTTAACTTCATTTATAGTCGCTGAGCATGCACTGGGGTTCACACAGCGATGTGTAGTGTACTGCGCACCTCGGACATCTTTACGCTCTGCATGCCGAGCGCTCACACCCCATCCATCTCACCGTGATGCCACGGCCCTCATCACGGCCCGCCGTGATGGCAGCATTACAAACAAAACGGTTCAAGTGAAATCAAATTGTTGTAACATTAGTGATGTTGGTGTAGAGGTGCTGGCTAGTGTGTAAGGCTGTCTGGTGGGGTGGCCAGGTGTCCAATCATCATCACGCTCACAGTCTTAAACCAATCATGGTGGGGCCCATAGCTGAAGACTTCACTTGCATTTGGTCGTCTCCACAATGACATCTGGTGACGGGCTTATCACCAAACTGAATCGTGTACCTTCATTGATCTCTAATGCCTTTTTTCTGATAAAGTAAGTTCATGAAAACCAAATGACCAAATGCATAACGTTACGTACATAAAAAGGATCTAGAACAGTAGGGCTATAGTTTACATTTTACTTTATTCACTTTTTATATCCTTGCAAATTACAACGTACCCTTTTATTCATGGTATTTCTTCCTCCCTCAACAAACAGGAAAATATGGCCCTGCAGCGCTCTTATCAGCACCTAGGATGCTGCAGCGAACTCCTTCTCCAAGTCCTCCCTGATGTAAATATAGTACATCCAGTTGTCATGCATGATATCCCTTGTCTCAGTGGAGCCATTTCGAGGGACAGTCATTATCACAAGGCCTCATAGCTCTGCTGGTCCTGCCCAGACACGCACTTTTCCTTTGGTCTTTTTTTAATAATTGTAATTGTCACTTTTTTTTAATCCACTTTGCAGCACACTTAAAAATATTTGAATACACAATAGGATGAATTTGTTTTGTTGATAATACTAATAATCATAATAATAATGTACTATTATTATCGGTTCATTCCCCTGACAATATCCTTTTAACGTGACTTGCTTAATGTCCAAATTTGAGTAAACTACAAGATCTAAACTGCATGTCCCAACCGATCCACAGCTGGTTCATTCATCACATCCAATTGATGAAGTTCCTTATATAGACCCAATACTCAAAGTTGCAAAACAGGTCTGAACTCACCCGTTTAAAACCCATGTCTCTCATGGACACACCCCATATCTCCTTAATAGCCTGCATTGTCTTTCACTGCCCGACCTTTAAACCATGCTCCAGATCCAGGCCCACACAGGCCGGTTTAACCCACCAGACCCAGGCTCTCCGCTGGGCGGTGGCTCTCCCCCTGCCGTGCTCCCTGAGCCGGCTGTCATGTGTGGATGACGCCGCCGTCCCCGCAGCGCGTCTCCGTTAGACGGTGTGGGAGTCTGGGGCCCGAGGGCCCAGTGATGGGGGACATTTTGGACACTAGCACTAGGAGGCTAAATAGGAGCTGGTGACGACACGCTGGGTCCTCTACGGTGGTCGAAATACGCTTTGGAACGTGTGTCTCGTGAGTGGTTTCCATAGAGATTCACCCGTTCGTTGTCCTTGATCATCACTCTCCTGTCTCTAGGGCTCAGGAAGGAGCTGAGCTGCATGGGTGTGGTGGTATAAAAGTGCCATGGCATGATTATGTTTGCCAAAATCTTAGCACAATAAACGAAGCCTTGTTTCTTTTTCTGAACTGCAATGGCAGTTCCATGTCTGAATGCCATTCAATCTTGTTCTGCTGATGAGGAAATTCCTTTTTGGAAGATCCTAGTTCAGAGTCTTTCACTGGGGCCTATTGAGGCCAAACATAGCTACCCTCTAACTGCTGAAGGGAGATGGTTTCACCTCCCATACCTCCCCCTATCCTGGAGTACGGGATGGTTTCACCTCCCATACCTCCCCCTATCCTGGAGTACGGGATGGTTTCACCTCCCATACCTCCCCCTATCCTGGAGTACGGGATGGTTCCACCTCCCATACCTCCCCCTATCCTGATAGGTATGGGGTACAGTGTTTTAATGTAATAACTCAGGACACTTGATTAGCTGATGTTGTGTTCCACTTGGCTGGGGATCCAGACTGCATTTGAAGAAGATTTCCTCACCATCTGTTATCCCAGCCCCTGAGATAAACTCTTTCACCAGTCAAATGGGAACTTTTCAAACCGAAGCGTGACAGTTGCTTAGAAGTGGTGACGCAGTCCTTTGTGTTAATCACCTATCCCCGCCCCCGTCCCCTGACCTTTGTGTCAATCACCTATCCCCGCCCCCTGTCCCCTGACTTTTGTGTTAATCACCTATCCCTGCCCCCTGTCCCCTGACCTTTGTGTTAATCACCTATCCCCGCCCCCTGTACCCTGACCTTTGTGTTAATCACCTATCCCTGCCCGCTGACCTTTGTGTTAATCACCTATCCCCGCCCCCTGTCCCCTGACCTTTGTGTTAATCACCTATCCCTGCCCCCTGTCCCCTGACCTTTGTGTTAATCACCTATCCCCGACCCCTGTTCCCTGACCTTTTTGTGGAAGACAGCGGGTTGTTGAGCATCTCAGGAGGTGTTCTATCAGGCGTTATTGCTCTGCAATACTCTTTCAATGTTAGCAATCACCTGTTATTTAGCATTTATTTAGCATTTATTTTGGTGGTGCAATATTTGGGAAATCGAAAATGTTTTGACTTCACCTTTACCAAAAAATCTTTGCAAGTCCGGGATTCCGTATTTTATTGAGGGATTTTATCTTTTATGTGGTTTCACATATCGCTTCAACGTTGGGGTCAAAGGTTCTTCAGGCAGTGTCTCTGTCGCTCTCATATGAAAGTGACTGACTGAACATCAGCTATGGGGGAATACACTATAGACATCTTTCAGTTCCTCACACAAAATACCTTTGGATCCCCATTGAGATCTTTGTATCAGTATATGAACATGTACAGAAGATATGTGGTTAGTTGCTAGTAAACGATGCTTTACCCTGCGTGTGCATGACATGTCATTTCATGTGGAAGCAAAACACCACCAAACTCTCATTCTGCTTTTTTCAGCTGCCTTTCTGTGGTCAAGTGATGACAAATGTGTGTGCCGTGATTCAGACCCAGCAATGCAGAATGAGGAGAAGCAGATGTTGACTGTCTATAGCTGGTGATAAGCATCTGAACATTGTACTTCCAGAAAGTTCTGTTCTCAGGGTTAGGCCTCTGATTTGCAGTTGTGCAAGCGTAATGTAAGAATCCAAGAATTGTTTAACCTCGTACGGCTTGTGCGTGTGTATTTGTTTCGTTCAGCCCCTCATTACCCTTTAATTAAATGACTCTTTTAGTTATAAAGGAAGGCCTAAGTGTAGTAGATAGAAGTAGTCTAGTGTTTTCCAATTCGGTTGCATGTTAATCAAAAAATAGCTTTCATGAAATGCAGTGTCAACGGAGAATTAAAATTTAACTAAGAGCTAAAGTGTGATGGATAAAAGCATCTGCTAGTAATCCCAAATACATTTTATTAACAGAATTAATTCCTCAGCCACTCTTCAGGCAAAGCAATATTTTAGACGGTAAGCCAAGACAACTTTGGACTGATAACTTCTGCTTGGCGTTTATTTCTAAACGGAATGATTAATCAGTGGATCAAAGGAGCAGCTGGCGGTGTTGCGACAGCCTCTTCTCGGGGTTAGTTAGCCCCAGCACTTTCTCTTCCCCTTACCCTGTGTGTTCTGTCTCCCCTTCCCCACACATTCAAACACCTGTCCTTACTTGTTCCCTCATTGTTCTGGGGTAAGGTGAGAAACCCCGGCCCCCAGATCCAATATGTGTTTACACCCAGCGTCCTGTGGAGGAGGTGCAGAAACAGGAGATGGAGGTGCCCACAGGAGCGGGGCGCTGGGGAGGGGGTGCATCAGACCCCTGAACGGGATGCAGAAGGAATGCATTGTGGACCGTTTGTAATCCCAGTCATGCTGTGAACTTATGCAAGACAGATATGAACTTATGCAAGACAGATATGGGACTGAATCAAACTGAAGAGCGTCTACACACACCAACGCGTTTGTGAATCTGCTGGCATCTTGTTTTGTTAAATCTTATTTGCATGTAGTTCCACACTGGAACGATGACATGCGTTGAAACACCTTCCCGTATTCAACATGTGACGGTGGTAAACGCCATTGTTTTGTTACTCCATTGCTTCGCACCTGCACATGACTCATCTCGAGCCCGGCCTGTGTATCTTGGGAGACGTGTTTACAGTTCATAATGGGCTGCCATAAACGGGTTCCTCCCCTTTTATCGTTTCCCGGAAAGAAGCGGTATAAGAAGGTGAGCGGAGCGAGAGCCTCGTTCCTTTAGCCTGCGGTGCACGGGATGGTTCACCGCTCCCGGCCCACAAGTTTATCCTGTTAGCCAGGGCCCCAGGCC
>JAOPJO010000054.1:173001-184391 GCA_027123675.1 Molva macrophthalma | reverse complement strand
ATCAGAATGCATCATGGGATGTTCTCTCAAACACTCTCCCCTGGTATAGGGCTCATCAGAATGCATCATGGGATGTTCTCTCAAACACTCTCCCCTGGTATAGGGCTCATCAGAATGCATCATGGGATGTTTTGTTGGACAATCCTCCCCATATTGAGAGGACCCAAGAGAGTTGTAGTGCTGTAAGATCCTAAACCAACATAAATTCACCGTTAACTAGGCTAATGAAAACTTTGTTTTGCCACGTCTCGCGTGAGAACGCTGCGGCAGAATCAAACACGTCTCCCCGTAAGGACAAATGTGACGTCGCAATGTACACCCCCTATATAACTACACTGCTCAATGAACACATCATGTAGTCCATCGCTCCCGTTCCTAAAGTACCCCAGACAGTACGAGAGAACGCTGATCCTTAGCAAAAGAGAATGGCTGAACCGCTGTGCTGCATCTTGGTGAGGAATAGCAGAGAAGAATGTATTTGGTTCCATTGACTGAATAACTCAGTGAGCTCCTCACCTTCCACCCGACTCGTATCCATTGTCTGGATGATTGGCAAATGCATTCCAAGTTCAGGTCTTCATTGAGACAATAGTTACAGACTGATAGTGGTTTGAATGTACCATCAACAGGGCTTCAGTGCTTAATCAAATGTTGTGTAAAAATAGATGAGTTTGTTGCATAAGGACAGAAGGTAGTACATCCTTTCAATAGGCATGTTTGGAGATGACTTGGAGAAACCTAACGCTGGCCGTGGTGTGCTACGAGAGGAGAACGGTATGAGGCAGACTAGTCACTCGCAGGTTGCTTTATAGGCTGGAGTTGGGGCATTGCCTAGGATGTGATTAAGCGGCTGAAGCCATGTATTTTTGTAAGTTATCAGACACTTGTCAGGATGTGAGAGAAGGCTATAAACAGGAAGGAGTGGAATGTGTTTCCTGTTAGAGGGGGCAGATTCCATGTACCATGGTGACTAACGTACACGTGTGCAAGCCCTGCCAGGCACCAGGCACACGCACACTGCATGTACACTGCATGTACACTACACGTACACTACACGTACACTGCACGCACACTGCATGTACACTACATGTACACTGCACGTACACTGCACGCACACTACACGTACACTACACGTACACTGCACATACACTGCACGCACACTGCATGTACACTACACGTACACTGCACGCACACTGCATGTACACTGCACGCACACTGCATGTACACTACACATACACTGCACGTACACTGCACGCACACTGCATGTACACTACACATACACTACATGTACACTGCACGCACACTGCATGTACAGCCACAAAGAGAGAGAAGCCAGCGTTTCTATTTAAAATCAGTGGCTACAGTTAAGAAAAATAATAATCCAAATGTAATGTGGAACAACCCAAACAAACAGGAGCTGGCAGGTCAGGCAGCACTCATGCATCTGGTCACAGTGGACACATGCCCGGGCACACAATCCGCTGATTTACATGCTCGTGTTGCACCGAAAACACTGTGCCTCTCTCTCAGACGGCACAAAGTGAATTGGAGGAGTTGAGAGCTCCTGTTGGCAGAGGGAGCTGAGCCTGTGTTTATGAAATTAACATTGGGCGTCCTTGAGGAGTTCCTGATTGAATCACTGGGGGCCCCTGACGTCATCCACGGGTTAAGTCATACTTTGGAGTGGCCGGGGAGGAGGGGTGAGTCACTCCTTCATTGATGGCCGTCTCCATTGAGAGTTAAAATGATGCAGGTACCGACACACACAGGTGCTCTGCTAGTGTACAGCTCTGAACGCACACGCGCATCGCGGTTACAAAGATGAAACTGATCTCATTGAGCTTTTCCATCACTGAGCCGGCCCTTAACGATGACCAATCAGGGGCTGCAGGAGACATGAACATGGGAAATCATTCTGAAATGTTGCACGAAACTGAAAAGAATGCAGTTTCGGTATACAGCTTGCCAAATTGTTGTTCTGCACAGATGTATGTTCATGAATAAATATGACATTTGGTGGAGGCTTCTATCAAAAGAGTCCTACAATCCCAGGATGAGGGTGAAGTCTCAGTATGGCTGTCCCCAGAGGGACGGGAAAGACACAGCGTGTCGCACGACCATCTTTGTAGTTAGTGTGCCCTAATATGGAGATTAGGGCACTACTAGCCTGATTGAATAAAGTGTTTGGTTATACAATGGGTGTACATACTGTATGCAACAGGTCTGCCGCCAGCTTCAAATGAGGACTGAAGTTGCTACACATGTATGGATATTTCGTTACTCATAAAAGTTAACAAGGTTGTCTCGGCATGTTTTGATTTTGTATATCAGTAATTTATGTTAATGGTCATTTAAACGCAAAAAAATCATTGAAAGATCAAGAGACGTGGGTTTTTATCAGACCATCCTAACTATTTGGCTACTATTAACTATAAGGCTTGACCTGTACGGTTTACAGAAGGCAATGAGTTGGAGTATAAACAGCAGGCCTACACCTCCCTCCAGTGGTGGGAAAAGGAATTATTTTCCAAACAATGGTCCCTTTATTAGCAGGCAACTGCTGCCGAACATGTCCACAGGCTTCAAACGAAATGCAAGAACACAGCGTTACCAACATTTGTATTAAATACATAATAGAGGTGGGAGGAAGGGACTATAACTTCAAGTACAATATTATGCAACATCCAAACCTTCAAAAAGGTAAAACATTGACAATCACATATCAAAGGAGTATGAAATCACATCCTGGCATCTAATAAGTGCTTCTCTTTGTACCCCGATGGGCGTCTGCAAATCTGAAACTTGAAAGTTAAGGACATCGATGTCAGATGCCCCAAAGGTGGCGTCAATCTTCACCTTTTCATACATGTGGAACTGGATCTTTTTGTTAGCCATGGATATAAGACATCGCAAAAAGCGTTCCCTCATCATGGATCGCGCCTGTTGCTCCGTCTGCAGCGATGCAGGATCCGTCGCGGGCTCGTTGGAGGCAGAAATGGAGGCCGTGCAGAGGGCAATGAAGCGGGGCGAGTCGGGGTGAAACCCTCGGCTGTTGGGGTCAGGTCCTCGGGGGAGGCGGACCACAGACATCGGGGTTTTCATTTTGGCTCTCTTCAAATCTAAATCAACAAATGATAAGAGAATATAAAGAAATATAGGATTATGGATTTGATGTTGAAGTAACCTAACAACAGCCAGTTAACTCTTAGAGACAACTGAACATGTGAGTTACTGGGAAGGGAAATACAAGTATGCCCACAGTCTGCTGAACATCACTGCAGTGTTGTTAGCATGTAGCCTAATGCTATATGTTACAACCTGGATCTATAATGAATATAAGAACAGTGTTGTTAGCATGTAGCCTAATGCTATATGTTAAAACCTGGATCTATAATGAATATAAGAACAGTGTTGTTAGCATGTAGCCTAATGCTATATGTTACAACCTGGATCTATAATGAATATAAAACAGTGTTAATAGCATGTAGCATAATGCTATATGTCACAACCTGGATCTATAATGAATATAACAGTGTTGTTAGCATGTAGCATAATTCCAAATGTCACAACCTGGATGTATATAACAACCGTGTTGTTAGCATGTAGCATAATGCTATATGTTACAACCAGGATCTATAATGAATATAAGAACAGTGTTGTTAGCATGTAGCCTAATGCTTTAGGTTACTATCCTGGATTGGACCATGGATGTATAATGTATATAAGATCAGTGTTGTTAGCATGTAGCCTAATGCTCTATGTTACAATCCTGGATGTAAAATGTATATAAAAACAGGATACAAACGTTCAGTCAAAACAGATTGAATTAATCAAAACTTCGTAGATTGATCTGGAATCAGGAACTTACCAAGCACACATAGCTTGTCGTTTCAATGGATGTCAACCATGTCAAAGCTTTTAACATCAAGAAATCTACATGTGGACGACCTAGATCCGTGCTGGAGGTTCCGGGTTTTAGGGCGTTACCGCCCCCTGGAGCATTTCTGATGCATAACATTCATATTTTACTTCTCCCAGTCTCTTCCAATATATGTAAATGATGAGGATTTTGAGATGAGAGACTCTACTAAATAAAACATTTATGTTTATAGAGGTTTGACAGGTGAGGATTAGTCAATCAAAGCACAGCCTGCAATCAAGATTGGAACAACGACAAACATGTAGGCAGTACAACGCCTTAAGCACTACACAAAACATTCGGACCCATGCAGAGTAACTACACGTGGACAATGCGCATACCCTGGTTGAAGAAAGCTGCCTTGCTCATAGGCAGAAAGAAGGCAGGTCACTCTGTTTTCATGAATATATAATCTGGGTGTATAAGTGTTGAACATCCCAAATATTTTCAGAAAATAAAGATCAAGCACCAAGGAGATAAATTGGCATTTGTGTGTGACACACGTGCATAGTTTATTAAAGGAAATACATTTACTAAAACACATTTGATATACAGGTATGGCCAACTTGTACTGATCTCTCTGATCCACCCAAGTCAACCATGTTGTTTTTTCTGTCTGACTGAAAACGACACTGAGGAGGAGGCCTGATGGAGCATTCTTCACACATATCAAACAGCAATTAAAAATAGAAGAAAAGCTCTAAATATATCAATATAATATATGATATGTATACAAGGTATGGCAAGGTATGTGTCAGTTAGCAAATTGGAATTCCCAACCAGGTCAGGCCCCTTCCCGATAGGCCCCACCCATCCAGCCACCGGCTGACCCCCAATACTCGTACTACACAGAAGTAGATTTGGATTAACTGTATTCATCCTGAAAAGGTAAATTGTCACATACCAGGCCGAGTCAAAACAACACCAGCCAGCTGGAACAAAAAACAAATCATATCGGGCCAATTTCTGTTCTTCAAATTCCTGTTTTAGCAGTCTCACTGCAGGCTGTAGAGGCCCTCAGCAGAAGAAAGAGTCCTGTGTAAAGAACAGGCCTGGTCATAGATTTTGAGTTTGAGTTGATTTTCTAACGAAGGAGAAAAACACAAACAGAAACTCTAAAATTGCTTATATTGATGGAATTCTCTGTTGTTCAGGATGGGTGACCACCGTCTAGTCTACTTTCCCAAGCCCTCCCTTCCCAGACAAGTTCATGGCTCAAGTACCGGAAAAAATATTAAATGAGGAATAAAAGCGGTGATGAGGTGGTGAGCATAGAGGACAGGAATTCTAAATATTTCCACATGAGAGATTTCCATGTCAGAGGACTGAAGGACTGAACATAGCTGATCAGGACTGACCTTCAGGACCTGTGGAGGAGGTCAGGGCCCATCTGCAGGGGGCTTTGGGGATTATGCTTCCTGAGCTTTTTATGAAACTCAAGTAAGCTTATGTCTCTTCTATGCAGCCCCCCAGGGCTTCCATAGGACCCTGCTGAAACTTGCTCTTGTCTTCGCACAATGACACTTCTTCTGATTGATTGCATCGTGCCGCCGGGGACCCTGCGTCCTGACGTAGAAGAGCATACTTAAAAAACAGAAAGTGGAGCAGAGGGGAACGTTTCCATAAATAGATGGATACACTGGCACAGCCTCAGCTTGTGCAGACAGAAGCTCGGCGCCCTGCTTTGCAGCTGTTTGGGACCAACTAGTAGACACCACATGGATTGTGCTGAGAAACCTGCCAACCAACATCATCGTGGCTAAATACCAGGGCTTCCAAACCACATCCAAATCCGCCCTCTCCCTCTGCTCCGCCCACTCCGCCTGCTCCTCACCAAACAGGATGTTGAGTAATTCAGTCAGACGGACAGAATCCCAGACGAGAGGGATTTAAAGTCCTTCAGAGTTCATTAAAGCTAAAGTAAGGTATAGAACGTATAGAAGGTATAGAACGTACGTGTAAACAGCTTAACCAGAATAACCGAAGTAGGGCCTGTACCCAGTATGGGTTATTGTTGTTGTCTTTCTTACTGATTGTTATCTGTGTATGTGAACATTGTACGTTATATGCTTGACATTTGGGAGATTTGGGCACAAATGGTAACACGAGAACATTTTCTCTTTCCACGCATTGTGTAGAAAAGAGTTAATATTTTCTCCTGCGATGGCCATGGTGATTCACAGGTGATTAGCGTGAAGCGCCGTCAACGCTTCATCAGAGAGCAGTGACTCAAAATAGGGCGACCAGAATAGAGGCAGTGTTTTGTGAAAGGAAGACGATCATAAAAATTGCCAGGCAACAAAACAGTTTGTTTCTACATCCCTTCAAGGCATTAGTGGATCTATGATGTCCCATTTGCCAAAGCTGATCAGGAGTGTGGTTGCGCTCTCTGCAGAGGAGGATCAGTCAAGCAAGCCTCAAATGTTTTGAGGGATGCTTGAAGTCAAGAGAAAGACTTAGTGAAGGAGGGGGTGTTATGTGAGATGTCAAAGAGACCATCTTCATCGAGTATGTGAAGCACATGATAGATGCAAGTAAAAGCTATCAATCGTCACAACGTCACGTGACTCCTCCACGTCACGTGACTGTCAAGTTTCTGTCTGCAAAAACAAACAAGATGGCTGACATTTATTTTATTCTCGGTGGAAAATGCAATATTTTGATCTAGATTCGGCATTAAAATGGGTTTTGATAACATTTCTAGCGAGAAATTTGTAAATCCCCCCGCACCCCAGTTATCGTGTATACCCATGTGGCTGACTTGCCATCTGTATCGACTCATCCTTCTATGAGTCAATTCTATCTGGTAATTCTATCTGGTAATTCTATGTGGTTGCTTGCTTTTGTCAGTGCATTGGACTTCTCCCTGCGAAGCTAATCAAATCAACAGTACAAATATATGACCAGTTTGGATGACTCTTTATTCGTAAACAGTTTAGTACAGGAACTATTGACGTGTTGCAGCCTAAACCCTAAACCCAATCATAACCCTAGCCCTAGACCTAACCATCACCAGGTAGTAAGTAAAACACCAAGCTCATTGATTTAACGAGGCAGGTTTATTTTACACTGTTCATTAATTGATCATGTGTGAGAGGTGATTCCTCATCATCCTCATGTGACTATTTCTGTTGTTGAGTGAAATGCTCATTGCACGCTTCCTATTTATGTAAGGTGTACCCCTACTGTCCACAAGCACCCCCCCCCTCCCCTTATGGATATGGAGAATTGTTGCCACGCCCCAGTGGTGGTGGTGTCATTTATATGAAAGAGGGCATTCAAATATACTAGAATGATCAATTAGGAGGCCGTAGCTCTACAGGAAGTGATGCAATGAGTAGGTGACTTAGGGGTCATGGACACTAACAAGTGAGCTATAGACCTGGGGTCTCTTTTATATCAAAGAGGGTCTTAAAGAACATGTACGATTATCAATTTTGGGGCTCCAGCCCTTCAAGAAGTGACTCATAAAGCCTTAGCAAATGCTCCATCTCATGGCGCCTCACCCAGCGGCTCGCTCGCAAGATTTTGAGCTGAAGTTCTTCCCACACCTACACCCTACCCATCCAACATGCCTATCTGAGAGTCCTCTCTTTCATAACGACAAAAAGTTATGAGCGAAATGCACATGAACCTTTTTTTATCTCAAACGGGGCATGGTGCCAGCTCCTGAACCTAATCATAACCCTAAGCCCTGAACCTAATCATAACCCTAAGCCCTGAACCCTAAGCCCTGAACCTAATCATAACCCTAAGCCCTGAACCTAATCATAACCCTAAGCCCCGAACCTAATCATAACCCTAAGCCCTGAACCCTAAGCCCTGAACCTAATCATAACCCTAAGCCCTGAACCCTGAACCTAATCATAACCCTAAGCCCTGAACCCTAAGCCCCTAACCTAATCATAACCCTAAGCCCCGAACCTAATCATAACCCTAGCCATAGACCTACCCATCACCAGGTTGGTTGGCCAGTGTAAAACCCAACCAGCTGGACTAGGTCCAGAGAGGTGGAGTTGGACTAGGTTAAGCTCCACCCATTTGGCTCTGTAGTGATCCCCACTTGCCTCCTGATGACACATGTCATTTTTCTGTGTTTCCAGCGTAATTCAAGTTAATTAGTCTTGGCCCCAGGCGATATACTCCTTGGCAGACTAAAAAAGGTCAACGTAAAGGTGGTCCCCCCTGGTGCCGTGATTGTTAGTAATATTTACACATCACACATTGGAATGTATTCACACAAAATGTTTTCACACATTCACATATGGTGCTACACAGCTACACTACCTTTGACCCTAATTTGATTCCATAGTTGTACAGCACCTGGGATACACATTATACAGCGATTTTGAAACATGAGACGTCTCCGGTTTAATTGCGTTTTAGTTTGGCTATTGTTTAGGGTACTTTTAATTTGCCTAAAACACGTGATTTTCCCCATGGGTCCTGGACCGTCTGGCTTGATCTCTGCAGGTCTGCTGAACGAGGCATTTGACGGGGCATGGATCAGCCTGCTGTACACATTAGTCCAAGCTCAACGAGATCCACAAATGCGTATTGACTAGTTGACATGTACAATGATGTTCTGGAAGTGAATGTGGATATACTTTTACAAGACACAAGTTAAAAATGTGTATTTATGGATCGTGAAATATCCGTGTGGATATCATTGAATAAAGCCCAGGCACCACATATTTGTGCATCGGGGTGCAGGCAATGTGAAGAGCCCACTGTGTTCCAAATTATGTCCGATAAAAAATAGGTATCATTACCCTTTTTAATTAGGCTTATATACTTATAGGAACGAACGAATACTAAAGAATCAAGTTGTACTAAAGCCATACTCTACGTAGATGGCGATGTCTCAGCAAAAAGAACGCAGTTTGTATTACGTATGTAGTACGTATTTGTACATGTCTGAATCCTTACAATTTGACAAGCAACGTCTCGCTCCAAACAGCAGGTGCGTTGGCGCCACCCTGGAGGTGGGCCGATCTCGGGCGTATTTCAACCGGGAATGTAAATCAGCGAATCAGTGAAAAATACAATGCTTCTCAGTTTACCACATTCAACAAACAAATACCGACGCCTGGAGCTCTTGACGTCATCCTCAAGCTGGGAAGAAGAGGCATGCTGCAACAAGTTCGCTTTAGCCCTATGAATATCCTAACAACATCCATATAGTCAGCAACTCTCCCTCCAGGACATTCCGCTGGCTGAGTAGATCTATGTGCAGATACCGGGACAACAACGGTTAGGCTCCCTAAGCGACAGAAGAAGGCAGCAACAGTAAGCTGTTGGCTATTGTCACTTTTATCAATGGGAACCTGTAGCGTTTTACTCGCTGCTCTTACGTGCCTGTGTGCGTCGCTTTTTTTCTGCCTTTAGTGCCCCGGGTGTAAGGGGCCCATTACAATTAACTCAGTCGCAACAGAAAAGGGCGCTGCACGGAGTACTTGTGGGGAGGAGTACGTCATTAACGGTAAGATCGAAAGGGAACCGAAAACTTTCGATTGCTTTCATTTCTGAGTAATTATAATAATAATTCTTCAGTAAATTATCCCTTTACTGTTTTTTTTTACAATGGTAAAGTGAGCGGCGTGTTTAGGCTCCAGATGATGAGAATAACAATTAATTGAGAATGATACAACGAATCATAAGTTATCTTATAGTATGACTACCCATTGTCCCCAAAGGTCTATAGTGATGGCATTTAAGGAACATCCTTGGGGTTTCATAAATTAATTAAAGTAAATGTCTTCAACTGTTAAGCTACTTTATTCAAGTTTCGAGTTGGTAAGCTATTTTAAGGATACTATCAATGCGTTTGATCACTATGACATTGTTATTGCTTATTATTATTATTATTTACAATGAAAAAAAGCCGCAGAAAGCATTTGCAGGCTGTAATACGCGAGCGCCTTGCATTGCCATTTCAAGCAACGTCCTGTGTAAAACCTTACTGTAACAAAGCAACCTTGGAACATCCGAGGTACAGCTTACCTGTTACCGACCCCCGTTACACCTGCCATTAACATGCGATCTGGGCAATCGGACATCAATCGGATATCGCTTAAACTCATCCAACACCTTCCTGGTCACCAGATTTGTCCAGAGTTATATATGATATTGCTTTCGCAGAATTACAGAATTCGTACAGGTACTGTAGCCGACTGTGACCATGTCACGGGGCTTGTGTTTTAATGTATTGTGTAGCTTATTCGGTTTCAACCTTAGATCATCGAGGCGCGGCGATGTGTGGAGTGCAGCGCAACCAATAAAACCGACGAAGCAACACAATAAGTTGATTTAAACATTTGTTTCACAGCGTATCAGCAAAGTATTGTGGCGAGCAGCGTTGGTAGAGTAAAGGGACGCGAGATTCTTCAGTCAGGAAGCTTTATTTATAGGGCTTGCAGTTCGTGACGTCACATCGCATTAATTTATTCATTCATTTGGAAGCATGGGAATGTTATTGGTAGGGGTGTTGCACAATACTCTGGGCCCTGTACAAACGCGGTCTCTGTGGGCCCTCTTCCTCTCTTGATCCATGCATCTCACGCATCCCACGCCCATTGGCTGATTTTACATACTGAAAATAATTTGGGAATGTTTTGCCTTCCATATCTTTGGGTGCAATTTTGGTTATGTCAGGTCAGTTTTTTCTGCACCTTCACAGTCTGCAAACAATTGTGTCTCCCTGATGATCAGTAAGCTTCTCTGGCCATAGTCCTGGGTCCTCTGGCAAATGCTGTTCTGCAGTGCTCTCACTTTTCCCCCTTCCTCTTCTGTCCTCTCCTCATCCTTCTCCTCACCCTTAAAGCAGCCTTCATTTCCCTCACTCTCTTCACCTCCATCATCCTCTATCACATCTTCTTGCTCACTATCTGCTGAAGGACAGACTCCTCTACAAGCATGAAGCATACAGGATTGATACTAGCCTCTTAACCTGCTTATAGCCTAACATACAATAGAACCAGCTACTTGATGTTAGTGTTGTTCAGCTCCTTTCAGTCTGAAATGCCACAAATGATTGCTTGGAATAACTTTTAGTTGCCACTATACGAGCTCACCTTGTCTCACATCCTCAGTAACATCAGGAGATGATGAGGGACCCATGCCCTCTCTGTGGCTGTTTCTGGAGCTAAGGGCCATGTGTTTCACGATGTTAAGCTTTACAATGTATTTTATTAGTTTGCTCTGTATTTTATTTATTAGATTAGATTAGATTTATTATAGATAGAATGTCATGTGACATTGTAGGTATAATGCTGATTCATTTAAGATATTGATTAATTCATGTTATACAATGCAATTATGCTCCAAGCTGGATTCCTCACTGACTGCATCTCATTTTCATCATCATCATCTCATCTTAACTCGCTTATCCGGGGTCTAGCAGGGGACCCCAGACTTCCCTTTCCCGGGCCACATTGACCAGCTCTGACGGGGGGATCCCGAGGCGTTCCCA
>JAOPJO010000054.1:128721-145677 GCA_027123675.1 Molva macrophthalma | reverse complement strand
CCCCCCCCCCCCCCCCCCCCCCCCCCCCCCCCCCCCCCCCCCCCCCCCCCCCCCCGGGACTCCTATCGCTAGACGCCATTAGACAAAATTGAGAACAGCTTGCGCAAAACAATTAGTAACATTAAAAAAAACAGAGGCTAAACCCTTGCGTTTAGCATCGGGTTAAAGTTTAACCAAAATAGACGTGAAACGCACGCCACAAAACACACCTAAAAACAACACACCGAAAAACACGACACAAAGCACACCAAAAAACACTCGTCTGCGTGGCCTCCACAATGTTACACAAACCCAAATAGCTGCTTTGAAGACAACCAACTTTAATACAAGTTAACACCGACTTACCGAACCAGTAGTCTGCGTGGTCTGCATGATCAAACTCGATGAGGTCAATAACGTGAGATGGCGCATCAAACTCATAGCTGTTCTCATTCGATTCGTTTTGAGCCATTTTCAGTGGTAAACGTCCTAAAGGGAAAACAATACTGATTGAATTAGAGTCATGCTTTGGACATGTATGTAAGACACCTTTTCAAGACAACTCTTTGTAGGCAACAGATGCTATTCGCTTTTCATATTAGCTTTTAGATAAAAGGCAATATCATGGATCTTCTCTAAACCTGTAATTCTAGAAAGCACTACTGAAATGAGTACCCAACGAGAACATTTTGAACCAAAACTAATGTTTATGCCTTACCTAAAACGACTAGTCCGAGGAAACGGCGTACGTTAACCGATGAACAGTGTACTCGTCTCAAAATGAGGAATTAACGTTTGCTTTTAAATTGGCTCTCTTTTTGAACCGTCCAATCACTAACGTTCCACCCGTGGTGCTCGCACTCTATTGGTTGATTTGAGGCGCAAAGACAGAAACTATAATGTAACGTGACAGTGAAAAATGAGAGGAGTAGGACGTGACGTGACGTGACGTTCCCTATGGACGTTCTCAGTTGGAATTGGATATTTCTTTCGGTAGTTCATAAACCTTATAAATATGCGTATGATCCGTTTATACCTTCCCATTTCATGTTATGTCTTTCCCAATATCAACGTAATATGGAAGCCCATTTCTGCCAGTCAAAGACAAAAGGAAGATGATAATCATGGGTCCTCGTATAAATCCTTAAACTGTTTTATGATCTGGCAGCAGCAACACCATCAGGTGGTGGGGTCCAGCTGTGTTGTCTTTGGAGGACCACGGGCCTCTATTCTTCCTCCACCCTTCTACATCTTCTCTCTCGGTCTTTGTCTCCGTGTGTCGCCATCTCTCCTTATCTCCATCCATCTCCTCCTCTCGAACCTGAAATCAAGAAGCACCACACAGACCTGGCCTGTCCACCGTACACAACGCTTATTTATGTGTGCTGCTGTACAATAATTTACGGCATATTGTACTTTTTTAGAACACAAGGCTAGCATCACTAGCCTGAAAAACGTCCATATATTTTACTATTAAAACGTCCATAATTTAAACTTACTTCAGTTTTACAGTTTTAGCAGGAAACTAATGCAAAAGAGCCATGTTCTACCAATATACTTAAAAACTAGTTCTGGCTCCCTGGTTTGGGAAAAGATGAAAAGCTATTTTCATGGTTCTTAAACCTTTTTGTATAAAATAAGATCTTGTGGTTTTCATACACATGGAGAACGAAAAATAGTGCATTGATAATAAAACATACCAAATTGAACATTTTGCGGATCCAGGTCTGCAATACACAGAATTGGTAGAAGATGCTTTTTTTTCATTTGTTTTCATGCTAAAATTGTTGCATTGTTTTTGAGTCCTGTTTTGCCATCCAATCCAAGCGAATGTGTTGGACCTGTTAAATGCCCATATATTGTACTTTGTCAGAACACAAGAGTCAATCACTAGCTGGCCACCCCATTCACATGATCACATGTGTCCTGTCGGTACGTTTTGCCCACTAGATGGTGGTCGTTGTATTTCTAGAAACTGCCATGTTTGGCTAAGTAATGTCATGTCAATAATCGACACACATGTGCATGATAAAATGGCTAAATAGGCCCATTGACGCTGTACCAAATAGTTAAAACAAATATATGTGAAACGACACAAATACATATTATTATTGCGTGGCCTACAATATAAGGACACCGTGTAGATAATTAAATAAATTGACTGCATACTATAGACACACATGAAACCATAGATTGTAGGAAGAAACAGACAATATTGAACCGTTAGCGCAATGAGCCTTTTGGGAGTACCAAGTGGAGGCACTAGAGGGCACCTAATGTGCGTTTTTGTACTACACAGTACGGCAAGAAACCACATGCCCGTTCTTATTATACACCCATGATCCCGGCCCGTGTCGTGTTCCCACTGCAAAACAGGGCTGTGAGAGTAGGTCTGTGGAAAGTTACCACGAGGGGTGTCTGGGACAGCGAGGGCTAGACTTTCTTTAACGCAACCATATAAAAAGGAAAGAAGCAACCAATGAAATCAATATCTTGATGTTACTCCCAAATGTATTTTATTATGAAAAAAAGCACCAAGTCGATGACACATATTATGCATGCCTTGCTATAAATCTTCAATTTATAGCAACAATTAACTCAAAATCACTCCTGTTCATAACAGGTATAACCCCTTCATAAAGGGCATCCCCTTTTCATGCGTTTCACCCCTTCACAAAGGGGTTACTCCTTTAAAATGGAATTCACCCCTTTATAAAGGGTTAACCCTTTTAGAACGGCATTCAGCCCTTCATAAATGATGCAACCCTTTTATAAAGAATACACCCCTTCATATAGGGTTTACCCCTTGAAAATGGAACTGACCCCGTCATAAAGGGTTTACCCCTTCATAATGGAACTCACTCCTTCATAAAGGGTTTACCCCTTCATATGGTTCTCTGGATGACCCTTGTGACCCGCCCTGCGATGAAGGACACAGGCCCTGGAGAGATGCCCACTTTCTGTCTTTCTTTCCTGCTGCATTCCTTTAGCGTCCGGCTGAATTACCAGCCTGTATAAATAGGGTCATTGTTTACATGAAATGAACATCAGACAAAATGTGTCAACATGTCTTCAAGCACATGCATACAAGGCAAATCATGTATAGGATGCAGGAAATCAAAAACAAAAAGTTTCTGAAACTAGTTTTGAAGAAAGTACAATTCATTGGATTACTTTGTAGAAAATAATTTGGCACACGGTAGTTTTAATACTCTGATGATGCTTGGAGGGCACTGCCCCCCCCACTCTCTGTTTTTGGTCATGTGACGTAAACAAATGGGGGCTCACCTGAAAACACTTATTTCTATTCACTGTGATCAAATACTGTGCTTATTGACCATTTTAACAATGAAGGGATGAATTAGACGTTGGTATGTCCATAAAACAGATCCATACCAGTGAACACTGTTTGTTTGTTTGTTGACATCAAAAGTATGTTGATATCTTAAATTAGCTAATTAAGAACCTGTTTGCTCACCACTGAGCCATCTCTGAACACAGAATGACTTAATTAGCATTTTAACACTGTATAACATTTAATTATCAGATGTTCACGAGTTGTTTATAATGTTCTAGTTAACCATGGTGCACAACAAGTAGAGAGTGTAGGTTCAAAGTAATTTTCTGTTTGATACAGTTTCATACGTCACATATCAGCACTCAATGTGACCTGTGGATTTTAAAGCTTTGGTTGTATGGCCTAACATTTAATTTAACATGTTAAAATCTTATCAACATTCAAAATAGACAGCTGCTTTCAAGCAATGTTATAGTATATAACAAAACACTCTCTCAAAAACCATGATGATTTTCTTTTCATTGTTGATATTAAAAATAAAGGACCAATAAGTCCCCAATTGAATTATTATTACAATTGAATAGTTATTTAAACTTTAAAAAAGTATACTATTTCTCCTTTGGTAACAGTCATAATAATGACCAAATGCGAAGCGCAATTTGAACTTAAATTCTTCTCGAGCAAATTCCTCCCTGCAATCGTTTAAATTGTTTTTTAACCGAATCAAACTCCTTTTGCATCGGAGATAGCGTCCAGCATGGACAGTCTGCGCTTCACTCTGTCCTAACTCTAACCTACGAAGCCAGCTTGCACGTTTTGGTTTGTCTCTCGCAGGCAGCGTGGCCTTGATTCCTTAATACAATGTAGAGGTAGTAACTCATCTTATCCGCGGCACGCACCACACCGCCGGCCGCCTCCTGGGCTCCGCACCGTCTCGCTCCCGTGGAGAACAAAGAAATTGAACACGGTAAAAACAAGTGGCGGGCGACACAAGGGGTGGGGGGCGGGGGGTGGGGGGTTGTGGGGTGAAAAAAACGGTCTTACCAACATATAACAACAAATTGAAACTCCCAATGTAGTGGGCTTTAGCTTTTCAAGCGGCAGCAGATTGCATCTGGGTGGAGGGGAGCGAGGCGCGACCGTGCACCGTCCCGCTACTGGTCGGTAGTGTCGGACACACTCCCAGCGGGGAGAGGTCGTTTAATGGCCGCCAGCGCTCCGATTCTCCCCCGTCATCCAGTCGATCCCGATGAACGTCAGGCTCATGGTCATGAAGATGAAGCCCAGGGCTGTGAAGCAGGCGGCCTGGAGGGGGTGGAGCGGACACAGATGTTTATTTAAAGGCCTACACATCCATGTCTACCTAATCCGTGGCCAGATTCAGAGTAACCGGATCCGGGAATGCAGAAACGGATCCAAGAGGCGTTACGATCCTGAATTGCGTTGACGTATGCTTCTCGCCAGCAGTTTATTTCACATGTGTGCGGTTACTCTGTTAAAGATGATCAACTCTTTCTTTGCAGGAAAACTGTTGGGTTCAAACTGGTGGGGGAGGACCCAGGGCCTAGGGGGGCCCTCATTAAATGTACCTGGATCTTTGGTCTGGATGACATGGGCTCCTGGTCTATGGGGACGATGCGAATGTAGAAGAGCCCGGGAAGGATGAAGATCAGGCAGGGGGCAGTGGTGGCACCTGGACAAGATAGTTGGAGTACATGACTTAATTGTAAAGAAAATATATACACAGTTTATTATGTGCATATTATAACGTGCACAATATACATAATACATTCTTTCATGATCTGTAGCATCTTAAATGCTGAGGATGCAACATCCCCATGTGAGTAATATATGTTCTTTCTTTCAACCATAGAGGAACTTTCATCTTGGCTATTTTTTTAAACATAAGAGTACTGCTTTTTACGTGTTGTGAAAAACAATCAACCCCTGTTTCCGTGCAGAAAACACAGAAGACTTCGACCATTGACGTCATTGTTCCGATACGGACCAACGGATTAAGGATAAACCCAAACATATGAAGCGGTACCCTTAGAAAATGTGACGGTTCCCCATAAGGTATGTCCTTTGCTACTTCAGCCTTGATCCATTTTCTTTCTCATGGCCTGGGTTTGTTCCTGAGTCTCCCTCGCTCTCTACATGGTCTAGGTCTCACATGACAACGGGGTCATCTTCTCTTCTACCATTGCCCTTTCTCTACCACAGTGAGTCGTATTCCCGTACCAATGATGCCGAAGATGTCTCGGATGTTGGGGACGAGGATGACCAGCAGGTTGACACAGAAGAGGAGACACACAGCGATGGCGATGTGACGGGCCCAGTGGAACTGCTTCTCAGGGAACAGCAGCTGTAGTAGGGCCCGGCGAATCTGAACACACACACACACACACACACACAAACGCACACACGAGCACACGTGGTGTTAATCAACAAGGCTGGAGTAAAGTGTAAGTAGGAGTACGTGGGGCCGAAAGGGAACATGTTTGTGTTTTCATTTTGTGTTCATAACTTTGTGTTGAAGTAAGTATTTGATTTTACTTTGAGTTTTTACCTGTTCATTCATATTCAGGGTTTTAACTATATAGAAGTTTGTGAAAAGTTTAAGCCACTGAATTATGTAATAGAAATCAGCACAAAAACTACAATTTCTGCTTCAAACATGTACTTGAATATAAACAGCAGAACCAAAATTGTATTCTACCAGTACTACTAGTACTGGTGTTTCTTTTTTTAGTTTGTCTTGCTAAATCAGATTGGCCGACTTGATCGATTAGCCCTATAGAGTCAACAAGTGACGTAACTTGGCACCAATTTGAACCAATCAGAAACGTTGATTGTGTAACCGGTGTTTGTTGGCCCCCTGCAGTTTGATTCTAGTGTTTGGTCACAGGTAGTCTCACAAATCACACTTTAGATTCACATCCAAAGTCTACTGGAAGATGAACTTAAATCTGGGTGAATGGGGCATTACACTTTCTGTCGCTTCATATTTGTTTTGACCAATCATGTTGCTGTAGGCGGGGAAATGTAGGCACGTAATTGGCTAACACAAACTCAGCCAGCAGTAGTAAACTTTAAAAAAGTGTCTGTAAATGTTTAAAATCAACACTGTGTGGACTGGCAACAGTAGAAATATGCATAACTTTACATACACATTATAATCGCCTTCTGAAAGCTTCATCCACTCGCACAAATTAGTTTTCTTCGACAAAATATCTCCTTAATGAAACAGGAAACAAGGTGTAGTTGCAGTTTTTGTTTTTTTGTCCCAGGTTCTGTACCATAATATTAAATAATTCCCAAGAAACACAGCAGAGGTCAACCGGTTCCTGAAACGACTAGAATGTGGAGATCTACCTTTGGTCAAAGAGTCAAAGTCCTAATGGTCCATGCGTGTGTGTGTCTTTGTGTATGTGTGTGTGTTTGTTGGTGTGTGTGTGTGAGCAGTGTGTGTGGGGGTGTTTGAAGTGTGGTTGTGTGTGTGAGAATGTGTGTGTTTGTTGGTGTGTGTGTGTGTGTGTGTGTGTGTGTGTGTGTGTGTGTGTGTGTGTGTGTGTGCGGTGTGTGCGCAAGCGTGTGTGTGTAGGGGTGTTTGAAGTGTGGTTGTGTATGTGAAAAGCTGTGTGTACGGGGTGTATGTGTGTATGTGCGCATGTGCACGTGTGTGTGTGTGTATCTGTGTGCATTCGTGCGTGTGTTTGAGTCCTTTTTGTATCCTTCAGTGTTTGTATGTGTGTGTGTGTGTGTGTGTGTGTGTGTGTGTGTGTGTGAGTTCTTACAGGGAACAGCACTACGGGCACCGTCAGGGTGACGGCCACCAGGACGGCAACGCGCACACACAGGATCAGTGTGTCCAGCGGGTCCACCTTACTGTAGGTGTGCAGGAGCTCAGACTCCGTGTTGACTGTGGACACACACACACACACACAGACACGCACGCACACACACACACGCACACATGCACGGGCACACACACGTCCACACACACAAACACACGTGCACACACACACACACACGCACACACACGCACACACACACACACAAACACGTACACACACACGGGCACACACGCACGGGCACACACAGATACACACACACACGCACGCATGTACACCGATACACACAGAAAACTCCAAATAAATACATAAACAGAAGAGCTAAATAAAAAAATGAAAACAAAGATAATAGTACAAAAATGTGAATCGTGAAATAGTTGGTACCGTAGAAGGTGAGATAACCGAAGATGGCAGTGAGGAGGTACATAACAAACATGGCCAGGATGGAGACGTTTGCAATGCCCTGCATTCTCCGCTTGGTGGGGCTTCACGGTGGGGGGAACACAGAAACACACGGTTTGTTTCAAGTACGGATCGATACGGATATCATGGAACAGCAACAGATTTAAAAATACATCACATGAAAATATTGAATTCTTGTTATTTCAGAGTATCATTATAATAACAATAACATAATAATTATTATAAATATTTGTATTCATATTTTTTTTTTATTATTATTATTGTTATAGTTATTCATATCATATACACTAATGCATATTTAATCACAATGTTTCTTGAAGGGCACATCCGGATGGAAACGTGCATGAATGTGGTTCTTTATCAACGAGGCTCTGAATCACGTGCAGCACCACAGCACTGAGGGGAGAGCGGAAGATTCCTCGGCTGCGTCTTACTTGCGGAGCTCCGTGTAAATGGGCAGCACCTCGGGGTGACACACGAAGGCAAACGCCAAGATAGGGATGGTGTACGCCGTCTGAAATGAACATAAAAAGCAACGGGGTCACTGCAGAACAAAAACTGGCCACCCTTCAGGGGGGGGGGGGCGGAGTCTATCGTAACGGAGGAAGCACATGGAGCCGTCTAAACCGTAGTCCACCGTTTAAACCCGGCCAACTGGCTAGATGGTTGTAATGGGATACAGGAAGTAATGGATACCTATGGGTGGGTGGGCTGGCAAATTCAATGACGGGCACCCCCCCCCCTACCAACCCGCAAATAGCTTGTGACCATATGCGGTCAGAGGCATTACCCGTTCAGATGTCCGGTTTTTCACATCTAAGGTTTTCCGTTAGTGGGTCGAGTGACTCAATGGCTGTCTGCTAACGGACGGCGTTCATGTACGGACAACTCGTACGTGAGTAGCTTTACAACAAACACAAGTGAAAAATACGCAAACAGGTTGCTTGCATAGTGAACCGTGATAGTATCTTCTGCGTTTTTCAAACATCAGTGAGGTACGACATACTTTCGAATGTGTAAAATGTAGTCCGACACCCTAACCACTTCACCACCCTTACCATCCCTACTGTTTGGTAACCACCTATTTATACCGCTGCATTGTACAAAATCCCCCGAGAAACAGCTCAAAAGGTGAGGTTTTGTGTGGGTTTGTGAGGATTTATCAGGGGTGTTTCTCCTGTGGAAGAGTGGGTATTTCTGACCTCTTGGTTGATGGTGAAGAGTTTGGCGGTGCAGGTGTCTTCAGGGATGGTGGCGTTGGCGGAGAAGTTACCAAACGCCTCCAGCGGGCAGGGGATATTAAACCTCTTGTAGATGACCTGGCATTTGAGACAGAGGGCGAGAGAGGTTTCAACAGAGAGAGATATTAGAGAGAGAGAGAGATGTAGGTAAGGATTTCCTATCAGAGGATTTGTGGATGCATGGCATTAAGGAGCAGGTAAAGGGTGAGTGTATGTTGCTCATGAAGGCCTACGTGTTGGGCTGTGGACATTGGGGGATCGAACCCAGGATCTGTCGGCTGGGAGTCGAACCCCCTACTCACTACACATTAAAAATATTAAATGTACCCATACAATAGCCATAATCATATGTAATAATCAATGTGTATAATAGAAAAACTAATTCTAGCTAAGCCCACCCTCCATCACCAGAACACACAGTATGATAGCATCCCATAATAATACCCCACCGAGGAGAGGAAGAAGACCATGCAGGTGAGGGAGAATCCACTGGTGTAACCCAGGTAACCTGTAGGATGACATCATATAATCCAGGTCAATCCTCTGGCCAATCAGTATGCTTTGGGCTTTAGAGAATAGGTTGAATACAAACACAATCAAAGTGTATTGATCTCAGAGGGGGAATTCAGGGTTCCACAGCAATTCAAGTATCAGAGATAAATATTTATAACAAATTGGGTTAAATATAGAAATGGTTTATCATGAAATAAGAAATTATGAAATAATCAATGAAGCAAATAATGACAAATGAAATAATTCATATTATTATTAAAATGATTACACAAACACATTAAATGAGTAAATGATACTAGATATTATTTATGCCCACCGAGGTGTTTCATCAAAGCCAGAGGGAGGATGATCATCACACTGACGATGACAATCAGGTAGTTCCCGTTCATGTACCAGTCCCTAGATACACACACACACACATACACACAAAACTGCATATTTACATGTCTGAAATAATCTAATCCTACACATCGACTCCAGATAACTACGAACACTTTGGTTTGAAATTGGTTTACAAATTTGCTCATGCAAATACAAGATATTCTACCTTCTGCCAAAAAATATTATGAAAATATTACGACAATGACATGTATCATCACCACTCTTTTGTATGTTTGCAAGGCAATAGAAACATTTTTTGCTTTGAGAATAGGTTAAAAACAGAAAAAACCTAACAATGATGTCAGTGGTTGCACACTTGAGACAAATGTGGGATCTGTTTTCCCAGGTACTCACCCAGAGCTTGATGTCTGTCCAAGGAATGCTTGGATGACCAGGGGTAGTTCATATTTCACGATGAAAAGGTAACTCGACATAGCTGAGGAGCACAGAGAGAAACCCAGGCTCACACTCATGGAGACAACCATTGAAAAACAAACAAACGTCAACGTCAAATTCAAAACAAACATTTCAAATGAGAAGATAAGATATTTATGGATCCCAGACAGGATATTTAGGTGTCACTGCAGCAAGGGCAGTACAAGACCATAGTAGAATCAAAATATTATTATTAAATAGATATATCAATATTTACCAACCCTCTTGTTTAATACATATTGTATATAACAATGTGGTGTACGCATATAATGAATGCAAGCAGAAAACATTACTTCTATTTATGGTGTCATTTTGTGAAGACGAAGAGTTAAAGGTGGTGGTAACAAACATAGAAGCCAGACTCAAGTTACAAGTAACCACGATTCTCTGAATTCCTGCACCATGAATGGGTGACAACATGGAAAAACCACCAGTACACATACTCCCCCTCTCCCCCTCTCCCTCTCTCTCTCTCTCTCCCTCTCTCTCTCCCCCCCCCCTCTCTATTATGGTGAGGGTTAGCCAATAGCAACCGTCTGACCAAACCCCTTGAGCCTCCTCTCGAAAGCTCAGAAACAGCAGTTTAAACAAGAGGTTCTCCTCAACCAATCCCAAAGTAATCCCTGCTCCCCCTAAAGAGATCACTCTTATGAGGCTGCTTACATTTATAACTATTTAATGATTTAGCAGCCTAGATTCGCTTTTATCCCGGTGAGTGAGTGAAAGCATATTGAAAGTTGATCCTAATAATCGTAATAATATAAATAAGTAGTATATATATATATAATTGTGGCATTTCATTCTCCATCATCTCCATTTCATATTTCCTATGTGCCTTGGACTTATGCCTGGGTTCATGGTGTGCCTTAGTCCCATACAGGTCTGGAACCAGTAGTCTAACTGGACTGCACCCAAACCTACGTGGTCCATCTCACGGATCCCCCTCACCAACAACCACCACAGCAGTGCGACAGCAGCACCCTTACCGCCGATGTTGTGCAGGGTTATGATGACACCGGCAAGTATTTTCCCCGCTTGCCCGAAGGCACGAAGACCGAGTTGCTCGTAGGCGCGAATACCTGAACAAACACAGAGGATAAATATTTGCTAAGATTGGCATCAGAGGGTCATTGGCATCAGAGGGACATTTACACAGAAACACACACAGCACAAAATAACCTTCAGAGTAGAAAGTCTCTAGTTGAATTAAACAGTTCTCTCGACCATCTCTTTTGTACACTTTTTTTTCTCCAAAGAGTCTTACAGTGAATTGTCATTAAGGAGCAGGTACGGGTTACACATCTTGCTCAGAGATGCCGTACAAATCTGACATTAGGGTTCTAAAAGAGAACCTTTGGGCTGGCTGGGCCTGCTCCGTAATGGCTCATAACACACTAGCCACGAGAATACCCTGCTAGCCCTGACGTTCTGCTTCCTAAATTCCCTCAATAACAACTAATTGTGAGTGTCTGTGGCCGTCATGTGATTGAGGACTTCAGGGCTCTTGGAGGTGAAGGCCCAGCAGCTTCACTAGCCAGTGAAAAGGAGGAGAACTCACCCACTACTCCAGCACTCTGCAGAAGAAGGTGGACAGAGTAACTGGACAAGCAGGCAATGGCCGTTAGAAGGATCCTGCATGGGGCAGAAGATAGACGGATAGACTTGTGTTTGAATTTGTTCACATAGGTGAACAAATAAACAAGACAAATAAACAGCGGTGTTTACCAATGTTACAGTGTATTTTGATTCATGGACGGTCCGATTCATTGAATTGCTCTATGTCACTGGTTGAAGGTCAGAGGCCTTTGCCTTGCTAAAGAACATCGCAAGGAGTATGAAGGCCAGAGGTAGCTTTACTGCTAAACGCTGTGCAAGGCCTTCCATGAGCAATCATCCTGGACCTTAATAAATTACCTCTGCTCTGAGGAACCGCTTACCCTTAAACCTGAATGTAACCCGTAACCAGCTGCTGTGGATCAGATCATTTGAGAGACACTTTTACATAAAGCGACTTGAACAATGAACTCATAAACATGCAGGTAGGGGTCAGGTGTCCTGTCCAAGCTTGCATAAAGGTCGGCTGTGGACATCGGGGTACCTTCTGGCTACGTGTGAACCCCCTTAGCAACAACACTACGCTGTGGCCAACTGCTGGTAAACCAGACACCCCAGTTCATCCACGCCCTTTAAGGCCAGAAATAAAGCATGGCCCTCGGCCAATGAGTTACAAGCATTGCAGACATTTACGTGGCAACGCATCTCCATATTTTGTCTTTATCGTTAATATGTATATGGAAAAAAGATCTCCATCTTTTGTCTCTATCATGGAAATGTTTTGTGGACCATCTTTAATCTCTATCATGGAGATGAACGTGGAGATCTCCATGTTTTATATCTCATTGATGGCATTGAGATGAATGTGGACAATTAGTTCCATGTTCTCCTTGCTTAGTTCTGTGTGAGTGAGTGAGTGAGTGTGTGTGTGTCCTGACCCAGTGTTCATGCTATCAGAACAAAACAGATCCTACATGGTATTCTACCTGTACGCTACGTCTCAGACCAGAATAGAACTGAAAGGGATCCCACCCAAGCCGATCGTAACTCACACTCTGAGCAGCGGTGCTAAACAATGTTGTGAGCGAATCAGAATGTCGAGCCATGTGCTGTCTGACCAATCAGCTGGATGGGTTCATTGGCTCCATAAATTGCGTTCCTTTAACTCCTGGTGTGTAAGCTATGGTTTCCTCACTCAAAAGTGACAGAACACGTCTGTTAGTTCTTGTTGTGGGTGAGTGTAGTAGACTGCTTATTCATCTGTTCTGTGTCAGGTTTACATACCAACAAGTCAATTCCAGTGTCATGTCAGTCAGTTACTAAGAATATCACAATGGGTTTGATTATTGAAGGACGGCTAAAAACAGATTGATGAAATATTTAGCACGCGAGTGTCAAAGAAGAAAAAAAAAACGATTCCTGCCTTTCGGACAAGGATTGCACAATATTTAACTCTCCAGCACAGCACTTCTCATTGTTCTATTTTGGTAATTTTCTTTGGTCTCATTGGTCCACTGGGGTACAGACCACACATGCATGCATGTGTGTGTGTGTGTATTTGTGTGTTTGCATCCATGTTTTCGCTAATGTGTGATTTCTGCGTGTTAGTGTGTGTGTATCTGTACGTTTGGCAGGGTACCATGTTTGCCCGTGTCTCTGTCTCTCTGCCTCTGACCGCAGGTGAAGGTGAGGGTCTGCTACTCACGGGAAGAGGACGATGCCAGTGTTGGACATGGCGTAGGACAGACCCAGGATCCCACTCCCCATGATGGCGTTACTCAGGTTGAAGGCTGACATGCCGAACGAGGTTTTGCCTTCAAACTGTCAAACGTACATAAAGTTTCAGGGAAATTATCAACAAGTGAAAGTAATTTGTGGAATTATGGCGTATAAATAAAAAAGAACCTAACTAGCAATGAAAGATATATATTTTAACAACGTTCTTTATACATTGAATGATATGCAATATGTGATTTTTTACGTATTTTTAATGTTCTTGCATTAACATCGAGGTTCACTTTGGAAATAAATGTGTTCAAAACTTCACAGGCTATACTGCTTCACATGCTATAAGTTTTATATTTTTTAACCATAAGTAAAATCGAATCCAATAAAACTAGGTTCAGGTTTGACCAATCGTCTCACTCACATCGGTGAACTGTTGTTTCTTAAAGCCATCGCTCTTCTCTGGAAGGAAGGACTCCTCCTCCGGTTGTGTTCTGAAACAACAACAACACAACAACAACACAACAACAAACATCGACAGTTAACCTTAACATTTAACCACATGACAAACGCCAAGAACCAGATACGTTTATCAAACATTACGCGGTTTCTACAAACACTGAAACAACAGCAATCGGCCAAAATACACACCAATTAAGCAACCGGTGTGTCTGTTCGTCGCTGGCTACCATTTGCCAATGGCATCCCCTGCCTCCAGTATGAGCCAATCAGAGCAAAGCACTGTTGTTTACAAACAGTGTGTTCTTCTAGAAAATGTGCTGAACCAGATTTTATGTAGCTTTTTACTTAATCTTTAACAACTTTGGTGTTAAGGTTATAGTGTGTAAAATTGAGCCACTCTCAGTTAATAGGCGGTAAACTTTCAGAATTAAAAACTTAATAGCAGTGTTCTGTCCAATCTAACTGGCTGTGCAACAGTGTGACACGAACTAGCGTGGCTGGCTGGGTGGCGTGAGTGAAAGGGGTTTCAGGAGTGTCGATAAGTATGATTCCTGAACAAAGAGAGAGATACGGGCAGGCCAGCATGTTCTATTTGTAGAATGGATCAGTTATGGATCAGTTAGGATTATATTTTATTGATGACATTTTTTAAATCACTATCGATCAGCATTGAATACAGATATGTCCATGGTATTTTACGCTAGGTGCTAACTGAAGAGTTAAGCATTGCAACTTTAAATTTAATGTTTTATATTTCTTTCCATTTTGTGGCAAAAATGGTTCTATATGAGATGGGTAGGGTGGGCTGGATGGGTTAATTTGTGGAAGTAATGTGATTACATTTGCATTTCATTTGATATTTTACATTTAAACCCAGACTTACCTTTGCTACTTTTTGATGTTCTCATCATCACTACTGTGTGTTTTAAAGTTTTAATGTTTTTTGTTTGTGTATGTAGAGGAATCTTGCCTTTTTGCAACATTTCCAGAACGACCATGTTGCACTACACATCTGATTATCTGTGTTTAAGTGTTTAAACACTTTGACTTGAAGGTGAACATACCCTCTGTCCAATGTTTCATATTCATGGTGGCTACCATTGGACATCTTCTGCAACTCCATACTGGCTGAGGTGCTGGTTCCTCTGGTTGGGTGACGAGGTACAGTGCTGGCCAACAACGTTTCTGTTTTAAAGTAAATTCATGAAAATAGAAACAATTCATTGCCGATTCAACATTTTTCCAGTGTCAGTCACAAACACTGGGAAGAAAAAGATTTGAGGACAACCGTGTTTGTCTTTTAAACTTAAAGTTCCCAATGTTGGCACACGTCGGTTGGTTAATGCTAACGTTGTGTCCGCGGAACAGAAAACACACATCTTACATTCCTTGTGGTTCTGGAGAACCCACAAAGTTCCCCTTAAAACCCTGGTCAACTTTAAATAGCCAGTAATGGACTGCTATTAAAATAAAATGTGCTTATTGGTTGTTTTTTTACTGTTTATGTTTGGCATTACTGTGATAAAATGAAGCAAGTAAAACACAGCACATACAACCAAGAAATGTTATTTGTAAACATGTTGAGGAAGATCACACCAAAAGTACAGCAAGTTAACTATTTAATGTATTATTATACTGAATATATATGTATTTCTGACTGGATTTATTTCTATCTCAGCAGATCGGTGAGGTGAAAAGGACGCAGTGTACAGGGTTGGGGACAGCTTGGTCCTCATGGGCCAAACACACACACACACACACAAAAACACACAAACACACACACACACACACACACACACACACAAAAACACACAAACACACACACACACACACACACACACACACACACACACACACACACACACACACAAACACACAAACTGAGGACCGACACCAGCTACTTACTCTGCCACCCCTCTGTGGTCCCCAGTTTGTGAGATGTGATGGGGTGGTTTGAAGTTCTGCACTATCGTCGACCTTCATACCTGCATCTCTGTACCAACACTGTACTGCATTCACCCACCCTGTCTACAGTCAGGTGTGTCTGCTTTACGTTTGTATCACATTATGTCATCAAGCAGACGTATTCATCCAGAGAGGCTGACAACGATCCAAGCATACGATCACAATTGCCGTAGAAAATGTATAGTGCTGCATGGCACAACCTATAGTGTAAAAAAACAACTTGACAGCGTGCAGAATAGAAATCAGAGATTCAACAAGGCGATCATGTTATTGAGAAGCCACTTTTATCCAAAGTGACTTACGTTGAATTCAGATAGATAGCATGTAGGGGTTAGTGAGGCCTCTTGCTCAAGTATGTGGGCATTAGGGACAGCTGGGAGTCGTACACCCTATAGCCACTACACTATCCTGTAGGTATAGATAGTTGTGTGCTTTGTTCCATAATACTGGAACCCAGTAGTTATATTCACAGTGTTGGCAGCACTTTTTGTCTGGGAAGAGGCCATCGTTGGGGAGGAAATCTGAATTCACTCCAATAAAAATAAGCTCTCACTAATTTCCATGTCTGCCTTAAAAATGTCAACCGACCTAGACCAGGGAAGAGGAGTTCATCACCAACACTTAACAGGGTATTTTTCCACCAAAAGACCATTGCTTTGTGTTGTTTTTTAATCTTTCACGTTTGGGTGAAATGTAAATGAGTGAATGAACAAATCCTCAATACAACATGAGTAGGATACAATAAGAGCATGCGTTTCTACTGTTGGAAAACGATCATCCACATACTCATTGGCCGCCCACTAAGACATCTCGCATCCTGTCTTGACTCACTCGAGTCAAGAGAAAGGATGTTTTCCTCCTGTTTCATCATTCGACCACTCGGGTGTATTCTACGAGTCACACACAGTGCTAAACGGTCTGGGAATAAGCCAGTAGAGGACATGTGAGGGGAATTCAGTACAGCGGCAACTGAAACACATATCATTGTGGTCTTTTCTAATTTAACAGTCTCACTCTCGCTCTCTTTTCTCACTCTCTCTTCCTCTATATCAATCTCTCTCTCTCTCTCTCTCTCTCTCTCTCTCTCTCTCTCTCTCTCTCTCTCTCTCTCTCTCTCTCTCTCTCT
>JAOPJO010000054.1:71134-85776 GCA_027123675.1 Molva macrophthalma | reverse complement strand
CCCCCCCCCCACCCCCCACACCCTCCCCCCTCCCCCCCCCCCCCCCCGCGCCCCCCCCCCCCCCCCCCCCCCCCCCCCGCGGCGCCCCCGGCCGGGCGGCGCGGCCCGCCCCCCCCACTAAGCAGAGATGGGAGGTCACCCGGCATGTAAAGAAAAGAAATCAAAGGCCTGGGGGAAACTTTTATATACACATAGAAAAAGATTTAGAGATGGAGTCCTCTATTGAAACGTTAAAGGAAATGGGGGAGGGGGGATGCGGGATGCCATTGTACCCTCCTGCAGAGTTACCCATTCTCTCTAAGGAGCACGATGATTACGACATTTGCACTGTTGTTAGCGTCCATGGGGGCATGACACTAACATCGAGAAAGGATATACGCCTGCCCCTATTCATCTTCGCACATACAGCGCTTTACCAGTCACTGCTGCCACTCAAAAGCCGTACACACACAGTTGCACAAGCCTTTTAACTGCAACGTCGGCGCCTCGTCGAGAGCAGTTAGGAAGTTGTTCGGCGTCTTGCTCAAGGACATCAACTCTTTAGCCAGGAGGTACCAAGGATCGTACCAGCAACCCTGCGGTTGCTAGACCTCCAAAGCTACTGCTACCCCTCAGGCTATCAAAAGAAAACGAGAACGATTAGTGGATAAAGTAAGTCCAGTGAGTAAGCCTTAGTGAGGGTGGTTCCACACATGCATCCAAACCTGCGTTCCGACGATTTGCCCTCCTCAATCTAGTGTCTTCCTTTCTGCTCTGCAGTGGTTCAGCCCAAGCATCTTGTTGGTCTACCATACCTCAGAAATAAGCTCCCCATTCATTTCCCCACCTTGCAGAGGGACATCCTTTCGATATTCCTGCTTGCAATGATGTTATTTTCTCCATCTCTAAGTAACCTCTTTAAAAATGACGAGCCGTGTTGACTGGCCTCTGGAAGGCTGAACAGGTGTGCTGTATGTGGCCATGAAGCCTGGCTTATCTGCCATATCCCCAGCCTAGATCCATCCACTGGAGGTATACCTGGGACATTGTTTGATATCCCCTTCCTCATTGTATGGATCCATCAAGGTTCAACACTTGCCTTTCCCTTGGCAATGTTGTCAGAGTGGTAGGTCATGGCCATCGGGTTCCTCGGCAACATTGAGTAATGGCCCATGTGGCGTTGTTTAAATTTGTTAAATTGCGTACCTCTTCTCTGTCCCTGGGGCTCAAGTGTGTGTTTGTGGCATTTCTCCCACAATAGACACAGCCTTGGCAGCCTATGCTGCACCACATATTGCAAAATCAGCCCCTCCCCCTGCTGAGATTTGATTGGACAAGAGCCACCATACAATGCAGGTTGGCAGCCTCCCTCTGTAGGTAAACCATCTTGACTTTGGCCTCAATATGGTATGAAAACCCTGTGACCATTAGCACAACAAAGCTCCTCTCAGAAGCTTAAGAGTCGCTTACACAAGATGTCCCTATAGCCCTGGCTAGGTGTCAAGGATAGCGGTTGTCTTAAAGGACTCCGCTCGGCTATTTTCTGACATAAGATATTACTGCTTCATACATGTGTAACACTGGAACATTGATTCAGTTTCCGCAAAAACGTTGCAGATAAGTTGGACCATTTACATACTCCTCCAAATTAGACCGATGGTCAATGGTCCAACTTTTCCCAAAAGATATAATGCATGTATGAAGTAATGTTTTATATTAAAAGTAAAACAGCGAGCGTTAGCTACAGGAGATGCAGGGATATTAGCACCTGGGTCTAAATGCCAGACGACAGCCAGCTTCCTTCAGATCTATTCAGCTTACCTGGATTCAGTCATAGTTTGGAGAAGAACAAAACAAAACGATTAATATTATAAAAAGAAAATGAGGGCTGCTGGTCTTTTTAGTTTTTTTTGTCCAGGCATTCGATAGTTGATTATATTTTGTTTTCCATGGATGGATAAACAGACTAACTATCTTTAAGTGGACGAGCCTTTGTCACTGATGAACCAACAGTTGAATGTTGCTTTCATTCAATACAAGCAGTTTTGATGTATTTAAAGTAGCTTAATGTTTTTATTTGCCTTTAACTATAAATATATAAATATATAAGTGCATACTCGGGATAATGAGACTAACAGATTTTGTGTTTTTTCTATAAACTTTTCATGTAATGTATTCGTTTGCCTGAGGTTTTAGTTGACCAATAGCTGACTTGGCTCATACATAATGACACGGATATCATTATTTTGTTTTACTTTTAAGTTGAAATATTACAGCTTTATAAACATGGGATAGTTTCTTCAGATTGGCAGTGATTTCCTAAATCGTGGACCTATCATCTTCTCTGTTTACATGTCTTGAACTTTTCTTTTCCCTTTTAGACTATCTTTTATGCATTTTAACCTCTTTAGGACATTCTACTGCCATGTTCTTCTGTATTAATTGCACATATTTAGCAAATTCTGCTTAAACGGTGAAAAACTTAAATGTTTCAAAATAAAAATAAATCTTGAAATCATCAACTTCGCCTGAATACAAAATCTAGCTGTTCTTTTGTGTCCAGCTTTTCCATAGACAGTCAGGGAAAGTCTTATACACACATTTTCTTTTCAGCCCCAATGTGAAATGTCAGTTTGATTTCTTCCCCCTCATTGAAGATTTGGAAGGATTGAGGTCAACTATAATGGAGACTTGAAACAAAAATAGTCACAAGGTTATATATAATTTTAAAAAAGGACAAAGAAAGATTTCTTTCATTATAATTTACTGAGGAGTAATGGGTTAAAATACATTTTTTTAATTCAGGACAGGGTGAAATATATTTCACAGCACTAGAGTATATGGCCTTCAGACATCAGAGTGTTCCAGAACTTAATTCTATAAGGTTTGATGGAGGCCCGTCACAAACTCCTGATAATAAGGCTCTGCAAAAGAAGACATTTAAAAAGGTTATTAAAAAGTTGCCTTAAAATCTTAAGAATTTGATGGACAGTGGTTCCCAAACTTTTAGGGACTAATGCACATCAGGATCCCACAGTGGTCGGGAACCACAGGACTAGATGAAGGGAGGTCCTACCTGTGTCTGGGTTTATACAGGAGTGTCTTATAAGGAAGTCCAGGACCACCATGGCACAGTTTGGTTTGAAATCTCCACCGACCAGCAGCTCTTTAACCTGAAGAAAGATTTTTTTATCCTTTAGAAGTTTTTATCCTCCAAAGGAATACTATAATAAAACATGGGGCATGCTGGTTTAGTGGCTAGGGTGTTACCTACCTGCAGACATCTGAGAGCAAGATGCCTAAAATAGAAACATTGTTTTTTTTCTTGCAAGGATGCTGAGTCATTAAAAATACCCACTTTATCCATCGGCAGGAAGTAGAATTCCTGCGCTTCTCCGTCACCAACTCTGGGCTGGAAATCAGAAGGAAGTTCGAGGTCGAAGACAAACTGGCTCTCTGGGAAAACGCCTTCCTCATCCTCATAGGTGTAGCTTCAGACACACAAGGTTATGTCATTCATTCACTCATGCAGCAAACTTACTGCTTTTAAATATCCAATTGGATTATTGTTTCTATATCACATTCTACTGGATCAATAAAGTTTTCATTTGATTCCAAAGAGCTCTTAATAATATGAACACATTTATTACACAAACAAGTGATCCAAGACCCAATACCCAATGGCAAACAGTTGAATATGTAAAACATTTTGACATGCAATTAAGATTTAGAATGATTGTGCAATGGTCAAGTCGGAAAATATATTCCTCAAAAATGAATAGCCAATTTTTGAGGAATATCCAAAAAGCCATGTACCATAGGGCTCTTTCACGGTGCCATATTGCATACCGGCAGTCAGCCCCCGTGTGCTTAGACGAACACCTGAGGACATGGTACATTATTGAACCTGTACATGACTACTCACCTGACTGTTATGACGGGTCTAGCCTTCTTGGCGATGGCTGCTGGGATGCAGGCCTCCTCCTCACACTCTTTAAGTGCGGTGTCTCCGATGCTCATACCTGCAGCCAGACCACCGGCTGCCTTAGGAGCAGAAGTATAGCAAGGCTTTAACCTCTGGTCCGTCCTGCATACCTATGTTTTATGGGAATCCTTCTCTTATCCAATTACTGACTAGGAAAAAGCTTAACTAGTGTCGACGCATATGCAGGAAAACGCTTAGCAATGACAGTAGTACTGACACAGTAGTACTAATACTAACGCTATTCAAAAAAAGCTCTTAGTGAAAGTTTCAAGCATATTGTCGTACGCACATTAATTGAACAAGCAGCAGTCATGAACTTCCTCATGAGTGCAAACAAGTAAATAGAAAATAATACAAAATGCTTTTTTTGATGCATAAAAAGGCCTTATACTTCTAGCGAGGCGACATCGAGGGCAGCCTGGGGTCTCACCAGGTTGTCCAGTAGTCCGGGGTACGTCTGCTTGGTGGCGGAGCGTCTGGCCAGCCACATCCTGAGCTCCCCGTCGTCGCTCCGACAGTATCCGTTGATGTGGACGCCGTACCTCCTTACCCCAAACAGGCCTGCTCAGAACCACAAGGCTGGCTAATGCTGGTGCTGTGATCAGACGGCGACACCATCACCTCAGATCTATACAATACCCTGCCCTGTCTAAACTTGTGTTGGCAGGATGCTGAATTGTAGTCTACTTTTCTTTTGTGTCTCAACCAATGAAGTCTAAGGAGTCTAATTATACAAATTTCAACAGGACTTACTGGTTGCTGATCGCTCCATAGACATCAATGGCGTGTCACAGTATCTGGCCATGACGTCATACCTCTGAGGGCGTGGGGGGGGTGGGGGTTTAGACATTAAGTTATGTTGAATGCCTCCATAACTGTGTCCATAAGATTGCATGTGTGTGTGGAGGAAGCCAGACCCAGTTAGTAACATATCTGACGGACTCACTTCATCCCTCCATCCCTTCAAACATGTCAGCGTGTCGTTCCGTCTCAGGGTTTGCAGGACACTGTCGACGACCTCTGACCTCTTGGAGTGAGAGTCGAGACTCGAGCTGAGGAAAATCGCGCCGTCGTTTGGTGGATCGAAGACATCTGGGAAGTCTTTCAAAATGGCCGCCGTTTGAGGGAGGATCCAACCGACCTGTTGGTCTGCCACCATGAAGCGCAAACATCTGGCACGACTGGACCCTGGCAGGACCATAACTTGTAATTAGCTGATTTATCACTCATTATTTGCAATATGAAGTATGAAATAACCACAGTATACCAGCATGGTACAAAACAGCGGATATAAAAAGTATAAAAACCTCAAGTATGTATGTTCAACCTCAACGTATTTATTATATGTGTGAATCAAACAGGCTTTTAGGTCCAACCCAAATAAAGACAAATTGTATACTGTATAACGTTAATCAGCAGGACAATGTTCACACTACGAATCTAAAAAGAATCCATCTGGGTTAGGCGTGTCTAATTTTACAATATGTTAATTGGATAATTTAGCAAACGACCACCAGGCGCAGCAAACATTCGTTTGAGTTCAGTTGACACAATTGATTGGTTGACAAACCAATCAAACCAGCAAAACTATATAACGCATAAAGTAACGCACAGCTACACTGGAGCGCTTGGTCATTATGTTTGTTTAATAGCCTTCAACATAGATTGGTGAACGGGACTAACTACAAAGCGGACTAAATTGTCTAAAACTCAACACTAAACAAGAACGAATACAACTTGGCAAATCCTATACAAAATACAAATCCCACTTGACAGTGTACCTGGTGAATGAAAGTTATTCATTTTACGGAGCAATTGTAGCATTTTCTCTGACCAGGCAGTTGCCATTTCGACTGCTTTTAATGACAGTACTCGTAAGCGACGAACAATAGATGAAAACACTCATGTGGTTTATAACATTTACCGCTAGAAATATAGAATATACACATTACTCTATTTTACTCAAACGCATCGGTACATGATGTTGCGAGATGACTTCCGTATTCTCCCAACCAATGGTGTAGTAGGGCTGTGTTCAAGACCAAGTGTGAACTAGTAATTTCCAGCTTCCCCATATCTATATATTTACAGATGTGTGTAAAGAAATACCACAATAATTAGCAACTCTATACCAAAGCTAAATAACTAAAGAACAGTATCGACGTCTCTATGTTATTTGACAGTTATTTAATTAAGATATATAAAAAGTCCTTCGAGCCGGATTTGAACCAGCGACCTAAGGATTTCAGACGTATACCACTACAGTCCTCCGCTCTACCAACTGAGCTATCGAAGGCCGATGAACGTTCGCGTCTTTCTCGTACATGTTTGCATACCCTATTAGGTTTGCATTACCCTAATCGCTACATTCAAGGATTGAGACACTATAATGATTTGAAATACGAAAACGTTAGCCGTGTATGATATTGTTTTACAGTTTTATAGAAAATACAATTTAGTATTCAAAACAGCAGCTAAGCATCAGCATAAACACCCCTCAATTAAAGTAGTGTTGGATTATTTACAGTTTGAAACACACTGTTCGAATGGAACTTGTATTAGTAGCGGCGAAACCAGCAGACATCCACAAGGGGGCGTGGTTGACCTTCCCAAAAGCCAAATGGAAAAGGTGAAGCGGAGCTCCATCAATGTAAATTCATATCGCTAGTGTTATGTATCATAAAGATATTAGAAAACGATTCGCTCCGTTCACGACGTAACTTTCACAGCCCAAAACGATAAAGCTACATGCGGTCGTATATAAATGAAGTCCGTATTAAACAGCCCTTTGTGGTGGCTATATTAACTGTGTAATAACTGTGTTAAAGAATAACCTTACTACAACTTTATGGCAATTATTTTAACTGAACAATGTATGTACCACACACAAACATATGCTTACGTATTATAAAGTCAGGCAAAAGGTTGCAGGTTAATTAATGCGCTCAGTAATTGTTCCTGTTGACCTAAACTCTCCCAGCTCAGAACGAATCAGAGTAGCTACCTTGCGCGCCGGAAAAATTAATACACTAGTGAGGACGTTTTCAAAATAAAGTGCATTAAAATGAAAAAACAGCTAACATCGTAGTAATATGTGTGTATGTTTATTTTGCTGTAACAATATTACTTCAACGAGCAACAGTGAATTAACATTGTAGTCTATATAAATATGTATATAGTAGGCCTATGTCTACACATTTGTATATATATATTTTTAAATATCTATACTGTTTTATATTACAATTGAGTAAAAAAAAAAAAAAAGAAAAGACACAAAGCCGCAATACTGAAAATCCCTTTATTGAAAATACATAGTTTTCTGCTATAATGTATTCTATTTTCGTGTTGGTAGAAAGATGGTCAAATAAGTTTAGAAAATATATTCATATACATTTTCTTGAGAAACAAATGGTGGCATGTAAACTTTGTGGGCGGAACTTTTAATTAACTCACTGCACAACAAATTAATCTCATTCATATTTAATACATAATACTAATGTTCAGAAGGGTCTATATGTTTATATTTGAAATTTAAGATTTGTAAAAGTAGGCCTTTTCATTTAACAACTTGTAGACTAAGGACAGGAGACACGAGTGTTTGAAATGTGGGAATGACATCATTGAGCTTGGAGGAGTCGTTCAGGTATTTTAAGATGGAAGTTGTAGTTTGGATATCTTCTATTCTACACCCTTCATAAACTCCAGGAACTCTAGAAGAAAGATAATAAAACAAAAACCATTATACTACTTACTATAAAAAACATTATACTATAAAAAATCATACAGGATATGAAAATAATTCAGAATCATGCCTATGGCAGAAAATGCTCCATTGTTTTATAGACTTATAGAAAACGTAATAAGTAGGCTAAAACCTACACCACTTGAACCTATGCCTTGAAGTTCTTCTGCCAGAAGCTCTGTTCAGAAATGCCTTCCCCTAGCATACCGTCATAGTCGATTCTGCCGTCGTTGTTCTTGTCGCCGTCCTTCATCAGCTCTTCAATGTCGTCCTCTGTGATACACTCTCCTGTAGACTCCAGCATGGCTTTCAGCTCCTCCAGGTCAATGTAGCCATCTCCATTCCTCAACACAAGAGCATACACTTCTTATCGTTGGGACTGCTTGCTTACTCGCTTGCTACGATCCCATGTGATGTGGTCTACACACCCAACACACTGAGATGGAACTTCCAGATCCTGGATGTGAAAGTCCTTCTCACTACTTTGAGTCAGCCATTTGGATTTGCTAATGAGCTAGTTATCGTTGTCCCCCGTTTATCACTTATGAGGGAATTCAATACGTTATGGCAGTCGGGGTTTACGGTACATTACTTTTTGAACCTGGAATCCACCTCTTTGTTATCTAGCAACCATTTTCATCATTACGCAAGTTATGATCATAACTGGCTTCAGTTGAACATGGCATAGCTAGCCCTCAATAATACCTCACAACAAAATTAGCCTTCAACACACACTTTCTTTGCCGTCCTACAGGCAGTGTAGGCACACACTTCACTGTGTCCTAAAGTGAAACTCTGAAATCAACAGTTACTCGGAGGAGAAACATACTTGTCGAACATGCGGAACAGTTCAGCTAGCTCCTCTTCTGATTTCCCCTTGCTCTCCTCCTTCATGCAGCGCACCATCATCACCAGGAACTCGTCAAAGTCTACGGTTCCGCTGCCTGGGAGAACACGGTCAATATCTTAGAACCATGCATCGTGTCAGTCCATATTTGATGTAGAGGTGAATCTTAGAGCCTCTGAATATAACATGTCCGCCATCTGCATTTCTGCTAGGTAAATCCAGTGATACAAGAAACTGCTAACCTAAACTGGCTAGCGAGGATGTTGAGTTGATCTAACTAAATAAGATTGATAATATTTGTAACTTATTAAAGGTTTGCTGTGTGCGACTGAGTTAGCGATGTGGCTTGATGACAATGATGACTAAAAATGGTTATAGGTTAGCAAAAGTGGACAGTAATGTGTCTATGTTAGCCATGATGGTTTGTGATTTGGCTGGGATTGCAAAGATGCCAAGTTATGTAGCTAGGTTAGCAATGGAAGCTAGAAGTGTGGCTAGGTTAGCAATGATGGCTAGCTGTTGACGTACCATCTTCATCCACCTCGTCGATCATCTCCTGGAGCTCCTCTGGCGTGGGGTTCTGGCCAAGCATCCTCATAACCTTCCCTAGTTCCTTGGTGCTGATGCAGCCATCCTCCGCGTCCTGAATGAAGACATCAAACGCGGCCTTGAACTCTAAAGAGGGCCAGAAACATAGGCGGCTTTGAGAAGTAACGGAAATCACCAAGATGTGAAAAATGTCTCAAATACTTTAGTTAGTATAGTAATTAGTATCCTATCTTTAGCTAGACTAGAGGTAGAGACACTTGTATTGTGTTGTAGGATTATTCAGCTGTAGTATTAGTAGTAGCCTAATAAGGATTCACGCTACGCTCTTTTAGTGCTACAAGAAGTAGTGGTACTTGCTACATGCTATAGCTAATGTTGATTCCTAAACCAAGATTCTCACCATTTTTCTGCTCCTCTGTCAAGTTCTCAACCTAAAGAAAGAGAAAGAAATATCGTTAGTTTCGACATATTCAAATAATTATATTATTTTAAATAAACAATTTACACCCCCATATTTTCCGATACATACCTACTAAAACTGGCATTTGATTTATGCAAAATAAGGAAAGCCGAAGCTTGTTATCTCCTGACAATACGTGTATTTTTATGTGCACCGAATCCAAACCCATGAAACATATCGTATCACCAAATTCTTGCCAATATCACTGCCTTCCCCCCCCCCCCCCCTCCCCTGTTAGCTCTCACACTTTGTCCTTGAACCCTCACCACCCAGATCCTGGTCCAACCAACGCCTCCATGTAGGCACCCAGGCCTTCTCAGCCCCCCCGACCACCGTATGACTGAAATGTCATGGCACTTTCTTCACCTGCTATTCTGGTCCCGCGGGAGCCACAGTTAGATGCGTGGGCCAGTGGAGGCCATTGGGGGAGGCGGGGTGGGTTGGTGGGGTTGGGGAGGGTATTGGAAGGGTTGGTCGAAGCAGGCGCTCGGCAGCCGCGGGTCCGATTTGCGATAGCAGTCCTCACTTTCGGTGGTCGGCTGGGGCCAACAGCTGTCATGATCTCTTCTCGTTTATCCTACCTGACTGTCCCAACTGTCGCTTTGTTCTATTGTTGTCACGCTGAAAGATGTCAGAAATGCTTGCTAGCTGAGGCAGGCATCTCTTGGACTGGGACCAGGGGATAAGAACCAAGGGTCCAACCGTCTCAACTGTCCAACGAATACCCTGCCAAACTAGACTGTGGTGGTTCGCCTTTAATACGCTGACAGAAATAAATATACATGTCTAACAAGTGTGCGTAGACAAAGAGTTATTGTGGGAGCGATGAGCAACCAGAGCGCTATGAAATGTTTCTGAAATGTTCCTATGGGATTGGTCAATGTTCATTTGATGTCCAGTGGTAATGGACTTCTTAGCGTGATCTCTGACAATGGTGAATGCAGTTGGTCTTGGCCTTCCATAAAAACCCACTATGTGTATATACATTTCGAAAATCATAGCATGCAAGCCGGCCTGGAAAATGGTGAAAAGCCCATATTCATGAACCAGACCTCTTAACGTGTTTTAAAGAGGTACATATGAAGACAATTTTTATCCAGAACTTTCAAACTTGTTTCCGTTTTTTTTTCTTAATGGCAATAGGCTGGATTCTGGCACATGTCTCCAAGATGCATGACGTAGCACACCACCCGAGCCAGAAACCAGAGGAGTGGTTTTCCTCTAATACCCTTGTTCCCAATGTCATGTCACTGCTGTCCGTTTAAAAACACTCCACACGGACGAAGTAAATACCATTTGTAAATCTCCATTTTATAAAACATCACAAGTTGCAATTTCACTTCTTTTAACTTGTTGAATGTAACATAATAAAAAAATACTTGACTTTTTTAAATTTAATTGATAAATCAATTAATAAAATAAGCATATCATAAATAAAAGGATAATTCTGCTTCTCCACTCACCGCTGCCTTATATACATCATCCATGGTTCCTGGTGTCTTTGTTTTATCCACACACTCACACACACACCACTCACAGTGCTGCTCTCACTCGGATACAAGACAAAGACTTGAAGCACTACCTGCCTCTCTCTTTTGTTGGGGGGGGGGGGCTTTGGTCACACAAAAACCCACCGTTGACGTACACACGTCACCCAACTTTGATGAGATGTGTGTGTGTGTGTGTGTGGTTGTGTGCGCGCATGTGTGTGTGTGTGTGTGTGTGTGTGTGTGTGTGTGTGTGTGTGTGTGTGTGTGAAGGGAGAGTATGGGAGAGAGAGAGATCTATAAATAGAGACAGAAGGGTGATTTTCCAACAATAGCAGTGCATTGGCGGCAGCACCTAAATTGGAGACATTGTCTGTTTGTCCCAGCCTCCATAGCTAAAAGAAGAGCCACCATTGGTTCTGGGATACAAGCTAGGTCTGAATGAAGGCATTACGCCTTCATTCAGCTATTGGATATACAAGTGGTGGACTTCATATCAATACTTATCAATGTGTTTTTAATACAATGATATTGTGTGACTTGACCTTCATTGGCCTTGAGGTTGGCCAGGCCTTGAGGGTCATGGTGGCAACCATTTGCAGTGTGATTTCATTGAGGAGCTATCAGACGAGAGAGAGAGAGAGAGAGAGAGAGAGAGAGAGAGAGAGAGAGAGAGAGAGAGAGAGAGAGAGAGAGAGAGAGAGGACAAATGGAGGGTCTTTGGGAATGGTAGTGGAAGGTCCTTCTGCTGCACCAAAGGCTTCCAACTCCAACTGTGTTAATCGAGTCCTACAAATAGAATAAAAATACATTTCCCAAAGTGCATTTCAGAAAAGGAGCTAATAGGTCAGCCATATCGATTTCCTCATAAACACAAATGCTCTTTTAAATTCCGTACATACTGAGGGACATCTGCCCCCAAAGAAGCGCTGTCCAGGCACCAGAAGTATATGAAGCACTGTCTATCAGGCAGCACAAGTATACAAAGCATCAGTCACCGGTATTATTGCGTCCTTGACTAGAAATAGTGTTGCAACTGTGGGGGGGGGGGTGCGTATGTGTGTGTGTGGTTGGTGTGTGTGTATGTGTGCGTTTATTTAAGTGGATGTGTGTTTATTGGAATGTATGTATGTATGTATGTGCATTATTAAAATGTGTGTTTGTGCATGTGTGTTTATTTAAGTGTGTGTTCATGTGTGTTTATTTAAGTGTGTGTTCATGTGTGTTTATTTTAGTGTGTGTGCATGTGTGTTTATTTGAATGTCTGTGTGCGTTCTGTTATTTATGTGTGTGTGTGTGTGTGTGTGTGTGTGTGTGCATGATTGTATCAGTGTGTATATACGTGCACCAGGGGTGTGTGTGTTTGGCAGGGGTAGGCAGGGTAATAAAGGGGTAGATGGGGTAACAGATCCTGGGTCCACGGGGGCTACGGCTCTCTCTGTTGGAGGAGCCCGGTCCGGCAGCAGCTGCTGTTGTCCAGCAGCTGTAGCGTAGGTCTGGGGGTCAGGGGTCAGACTGCTGGATTTGGACCCGGTTATGTGCGGACACAGAACGGCCCCAGATGCAATTAAGACAAGACAGGACCTAAACACCCCGCTTAGCTTAGCTGCTTTCCCCCAGGGTTGTGTCTGAGTTCGGCCACACCAACCAGAAGCACCTTGATGGTCTTCTAGAATCACATTGAAGGGGGGTTGAATTATTCACTGTTATTTCCACGTTCTCAACACATGTTTGTCTGGGTTTTATGGGGTTGTGAAATGACCATGCTAAGATGTGACGATTAAACTGAATGAAAAGATGGGAAGTCTGAATACAACCATTGGGATTTTAAATGATTTACAGGCGCTCATCTGTTTTATTTTAAATTGTCAGCTCTACTGTTTCCGTGTCTGATGAGGTCAAACACCATAACTACTACTATATCACTCTTTTAATCCCCAATTTCACTGGGATTTATTTAACACTTGTGTTGTTGTAGTACTCTGTATAACCATAGCATGGCGCTATATATAGATTGTATGTGTAAATGTCCTCGGCTAAAAGTGTGTTTGTAGTTTTGGGGGATTTTCGTTGACATCACATCTGTTGGTGTAGTGAATCAGAAACCAGCAGGCCTGACAGGTAGTGGACTTGTTAAGGTTCTTTACGGTCTAAAGCCCACATATTTATTCTAAATGTCTAAGGTCAAATGAGGGGTGACCTCTGGCATAACATGTTGGGTTAACAGCCGTCACAACACCGTTACACCAGTGGTTGTTCTAGAAAGCTAAAAATATCTACTGTCACCAAGATATATTATTTCAAACTCACATGTTGGGGCCAAAGTTGACAACCTGTCCTGAGAACAGGAAGTTGCTTGAAAAAATGTCCGGTGTATTATAATGTTTGACCTCTCGGGGGACAAATCCTTGCTGGATATACTTTTTTTTAATTCCTCCCAAACAGGAAGTATGGATCACAGTTAGTTTTGGGAAGATTTGAACACTGCGCAGACAGACAGCCCCTTGTGAAAAGTCCATGGTTCAAACTCTTCACAAATAGCCTTGTAATGATTTATCTTTATAAATCTTTACAAGGCTACAGGGCTGGATGTTGGTCCAGTTTGCCTTAATCATTTCGATTTTCACTCTTCCACTAAACTATACACATCAGACAAAGACTTGTTGAACTTGTTGAAATTCAACAGTACTGTTGAACATTACCTTTGTTGTTAAACATCTCTCTACTTAAAAAGACTCTTGAATGCAAGTTTACGCACTTCTTGAGTGAACCACTTATATGGCATCAACACTACAACACTTCCCCCTATGGAAGCAGAGAATAAGACACAGAGAGGCAGGAGGCAGAAGTCTGCTAGGTTTTATCACATGTCCTGGAAGGAATTTCTCATATGTGTGGTTTGCAATGTAAGGAAGAAAGTAGGAGAGAACCTAGTTAGACTCTTGCTGGTCGTTCTACAAAGTGGTCATTCTTTCATGTCCTGCAGGCTCTGCTCCTATTGGTCGGCTCTCTAGGATGTTGTCTTTATCCCTCAGCCAAACGGCGACAGCTCCCTACCATTGAACTTGGGTCTGGATGTTGGACCGGAGCCCAGGAGGAGGCCTGTAGACCTGAGGGTTGGGGTCTATGTTCAGGAGACCGGGAGAGAGGTAGGGGTCCTACACAGGAGAGCCAGGGCTGGAACCAGTTCTTTCAGAGATTGTTTTGGGAATTTGTAGAATTTGTTTTAGTATTTGGAACATTCAAGTTTTGTGTAAATCATAATCTTCTGCCAAGAAATACTTATTTCAAAGGTATTTCTGTTCAACTCATTCAAGTACTGCAAATGTAATAATATTTGTTTTTACCTTTGCTATTTGTGCAGCAAATGTGTGTTTGCATGTTTGTGTGCAATGTGTTAGAACGATTTGGTATCAGCAGGCTAAAACGTTTGTTGTGGTTTTTGTTCGTCCACTCATACATGGCCATGCATGCAGCCGTATGTGTTTGCTGGGGCCCTTGTGCACACACATACACATTTCTCTTGGCTGGCGGGGGATAATGGCAGTGGGGGGTGGGGGGGGGGGGTGGAGGGGGGGGGGGTGGTAGTGGGT
>JAOPJO010000054.1:42979-60910 GCA_027123675.1 Molva macrophthalma | reverse complement strand
GCCTATATCTCCGCAGTGGACTAATCAAAAGTTTTCAAATTTGAAGTATATATACATATAGGTATACATATACATATGCACACAATACTAATTATTATATGTTTCATACTCATTACAGTAGTGTGTCATATATATATCCATATACACACCATTGGGCTATTGAAGGATTGGTGTACACACTCAGAATTGTACATTTGTGACACCAGTACAGACCCATGAAGATGCTAACTTGCAAAAGGCTTGTGAAATGTTCACGTGGCAAAAACAATAATGCAATGGGAGAGAGACTCTTGCACAGCATCAATCCGATGGGAATAAGAACAGATGAATTGTGAATGAATTAATTAATTAATTAATCATAATAAACATCACCCTCTCACACATCCAGTCCCATCATCCAGGTCTGCCCTTCCTGCAGCAGACACAATTCGAAAATTGACTATATTGACCCAGAACCGACATTGTGTTTAACCAGGAGTGAGCGATTTGTTGCTTGAGAGTGGAGACTAAATATAAAGCATGGTCTTTGGGTTCTCTGGTTTTGTGGCGTCTCCTGCTGCTGTGGTTCAGGGTGTGGGAGGCTCCCCTTGGGAACGAGGCCTCTACCGCATGTGGTGCACCCTGGAGACCGTCCAGACAGGCCTCCGGTCCCGCTGAGAAACGGCCATTGTGTTGTTTAATATAGAACATCGGAGAGCGCTGCTTTTGGGGTTTTCGCTTTACTGCTCAACACTCGCATTCTCTGTGTGTTATTTAAAACTATAAGCAAACAGATAGAAACGGATCAAAATTGCATTGTTATTGGTAATGCTATACGCAAAAAAACATTATTTAGGACTTTTGTGACTCCAAAGAGTTGAGTGAGAGTAAATATCCCCATCTTCCTGCGACCGCATCTCCTCCGGGCTCCGTCATTTCACGGCGGTGAACTTCTGACCACATAATAGAAGGGGGAGGAAGACGAAATGTGAACTAAAACAAGGCTTGGTCACGGAGGATCTATCATTTCACGAGTCTTCATGTGTGTAACTGTATACAGGTCTTCTCCAACGACCCAGTGCACTGCCAGTGTTTGTGATTGGGCCTCTGGGATAACACTTAGCTTTGGTGTGGAGTCCTGAAGTAAAAATATATATCTCAAATGTAGCATGGGTTCCTTGAGCCCTACCTGCTCCTCAATGACTTGTATGTGTAAAAAAAAGCGGAAAAGTCGCTCTGGATAAAAGTGTCTGCTACATAGTAGATAGCATATATTTTAATGCAGATGCAGAGCTTTGTCATGTCTTAAGACCTTTTAGTTTTTTACCCAAGTAGTTGGATGAACTTGTTTAGGCTTCCAAAAAATTCCAATCGATCCTTAGCACCATTGTTATTTGCACCATTGTTCTTTTGTTTTGATTGGCTCAAATTGGTACAAGGTGACCAATTTGAACCATTCAGAAATGGCCAGCACTCAACTCGGTATGGCATGGTGCTGTTGCTGTGATATAAATGTGATGCATGATGACTCTAATGTGATTACTCGCTCTCTTCCTTTCCTTCCATGTAATCCCTCTCTGTCCACACCACCAGATTCATATCCAGACCTGAGGTGAAGCCATGCATCCCTGTATGATAGTCCTTCTCCTGGGGAGTTTAGCAGCCCTCTCCCAGGCCTCACCCTTCCAGCAGAGGGGACTCTCGGACCTGGGCAAGACGGTGGACGTTAGGAGCTTAATGTTGTTGATGATGAATGACCAAGAGGAGGGTTCGGGCTTCGGGGACTTTGACGTTCCAGAATACCCCGGCTGTCCGTTTGGATGCCAGTGCAACCTGAAGGTGGTGCAGTGCTCGGACCTCGGTTAGTGACCCCATGACCCTCCAACCTTGACATGAATGATGCCATGTTGGGTGTATAATGTATAATGACCTTAGTGTTGTGTTTGCGTGTAACCCGTAGGTGGCGCAGTTCATTAGGCAGATATACTGCTTATCGAACGTGTACCATGTACCATGTCATCCTTACTGCATACTTCTTGAGTTAGCCAATTTTAGAGTTTTAATACAACACAGAAAATAGATAAAAAGATTTTAAAAAAGAATCAGGGAGTCCCCTCAACATGCCTTAACTTACAGGGCGAGTATATATTGCATTCAGGATGACTAAAGTAAAGCACATCTTCCCCCCCTCGACGTGTGCAACGTGGAGCCTTGGCTGTATTTCTGCAGTAAATGACATATACTTACACACGACAACAAAGTGAAAGCAATGCTCACTTTAACTCTGAACCACACACCGTGGCTTTCTCTGTGTTTATCAAATCACAGTTTGGTTAGAAATGTAGCACACTGACTCACAACAGTTGCAGAGAGGAATTTCTTTTATGAGGAGTAATTGCTGATCTATGAAGAAATGTCCCATTTGTGAGAGAAAGTTTGACTGTGAAGGGTTTGTAGTGTAATTGGGTGTTTACTGGAGGTATCTCTACTTATTGCACTTAAGCAACCTGTCTTTGTCGTTTAAACTGTTTGAAATGTTGTCCGCTTTTTTTATTGTGGTTTTCATTTTTCTGTTTTTGTTGAGCATTTGAGCATATATACCTGAATAAAGACAATAAAGTTGTGAAATTTGAAACTATTTGAACTATTTTCCCCAACAGGTTTACATAACGTGCCGTATGACATTCCCGCTGATACGAGACTGTTGGACCTCCAGGGAAACTATATCACAGAGATCAGAGAAAACGACTTCAAGGGTCTCAACAATCTTTACGTAAGCCAGATCATGTAGTTCAATGGTATTGTAACCTTCATTGAGCACCTTTCTCTACACTTGTTTGTAACTGGTTTCTGAACTTACTGTTAGTCGCTTTGGACAAAACTGTCGGTTTGGATACAAGTGTCTGCTAAATGCTAAATCTTTCCTTTGTGTGTGGAAAATAAAGTAGGAAATCAACTTGTGCTAATTTCAGTCAAACAGAAACAGTGTTATGATGCTCTTTAAGGAAGCAGTACTGCCCTGATTCTGGAGGGGGTGCCTGTCTAATTTCAGCCAATCAGATACAGCGACTGCAATAACCACTGTATGATCACAGGGTGTGCTGTTGCTGACGTTTGAATTTGGTATTAAGTTACTCTTTAAGAAGGCAACACTGCCTTGTTTCTGGGTTTAGGATTGTGATAATTGGCCTGTTCTGGTCTGCCCCCTGTCCTGACAGGCTCTGGTCCTGGTGAACAACCTCCTTTCTAAGGTGCACCCGCGAGCCTTCCTGCCAATGGGACACTTGCAGAAGCTCTACCTGTCCCACAACAGGCTGACCACTGTGCCCAGGAACCTCCCCTCATCATTGGAGGAGCTCCGTATCCACGACAACAACATCAAGAAGATAGAATCCAGAACATTTGCCGGCCTTCACAAAATGAACTGTATTGGTAAACATTTTGCTGTGTATTTCCTTTAAGTGAAGGTTGATTTTTGTATTTCATTACATAAAAATGGGCCAACATGATGTGGCCCATGTTAATTGGCTTTACTTCATTCCGCCCAATATTCTGTGTTGCCAGAATATAATTCTGTAAATGGATTATCACTTGGCCTAAATTAAAATCCAACAATTGTCCAGTCCAGTTTAGGTCATTAATGATGTTATTATTGGAGGACCTTCTCATTTTGCAAAAATCGTAAAGGTAACATCTTCAATATACAGCCTCAAAGAAAATGTACTTTTGTAAGATATTTATCGTACAAATAAGTCCCATTAAAATTGTGTTTTAATGTGATTGCAGAACTAGGTCGTAATCCCATCAGGAACAGCGGCTTGGAACCCGGTGCGTTCGACGGCCTCCATCTGAACTTCCTCAGGATTTCAGAGGCTAAACTCACCGGTATCCCAAAAGGTAAAAACAGAATTTAAAGGATAATGATGATGATAAAAAGGATGATTTACATTTTTATGTATATTTTGGGGAGACTCACAAAAAGGTCGACCAGTGAATAGTTATTTTGAGTTACTTACTACATTTCGGTCTCTTCATTGTGTCCAGATAGAAAATGGTGTCATTTTTCCCAAGTTAGTCTGAGACTCAATAAAAAGGCTGTTGTTCTTTTTTTTTCTGTACACCGTCACCAGACCTCCCCGATAGTCTCCGTGAGTTACACCTGGACCACAATCAGATCCAAACCATTGGGCTGGAAGACCTCAGGCATTATGGCGAACTGTACAGGTAAAAGTTTCTCTACAAATATTGTACTAGCAAAAATACAATTGTTTGAAATCATGAGTGATAATGACTTGTTGCCTTCCCCTAAAACGTTTTTTATTTTGTGACATAAAATATAAAAAAATATATTGGGACATAAAATATTCAAATTACAAGACAATAACATGATAATGGATTTAAAATTATAATCAGGGTTTTGTTTCAATTCATGAATAATTTTTTAACCCAATAAAATTAGTGAAATCCTTTCATATCCGACTATGAAACCTGAACAGCAATTATTTTTTTCTTTCTTAATGGCAAAACCACCAAGGTACTTTTGGGTGTTTCTTACTCTTTAAAAAGTATTGGCACACACACATCTGTAACACAACATGTTCTTTGGCTCTGACCTCTACAGGCTGGGCCTCGGCTACAACAAGATTCGTCATATCGAGTACGGTGGCCTGTACTACGTCCAAAACCTCAGAGAGCTCCACCTCAACCACAACCTGCTCTCCTCCGTCCCTTCTGGTCTCCCAGAGATGAAGTACTTGCAGGTACCTTCTTAGTAAGGTTACCGCGTACGATCCCCAATGTCTGAAGCATGCACTTCTTTAAAAGTATTTTTTTTAATACTCTGAAATCCAGGTACACTCTGAAACGATGTCATTCTCCATTCCTTTCCCCTCTTCTGGGTGACAACGTGTTGTGGTCATCACATGACATCACAACCTCCAGATCTGACATCACAACTCTGGACTGTTCCTCCTCCTTTCAGGTGGTCTACCTGCACTCCAACAACATCAGCCAGGTTGAGGTGGATGCCTTCTGCCCCTCCTCCTACAGTGTGAAGAAGACCTTCTACGACAGCATCAGTCTCTATGACAACCCTGTGCGCTACTGGGAGGTGCAGCCCGCCACGTTCCGCTGCGTCAGCGACAGACTGGCCGTGCAGCTCGGCAACTACAAGAAGTAGCTTCCTGTCATGTGACCAATGAGGGTCAAGAAGCTAAGGCGGACGATAGGCAATATGGAGCCAGCGGGGAAGCAAGGCCTGTCCGGGAGCAGATGTACATGTTACATCAAACATTACAATACATTATATTATCCTTCAATACATTACTTTACATTACAACACATTGCATTTCATTATCTTACAATAAATGTAATTGCTTTACAATACTACACAACAATTATTTACAATGTACAGTGCATGACATTACATTACTATACAATACAACACATATATCACCCTGCCAAACAAAACATTACAACACATTTTTTTGGTGTTCAGCTTATCTGCATAGCTTGCTGATGTCAATTCTATCTTTGTGTATTGTATTCTACATTTATTTTACATTGATTGCCAACCAGAGACAAAATAAACTAAGACTCTATGAAACAAAGACGCTTTCTTTAAATGCATGTATGCCAATTTTACGATTTTGAATTATCAAAATATTCCCGTAATCAATAAAAATATCAACAGCGTTGCCTTTAACCCATTCAATTATTAATTAGTGTGGTTGCAAAGCAAGCCACAGTATCTTTATCATGTTTCTTTTTATTATTATAGTCCTTCCGCCTCATTTTCAGTAATCATCTCCAACAGTTTGAGGTCTAAAAACCTAACCAATGGCAAAGAATTGTGCATATATCATTGCAGTGCACTGTTCCTACGAATACATTTTTATATTATTATTATTTGATATGGAAAGTGAATGGGGCAAAAACGGTCAAATCAATTACTCCAAACCTGAACACCTGGGAGTTGTCAAATTAAATAGGTATATGTAGACCGGAAGTAAAGAGGTCTCCCTAAACGGCCACGGCCCCCGCCCCGTTTGCCAACATTTTCTGAAACTTGCCCTGCGTCCCAATACCCATACTACCATACTATTTAGTATGCCAGAAAAAGATTTAGTATGTCCCAATACATAGTATGGAAAATGCAGTATGCCAAAAATACCAGGATGTTGTACCAGATCCGGTCGCATTTCGCAGTATGCAAGCCAGCATGCCTTTTGGCTATTCTGCCCCACAATCCTCTGCTCAGCAGAAGATCATATCGTCACATCAACTGAGCCCGCGAAAGTCGATGGGTGGCACTACAGGTGTGCTAATCAGTGAAATCAGTTGTAGTATGTCCCGATTGTATGCATACGTTATTTAAGTTAATTCAATGTTTTTGATTCTATTAAAAATGGCCGAACTATGGCAAATACGATTATGCAAATCGCCATTATTCAATCAATCACAAGTGCGCTTCCGAGTACCTCAGGGACCTATTACTTGGTGGGCCCATCAAGGACCCTCCCCTTACGTAACATGGAAAGTTTTGTGTGGATTACTTAAAAAATTACGTCACAGTGTCAATTCCCACTGTTGCTCACCGACCTATGGAAGTCAATGGGGAATAAACGCTGACTTCAACCATTGCGAAGATGAACAACTCAGCGACAAGTTAGCTCATGCAAGCGCATGCATTTTCGTCGGCGACTTGTCTAGTTTGGATTATATATATATATTTTTTTTACCTCAGAAGAAAACTAGTTTGGTCGAGGAAACTAGTTTGGTAAGGGACCCGCCCTTTAAGGTGGATTAACGTAAGAGTTGGCAATAACAAGCACTTGACAGTAGTCTACAATGGACTATCAGTCGCAGGTAAGAGTTAAACTTTACAAGACACCTGTTTGATCATTACTTGCAAATAACCGTTTGATGTGATAGACCTACATGATTAATTAGAGTAGCCTACGTTAAATTAGATTAATTTACATTTGTGTCATCTAGGCGTATGTGAATATCAGCCCTATCATTATTACAGGGCACACTCGAGTAAAAATCAACTTGAACAGAGGAGAAAGTAAGAGACATTTAGGAAAATGTAAATGGGTTCTTAACCTAATATAGGCCTATAGAAAAATGATGGACGTTACAGGTTGAGTAAATCATATGAAGTGAATGGCATGGATAGATATGGGATCGATGTAACCGTGGTAAAATCAAAGTGTTCTGATCTATCTCAGATGAAACTATTTGCACACTCTAAAATGAGACCGTCAATGAAATTAGCTGTGTTTCTACCTAATGGAGTTCAAAAACCTTTTAGGACTACCAATAAAAAACATTTTCCCATTAAATAAGATTTTGATGTTTTGAATGAAACCGTATACTATGACTACGCAAACTCTGTATCCATTCTGTCAAGCATGGGGTGCAGTTATGCAGCTTAACCTGCTTGGAAACTGGCTAGGTGCGATGGACAGGGTGGAGCTTTATTGTTTAAATCCATTAGTAACCCATTTGTTTTTCATTATGAACACAGATCGAAGAGATTGTGTCCACTGCCCAGTTTGGAGATTTGATAGAATTTGTATATCCCATTGGATATTCACACTGGGGAGTTTATGATGAAGACGGATTTGTCATTCATTTCGCTGTCGCAGGTGAGAATTGCTTACAGTAGGTAACATACTACATAATTAATTACCGAATATTTGTATAGTATATAAGTTACTTATCTGGTGTTTTTAAACCATGACTTTCTCCTATTGAGATTTGCAGGTGTGATTATAAAGAGATCGCATTGATTTGAGTTTGCTGCCATCTGCTGGTAGAAATCCATCGATGATAGTGATTTGACTGTCTGGTCTATTTTTGTTTCTGTTTTTAGTTCTATCTATATTCCTTACACTGTAGTTATTTGTTACTGCTGTAGTATCGACCAATCTATGTTTTTCATAGCTGCATTGTTAAACACAAACAAAGTGCAACTGTTTATAGGCCAGTTTGTCATGCAGATCTCTACTCCATTTGAAATGTGTCATTATTTTCGTTTAAAACTGAAGCATCTTCACGAATGCCGATACACCAATATGGCCCTTCAAGCTTCGCTATTTGTTTAAACCTTTAGGTGGCAGCTTTGGCATTTATTGCACCTCATGTATTTATTTTCTACTGTTACCTAACTGATGTTGCGTGTCTATCCATTAGACCAGGGGACTCTGATGACCAAAGTCAGCGGCTATTTGCAAACGGCCTTCCCCGTGTGCGGGGACCTTCTCCTGGGGCAAACGAAGATCCGCAGGGTGCCGCTGGACCAGGTGACGGTGCCCAAGGGAGCCCGCATCACCGTCAGCAACAACGGCCACGCCGGCACGCCATCCTCCGTAGAGCGCATGAGGAAACGCCTCAATGCACTGCTAGACAAACAGTTTGGTTACCATCTTCTCACGTTCAACTGTGAACACTTCGCCACCTATGTGCGATATGGAAAGGCTGTGTGCAACCAGGTAGGCGTACTATCGATTTTGTCATGGAATTCATTAAGAAAAGAAAATATTTCTAAAAACCAAAATCTACAAATGCTTGGTTTTTCCAAAATTTCAGAATTTCAGTTTCTAAATTTGTTTGGCTGTGAGTGTTTGTATATTTTGATCATTATACATATTATAGACACCATCTACATAGTATGTGACCTACGTCTACCTGTACTTGTTCAATATCTTTTCTTATTCTTTCTACTTTATTTATTTATATTCCTGGACAGCTTCCTGGACGTGCCAAGAACAAAGAGTGTGAGGTAGCAACAGAAATGTTTGATGACATCGTCTTAAGTGACAGTATCTCACGAGAACTATTCAGTTTTTAAATAAATGTAGTATTCGAAACATTTGACTCTTAGTTTATTACTGCTCATTTTAACAATTGCAGTTATTCTGCATATGCATTAATAGTAATGTTATGGGTCTAAGCTGTAGGTACAAAGTAGGACCAAACAATTATTTGTATTTGTTAAGGACCCACAGAGCACACCCACGTGGACACTGGAGCCCTGCCCATGTGGGCCCACAGTATACCCACTAGCATGCGCACAGTATTCCCCCAGTAGGCCCACAGTATGCCCCTAAGTGGGCATGCTACCACCGATTCTTGGCACCAACGGCGTTGTTTGCTTATCACTAATGCGCATGGTTTTCACCATTGCACAAAACAATGTTTTTGGTTACCATACTTGCAAACAATGGTTGATAATCAACTTAATGAATGTGAAGTATGTGAAAAACATAACACAGGAAAAACAATCACTACTCCATTGGGACACATTCCCACACCTGAGGGACCATTTGGACATCTGGTTCTAGACTATGTAGACACAATAAAGAAGGTAGATGGTAAAAGGTACATGTTAGTAGTCATTGACAGATTCAGCAGAAGGGTAGAAGCAGTTGTATCTAAGGGTGTTCAAGAGACGGTGGAACGATCCAAGGAGAGAAGGACCATGCAAAGTCACCAGGGCAACGCCAACAGCTATCCGGGTGGAAGGGAGCACCACCTGGTAACATCTCAACCACTGCCCGAAAACCACCCAACCTCTGGAACCAGAGCCGACACCTGATCACCCTGCTATCCCGGCCACTCCCCATAGCTAAGTACCACACGCAGTATGGAGTGACCCAAACCAATTCGATTCACCGCCACAAGCACACTGCGTTCACAAATACACAGGACGCAGGCCTTCCCCTATGGGAGGTTAGACGTGGAGGTGGAAGAAACCAACAACCCCAAGAGGCACAGGGATCTTTTCTTGTGTCAATCCAGTCAATATTAATGTAGACTGGATTAATTACATCTATTATAATCAACAATGTTTCTCCAATTACACGATACATGATTTTTTTGAATCTCTAGGGGAACAGGTGTTGCATGCCACTTCCCGAATGCCCTGGCAAAACCAAATGGCCCTATATGGTCCTAGCCGAGCGTAGAGGCTTATGCACAATGTTTGGAGACGAATGCTGCACATTTATCCCCAATAATACAGCCCCTGATGGCTCATTCACAATTGCCTTAGAGAAATTGCGTAACCTACGTGACAAACTCAAAGATAATGCTGGTATCTATTGCAACATAATCACATATGTTGCAATAGATACCAATTCAAGAGTTTGAAATGCTTAAAAGGTATAGCACATTTGGTAATCTTTCTTATTCCTTAAAACAGGTTGTAAGGCCTGAAAACATACAGGTTGTAAGCCCTGTTATGAGAATGGAAGCAGGTTTTTTCTGATAACCAAATATGAATACTGATGATTTTATCTAGCAGTCCGGCAAGTAGCCCTCAATGATTATAAATTGGCAGGCATACGCTAATTTATTTTTGGGACTTTGTCAGCCCCAAAGGGGGGATATATGGGAGAAATTTACTATAACATCTAAAGGAAATATATAATCATTATCTTGCCTACACACTACATGAATCAAACAAGTGTGGAGAAAATCATTGAGTTACCAAGGTATGCTATTCTAAGAGATACCAGGGAGCAGCATATTTCAAAATAGGGAAACATACGGTACCAAGCAAAAAAAGCAAGGGAATAGTATGTTTTCAAATAAGGAAATGAGTGCATCGGATGTGGTAACGACATATTGATGGATGTGCAGAATGGATCGGAAGTGTGGGGAGAGGTAAGTTAGTTCTTTACAAACCAACTCAAGTTTTGTGGTTACTTTTTGCAAGTCGCTTTCTCGACCTCTCTTAGTTTGTTGAAGTATTGCATTTTATCTACGACAACAGCAGTCTACAATGGCCCATCAGTTGCAGGTAATTCAATTTTACAAGACACCTGTTTGATCATTACTCTTTGATGAATTTGGGTAGGTGTATGATCAGAGCTGTCCTGACCTCAAATATATAAGCCATGGTCAGAACTGATGGAGCAATGTGTTTTTACAGCAAGTTTCAGATATAATGATTTCTCCAAATTTAGGGACGGCTATCTTGAGCAATGAGTTGCGATTGACGGGCAACCTGACCTCAATGGCTAACTGCGGTGGACAGGATCGAGCTTTGAGTGAAATCGGTTGCTTCGTTATTGTTTACATCCATTAGTTACACACATTTGTTTTTCTTTATAAACACAGATCCAAGAAATTGTGTCCACTGCCCAGTTTGGAGATTTGATAGAATTTGCATATCCCATTGGATATTCACACTGGGGAGTTTATGATGAAGACGGATTCGTCATTCATTTCGCTGTCGCAGGTGAGAGTTGCTTACAACATACATTAGATATTTAATTACTGAATATTTGTATGATATATAAGCACAATATGAACCATGACTTTCTCCTAGAGATTTGCAGGTGTGAATAGCAAGAGCATTGATTTGAGTTTCTGTTGGTTTGAGCATCGATTTGAGCATCTGTTGGTTGAAATCCATCAATGATAGTACAGTGCGATAATTCATTGCCGCTACTGATGTTTTGACTGTCTGGTTCTGGCCCGGTTTTTGTTTCGTTTTTAATAGATCTATAGTCCTTCCACTGTAGTTATTTGTAACTTCTGTAGTATAGACCAGTCTGTTTTTTATAGCTGCATAGTTAAACACAAACTTATAGTGCAACTGTGTATAGGCCCGTTTATCATGCTTTGATTTCTATGAGATGTGACATTATTTTCGTTTAAAACTGAAGCATCTTCACAATGCCGATACACCAATATGGGGCTTCACGCTTTTTCTGTTGTTATCTAACTGATATCGCGTGTCTATCCATTAGACCAGGGGGCTCTCTTAAGCAAAGTTAGAAGATACTTGCAAGCGGCCATCCCCTTGAGCGGGGACATTATCTTGGGGAAAACGACGATCCGCAGGGTACTGCTGGACCAGGTGACGGTGCCCAAGGGAGCCCGCATCACCGTCAGCAACAACGGCCACGCCGGCATGCCGTCCTCCGTAGCGCGCATGAGGAAACGCCTCGATGCACTGCTAGACAAACAGTTTAGTTACAATATTCTCACGTTCAACTGTGAACACTTCGCCACCTATGTGCGATATGGAAAGGCTGTGTGCAACCAGGTAGGCGTACTATCGATTTTGTCATGAAATTCTTTAAGAAATTAAAATATTTTTACAAACAAAAAATACACAAATGCCTTGTTTTGCTAAAATTATATACATTTCAAGTTTCGATTTCTAAATTTGTTTGGCTGTGAGTGTTATAAATATTATAGACACCATTTACATGGTATGTAGCCTTTCTAGCCTTTCTATGTAATCTTTCTACCTTGTTATTTATGTATATTCCTGGACAGATTCCTGGACGTGCCAGGGACAAAGAGTCTGAGGCAGCAACAAAAACGTTTGATGACTTCGTCGAAACCGGCAGTAGTAATTGTTTTTTATAATTATAATAATTATACCACATTCAAATAACAATCTGTAGAATAACAAAACAACAGCGGAATAACATCTGCATGTGAATTCAAAGAAAACGTTAAACATTCGTTCAAAACATGACATTTGTGATTAAACATTTTATGTAACACCAATAAATACATACCAAAGGCAAAAACAATGTCAGTAATTGTAGGCCTATGTGTGTTTAGCTTTTCTTGAACAACGCAAAGATCACAAAGTCAGCAAAAGAGTTTCATATTAAGGATATTAGGACGCCTCATTTAATGTAGAGATAAATTATATGTTACGAATTAGCCAATTTAGTGTAACGTTAGTGTGGGAACATTGCCAAAACAGGCTAATTGTATTTTTAAAAAAAGTTGGTGGGGTCTTAATTGGTTTCGATGTGATCTATGCGGGAGTGAAAGTCTAGAGTGATGGGTGCTAGTCACACTAAATCACAACCAAGTACACCGGGGGAATATGACCTAGCGTGGTTCTATCAGTCTATCTTGCGAGGTATTTTCAGTCCCTTGCCAGAGAGCTGACTCGCCAGGCTACATGTGACCACAGACACGGACGAAATGCCACGGCAAGGTGAACAACCAAGATGCAGCTGTTTTTAAGTAAGCGAAGTGTTAATAAAAAACACTACATTCTGAGACATTTCAATGGGAATTTGATGTCTGTCAAAGACATTTCATTTCAAAGGCGCATTGATATTAGATCGATATAAAATATAATTGTTTATGCTGCTACCTGTCGGTTAAATGCCGAACAGCATCCGGATATGGACTGCACCATGACCCTGGAAGTTCTTTCATTTTAGCTGAATAACGAAAATGGGCATGTTAAGTTACTCCCAACACCCGTATCATGAACCACATCAACATTAAACAGGACCATTATTTTAGGACGGGGACACATTTGCGACACGGGACCGCAACAGAGCTCCTCCAATGTTTGATTCCGTAAGAAGTGTTGGAGAATAGAAGGAAGACACGAGGTAACAAAGTCAATGGAGCAGCTTTCTGATCCCCAACTTGTCTTAGCTTACGGCTATCGTCTGCTAACGGAGCCACAACAAACCATCACGCAACCCATAGGGATGGCATCCAAGAATATTGTAGTCGCATAATCGTCTAGGAAAGCCGGACTTGGGTGTTTGTAAAGGGACCCTAACGAAATCACATTTTCAGTGACTGTTACTCTTACCAAGCGACGAGCGTTAATGGTAACCCATCTATGCTAGTGGTGATATATATCTGATGCTAGCTTTCAGCTAGTGTTGGTTAATGCTAGCCGTGAGCGTTAGCTGTACATACTTGCTAGCTTTGTATACGCAGCATGGCTAATTATTCTTACTGTGTCATGTGAATGTCAGTTCTAGTAGCAGGTGCTGTTGGCTTTTGTGAGATAACGCCGTATCAGAGGCTAACGATCAGTGTTTAAAATGGAATACCTATTACTTAAACCAAATGTCAGACATGCGTGGCATTTGACCTGTTTATGCTGCTACTGCTATGTTAATCGCTGTGTTTAATGCATTAATGGTTAAACAGCGATAAAAATGCAGGCTAGTCAAGGATTCTCGTGTAGTATTTGTATCACGTTACTTACTGAAACACATTAAACACAAACATTTGTGTATAACAATACTATGGCATCAGCAGTTATATTCGCCAAATACATACAATGCATGACTATTTAATGGAGAGTATACGAACAAAAAAAGTACAGCATAGGTCTCTTATGGTACTACATGACAATGAGTGCAATTCATGTATTCATCCGTTCAGCCACTCAGAGTTTTTTTGTTTTAACGTGACTGCACTGCTCCTTTTGCACACAGTGGCTCTTTTGCAGGAGTGGACCACTCCGCTAGCGACAGGGATTCCAGCATCCCTCACCTCCATCTCTCCCTGCGATGACATCACAGCAGCCTCCCCTCCCCAACGCTAACGTCAGCGCCGCCCACCTCGCCCCGCACAGCTCCAACGCCCCCCACCCCCACCTCCACCACGCCAACCCCCTGGACTCCAGCCACAGTACCGCCGCCCCCCAGCCCCTCACCCACCGCCCGCTGACGGACAGACGCACGGGCTCAGGCTCCACCGCCGATAGACTCGCCTCCCCCGCCCCCTCCTGCTCGCACACTGGCTCCGCCTCTTCGCGGAGGCCGTCGCCCGGCAACTTGGAGCCGTGGCCGGAGGAGGCGGTGGACAGCTCCTACGGGCTGTACTCGCTGCATCGCATGTTTGACATCGTGGGGGCGCAGCTGACGCACCGGGACGTGCGCGTGCTGTCCTTCCTGTTCGTGGACGTCATCGACGAGTACGAGCGGGGCGGCATCCGGAGCGGGCGGGACTTCCTGTTGGCGCTGGAGCGCCAGGGCCGCTGCGATGAGACCAACTTCCGGCACGTTCTGCAGCTGCTGCGGATTATTACGCGACACGACCTGCTGCCCTACGTCACGCTGCGGAAGAGACAGGCTGGTGAGTTGCTCTGCATGACCCATAACTGACCCGCCGTTGGCCTAAAACAACCTCAGCTTTGGTTTTATGTTTTTGTTTTTAATGGCCAAGTAAATTGTATTTGTGTAGCTCCAGTTACAGTCTCAAAGGGCTTTGCAGGCCATTAAATGACACCAGCCTAACCCTAATCCCTCTAAAGGGCAAGGAAAATCAGGAGTGTGGTAGATGCTTAATGGGCAGACAGCGGTAGCAAAATCTGACACAAACTAGAAATAAGGGTTATTTTAGATTATTACATAACGTTTTAAGACAACAGTGAAAGGAAATGTTCTTCTATTGAGATTATCCATGGTTCCTGTTTTTCGATGCTTGGTATCGTTTTGTTTACGGAGAGGAGGAGACATCCCACCCATCATTCAATTCATGTAAAGAGACCATCAGTAGCTGCACTAACTATAGCTAGGTGAGTAATGTAGTGATCGTCTGTGGCGCATATCCCGTAACTGACCTTCATAGGACGGAGATGCAGCATCTAGGTGTGCTCGGGAATGTCAAAATGGATTCCAACAATTGCAGATTATATAACAGGGTGTACAAGTATCACCCTCCTGGTCACATGACTTCAAAGTATTTTATCAGGCAAACTGTCAGATTATGTATATTCAGTGTTTATATTAAGTCTTTATACCAACAACACATTATTCCTCTCATTTCAAAATTATCAGGTGCTTTCATACTAGGGCAACTTGATGTCTTGTAAATGTTTTTAACGTTAATGATTTGACTAGTATTTGTATAAGCACCTAACACATTATTGACCTAAATTATATAATTATATTATATTTGGTCTTGGTGTTTTGTTGCTCATTGTCTTGCTACGAGCACAGGATGCTTTAGTTGTTAAGTCGTAAGATTCAGGGTTTGATCATCTGTAGCCTACCTGTAGGTATCCATGATCAGAATGCCCTAATGCTCGGGTCACACTACAACAATGCAGCCTGTTTTCAACATGATTTTGCCGCCACAGACAACCATCCAGTTTCACTGTTGTTTATGATCGTCGGAAATGACAATAGGGCTGCTGTCTCTACCCTGTGACATGTGACATGGTCAAAAGCTTTGATGTGTCATCCGGGACGCCTCCACGTAAAGTCTAGCACAGCATGTTAGAATTCTTTGACTGATCTCACATTGTCCGACAACTTGACGGACAATCTACAGTCCCATCTCCCTGATCCCAGGTGAACTTGACGCTAGGTCATGAAGACTGAATGTGTCGGGGCCAAACGTGTAGTGGGCCTTGTCTCCAGGCCAAGACACGGCCACCTTTCATGCTGCAGTAATCGCCTAATGTGACATGGGTACCATTGTGAAAGACCAAAATGCAGTGTAGCCCCATCCCGGCATAACCCCTAACTGCTCCTTGATGACATGCATCTGAATCCACTCTAAGTCGCTCTGGATGAAAGAGCCTGCTAAATGACTCGATGGTGGTATCGAACAGTAACTAATCCAACAACGCTACCCCTTGTGTTCCTCCCAGTGTGTCCGGACCCTGTTGATAAGTACCTGGAGGAGACCTCCGTACGTTACGTCTCCCCGCGAGGAGCGGCTCAGGGACTGGACAACATGCCTCGCAGAAGTACAGGTGTGTGTGTGTGTGCGGTTGGCATGTGCATACAGCATTGTGTTATGCATGGTACAATGCAAGGGACAATGTTTTTTCTTCTTTCCCTAACGTAACATCTGCCTAGCAGACGCTAGCTTAGCAATGGTGGGGTTGACCTCCATGCGAGAGACTACCATGACCATGTCGTTCAAGGAGTCCTGTCATTGATGTGAATTATAGGGAAGCTGATGTACACTGAATCTTCTGTTTACCATTTGTTATTGTGAGGAGAAGATCAACCTACTCTTCTCAAAGTCTTCCTCTCAAAGTTCATGTTTTGTGTAACATCAATATTAACGAGTTCTACATTGCCACTTTCGCAATGTAGACCTCGTTAATATTGATGTTGTGAAGACTACAAAGGTAGCCTTTGTAAAATCAATATGGCAACCATTAATATTGTGGTTTTGGTGTAACATTATACTGTGCAGCCATAGTGTATCTCCGTCGTAAACCTCTACATTGAACAACATTAGCTCATTCGAAAGCCCGGGAACCTCATTCTCGTGTCCCCGGCCCTTCCTCAGGAACTCAGCCCGTGATTTGCTGCTCGCCGTCAGGGCGACAGGTTGGTGCGCCCCAGACCAAGCCAGCCCTGCCCACTTCCAGCCGCAAGAGGAAGAGGAGCCACTCTACAGCCGAGTGCAGGGAGAAGCAGACGTGTGGTGAGCAAAGTCTTCCCCCTAGAAAACCACCAGACACTAAGTGACCTGGACCTCTTGCACTGTTGTTTAAATTATAATTAATATAATTAATATAATATAATTTTAAACAGCATCGGTTAAACTGTTACGTCAGTTAGGCAGAGGAGAAAGGGGCGACGTAGCCAAAAGGCTCGATCCGCACGTGTACTAACCGTACGATGTCACGCCTTGTACCAGATATCCGCCTGCGGGTGCGTGCCGAGTACTGCCAGCACGAGTCGGCGCTGCAGGGCAATGTGTTCTCCAACAAGCAGGAGGCGGTGGAGCGGCAGTTTGAGCGCTTCAACCAGGCCAACACCATCCTGAAGTCCCGCGACCTGGGCTCCATCATCTGCGACATCAAGTTCTCGGAGCTCACCTACCTGGACGCCTTCTGGCGGGACTACATCAACGGCTCGCTGCTGGAGGCCCTCAAGGGCGTCTTCATCACGGACTCCCTGAAGCAGGCAGTGGGCCACGAGGCCATCAAGCTGCTGGTGAACGTGGACGAGGAGGACTACCAGGCGGGCCGCCGCAAGCTGCTGCGCAACCTGGTGGCGAGCGGTGGCGGCGGGGGCCCCGGGGGAGGCCCCGGCGGAGCCCCGGCCGGGAAAGACACGACGCCCTAGACTAGAGGATGCTCGTTGCGGAGCGCAGTGGCTGGGGTCGGGGTGTAGGTGGAGCGGGGAGGAAGACCAAAAGTGGAGCCGGACGGACGTGAACGCGAACTGTTTTGAAAGG
>JAOPJO010000054.1:5656-18941 GCA_027123675.1 Molva macrophthalma | reverse complement strand
GATGAGAGGAGAGAAGGAGAGAATGAGAGGATGAGAGAACGAAAGGATGAGAGGATGAGAGGAGAAAACGAGAGGGGAGAAGGAGAGAATGAGAGGATGAGAAGATGAGAGGATGAGAGGATGAGAGGACGAAAGGATGAGAGGATGAGAGGATGAGAGGAGAGAAGGAAAGAACAAGAGAATGAAAGGATGAAAAAGAGTGAAAAAACGAGAGAACAAGAGATTAAGAGAACGGAGGAAGGAGAGCACTGAAGCATGAGAGAGCGAGAGAACGAGGAAGAATGGAAGAATGAAAAAGAGTATACTGGGTATCCTGTCCCTGGGTTGTATCCTAAACCAGAAGTCGGACTTCAGTTAGCGTCAGGTATTAACAATCCAGAAGCTGCGGCGCATTTTCCTTCTCGAGAATCCAGAAGTTTCTGATTTCAAAATTTCAAAGGTCAAGTTCCGCGCAGAAGTTGCCATGGTGACTGAACTAGATTCCAGTGAATTGAGAGGAAACATGGAAATGTAGGTTTCTGGAGCGGCTCCCTTATGCCCCTAGCGTAAACCATCTTCTCCATCTTCTGAAGAGCTCTGGTTCATAAGAAGGGCCAAGATGTATAGATCATCTGCTGGCGTCTGATCTCAACATGTTTTAAGTTGTTCTAGTAGAAGTGCAGCCTTTTCCTCGGAGAGCGAGAGCGAGAGATGAAGGCAAAGTAAAGATTTTGTTTGCAGAGCATAGTGGAGGACATATGGTCCACCTTGCTGGTATTTTATAGCGGTGACTCAACATTTCTTTGATTGGACGGTGGATCTGAAATGTTATTTCATACAGAACAAATTGAATGGAAAGAGGGAGAGAGAAGGAGAGACCAAGAGGGGGAGAGAGATCAAGAGGGAAATAGAGATGGGGAGAGCGATAGGAAGATCAAGAGAGAGGACAGGGAGAGAGATCAAGAGAGACGAAGAGTGAAAGAGAGAGAGGGAGAGAGAGAGAGAGATAGGGAGAGAGAGGGAGAGAGAGAGAGATAGGGAGAGAGATAGACGAGAGGGAAAGAGAGAGACAGAGAGAGAGAGACAGAGAGAGAGGAGAGAGACAGCTGTTTAATAATTCTATCCCATGAAAGCTCCACCGACTGCAGAGCGATCAATATTTGAACGGAACAAAGTGGGGCGCAAGATGGTGCCATGAGGGGGAGGGGGGGGGGGGAATGGGGGAGGTGGGGGGTTCTGAGGGTTCGTTCCTATTTAAAGAGACTAGCTAAGTGTATGAACCCATATGAAAAAATATATTAAATGTAATCAAAAATCAAGTGAATTATGACGCCACATCGGGTTATAGGAGATGCTGAATTTCGAAATTCGGGAATCTCTATATATACGGTACATAATATATAAAGCATTTAATTGCATACGTATACTGCGTTTTACATTGATAGTGTCTTTTTAAAGCTTGTACGTGACCTTTAGTAAATTCTAATGTATATATTGTAGACCCAGAAGTAAGATGACGACGTGTATGTGACAAGTCCCGTTGTAACGACTCCCAGCACAAAAACACAAAAGGTGACGAATAATTGTCTTGAATAATGAATTGAATAATGTCACTGAAAACACAAAAAACACATTATTACTACTAACGGATGGGGTGCAGGATCACAAAACAGCCAACGCCAAAGAGAGTTCAAATAAAACATACTTTACAACAACAGTAAGGTGAGACTCGTGGGAGGGATGTACATTGTAGTTTCATAATTCAAAAATAAAGTACTGCCCCCCACCTCCCTCCTGGGCACAGATTCAAATGTATGTATCAGTCGCTTTTGTCAGAGGCCACCGTTATTAGTGAGGCAAATATGATAGATTCCTCTGAATTCAAGGGCTACAGGAAAACATTCACGACCAGATCTATGTGCAGGATAGCTGTGTGTGTTTCTGTTTGTGTGTGCTTGCGTGAGTGTAAGTGTGTGTGTGTGTGTGCGTGTGCCTGCAAGCGCGTGTGTGTGTGTGAGTGTGTGTGCGTCCCTGAGTGTGTGTTTGTATGCGCGCGTGTGTGTGTGTGTGTGTGTGTGTGTGTGTGTGTGTGTGTGTGTGTGTTCAAAAGCCTGCGGTGTGTATACAAAGAAGTCAAATAAAACACAACTTAGTAGTAGTACAACAGTCCATCCACATCCATAACACATGAGTGCATGCATTTCCTTCAGCACACTCCTTCAGAAATGCATCATTCTGCATCTTCTTGCCTGGTGCCAGTTCTGTTCTGCTCGCTGCTTTGCTTTCTTTGAGTTCGGGCTTTTGGCTTACATTTACTTTTCTGCGATTATTTCATATCTATTTTGTTTCACCCCGACCCATCTCAAAATACCACCCCCCCTCCCCACCCTCCGCACTCAGAGGGCAAATCTAATGCACCCATACGACCCCCTGATGCTGGGGCAGAGACACGCCACGCCACAAATGGTAGGTGTGCTTAATGTACCCCCCACCAACCCACCCCCCCGTCCACCCACTCCTCCACCCTCGTTTTGCACCCCCCTTTTCACCGACTGCGTGTGTGTGCCTGTGTGTGTGTGTTCTGATTGATCGGTGTTGCAGTATATTATAATCCCATTTCAGTTATGTTTGGTCATATAGTAAAACAAATGTTCCTACTAAACTATGATATAAGAATAAATACATAGGATATTTCACATGACATCGTTGTGTATTGTCATTCTAAAGCATGAGGTTGACAGGAACTCTTCCAGATAAATGTACATGGTTCATTACAGGGAAACCAGACGGCACACTGGAGACCAATCAAACCAAAGGTGAGCTCAGTTTGGACCTTATTGTTCTCCTTATGCACACACACACGCACGCACGCACGCACACACACACACACACTCTCACACATACACACACGCACGCACGCACGCACGCACACACACACGCACACACACACGCACACACACACGCACACGCACACGCACACACACACACACACACACACACACACACACACACTCTCACACTCACACAAACACACACACACATACACACACACACACATTCTCACTCACAGCCAAAACTTAACAACTTTGCTGTAGCTAGGCGTTGGGCCATCGATCGCACACTGTTACATACCACTTCATCTTCTTCTTTTTCTTCTTCTGCTTCTTCTGCTTCTTCTGCTTCTTCTTCTTCTTCTTCTTCTTCTTCTTCTTCTTCTTCTTCTTCCGACCCCAAGCCAAGAAACAGGATGAGGCGGTTGCCATGGAGATGCAGCCGCTAAAGAGTGCAGAAGGGGGGGAGGTGGAGGAGAAGGAGAAAAAGAAGAGCAGCGTGCCCAAGAAGGAGAAATCAGTGCTGCAAGGCAAACTGACTAAAATGGCGGTGGAAATTGGGAAGGCAGGTGAGGTGGATTTTAATTTAACGCTCCCGCTTTCATCTTCCTCACGCACCCCCACCCCCTTCCAGGTGGACCACTTCAAAGCAGAAGTTTGTACCGCACCGTAGGGTACGTCTCTACAGATCTGTGGGCTAGGCGTTGAAGGGTGGAGGTGGGGGGGGGGGTGGTTGGGTGGTGGTTAAAGCAATAACAGGAGAGATTGTCTCCGTGATAATTTTCTATAAATACGGATATGTGAGAGATGCTACCTGGAGCTATTAAAAAGTCCAGTGTTGGCAGTCTTTCATTGGAAAAACTGTTTTTTGGTCATTTTTTTGGTAAGAGATGCACAAGGAAAACTGCCATGGTGGTCCGGTATTGCCGTCCCGACCTTGAATACAAAAGGTTGACCTTGACATAAGGGTTGCTCAATGTTATGTGTTTGTGAATTGTTTTAATTGAGTATGTCCTGTTAATTATTTTACGGAATGAGGAATGGATTTCATATTTCTTAAATTGTTTATATTTATATATTTCCATTTACTATATATTTATAAATGTATTTAAATATTGGGAAATGGTTTTTATAATGTATTTTTATAGTTGATATTTAAATTCTTTATTTTTTATAGGCTATAATTATATATTTATAGATTTTACTTGCATTACTTGCTGAAATGTAATAGTGTTTTTACTGTTTGATGAACAACATTTGATAAACACAAAACAACACCAACTCCTGCCCTTCTCCCCAGGCCTGTTCATGTCTGCCACCACTGTCATCATCCTGGTGGTGCTGTTTGTGATCGAGACCTTCGTGATCCAGGGCAGGGTGTGGATGGCAGATTGTACTCCTGTTTACGTGCAATACTTTGTCAAGTTTTTCATCATTGGTGTGACGGTGCTGGTGGTGGCTGTTCCCGAAGGTTTACCGCTGGCCGTAACCATATCCCTGGCCTACTCCGTCAAGGTGAGCTAGCAAACTGTGGCTAGTTAAAACCATATACCACAGTTTGTTAAAGCCATATATAAAGTTAGCTAACCACAGCTAGTTAACACCATATAGTTAGCTAACCACAGCTAGTTAACACCATATAGTTAGCTAACCACAGCTTGTAACCCCATATCACTGGCCTCCTCCGTCAAGGTGAGCTAGCTTACCATGGCTAACCCCATATTTAGCTAACTAACCATTGGTCAACACCACATAAAGCCAGCTAAAGCTTGCTAACCACTGCTTAACACCATATATAGCTAGCTAACTATGGCTAGTTAGCACCGCATGAAGCTAGCTAAATATAGCTGGCTACAGAACGTTGTAATTCTCCCTCCAGAAAATGATGAAGGACAACAACCTGGTGCGGCACCTGGACGCCTGCGAGACCATGGGTAACGCCACGGCCATCTGCTCCGACAAGACGGGCACCCTCACCACCAACCGCATGACGGCGGTGCAGGTGTACATCTGCGACCACCACTACCCCCAGATCCCCGACCCGCAGCAGATCCACGCCAAGGTGCTGGAGTTGATGGTGGCCTCCATCTCTATCAACAGCGCCTACACCTCAAAGATCATGGTAGGTGTAGAGTGGGATTGGTCTAGGGGTGGGGGGCTATACCTCCACGTGGCGGTGGGGGGTGTTGGTGTCCAGGCATAAGGGTGTGGAGGGTGTACGTGTGTGGGGATGGAATGGAGGGAATTAACAAAGCTAGCAAAGCTGTTGTCAGGAAAAGGGTGTGCGTGGGTGCGTGGGTGCGTGTGTGTGATTGTTTGTGTGTGGGTGTGCATGTGGGATTGCATGAGTACCTGTGTGTGAGTGTGCGCACGCGAGAATGTTTGTGTGTGCATGAGTGTGTGCATGTGTTCGTGTGTGTGTGTATGTGTGTGTGTGTGTGCAAATATCTGTGTATGTTTGTGCATGTGTGTGTGCGCATTTTTTTGTGTGTGTGTGTATGTGTGTGCACGCATGCTTGCGTCCATCCGGGTGTGTTCGTACACAATTGAGCGGAGGGGATTTGCAAGCAGTGGCTCAAATATGATCTCCGTACTCATAAAATCACACCAACCTGCGTCTCCTGCTCTCTCTCTCTTGTCCACCTCTAGCCCCCAGATCAAGAGGGGGGTCTTCCCAAGCAGGTGGGCAACAAGACGGAGTGCGCCCTGCTGGGCCTGGTGCTGAGCCTGCAGCGGGACTACGTTCCCATCCGGGAGCAGATTCCCGAGGAGAAGCTGTACAAGGTGTTCACCTTCAACTCCGTACGCAAGTCCATGAGCACCGTGGTGCAGATGCCGGACCGTTCCTTCCGCCTCTACAGCAAGGGAGCCTCTGAGATCCTGCTCAAGAAGTCAGTGGTCCAACAGTGTATATGTGTTGTTATTGTATGTGTGACGATGTGCAACGCTTGCATGATTTGTGAATGGAATAGTGGGATTGACTTGGCGCGAATGTGAATGTGAATGAGACGTTGAAAATCGGTGGAAATAACATTATGGGATTGTTATCGGTGTGTGTTATTACAGTCATAAACATTGATTCCTATGTTGGGATTGTGAAGTTAACGTCACACCGGACGCCATCTTGTGAGGCAGAACCAACAGGAGGAGTATGGTGCTGCAATAGTAGTATTTGAGTGGAATATACCTTTTAAACTATAAGTGCTTGGATAGAAAGTATACTAGAAATGCGGTGCTGAAACTTTGAATGAAGTTGAATTTGTAGAAATAAGAGAGAAATCGCAACAACATTCAACCACAAAAAAATACTGCGCAGGTTATAACATTTACTTTTCTTCTGGGGTTTTGGCGGGAAAAAATGCTAACCACAAGGCTAACCCCTTGACCCTCTATGTGTGTGTGTGTGTGTGTGTGTGTGTGTGTGTTTCCGTCTATACCTCCCTGTGCCCCCCAGGTGCTCCACCATCATGGACGCCGCCGGGGAGCTGAGGAACTTCAAGCGCGCCGACCGGGATAAGATGGTGAAGAAGGTGATCGAGCCCATGGCGTGCGAAGGCCTGCGCACCATTTGCGTGGCGTTCCGCGACCTCCCCGCGACCCCGGAGCCCGATTGGGAGGACGAGGCGGAAATCTTGACCAACATGTCGTGCATCGGCGTGGTCGGCATCGAGGACCCCGTCCGACCGGAGGTACGCTTGTCCGTGTTTTATGCGTTTGCGTTCACGGTCCCGTTTCATCGCTCCTCTTATTGTGTATGCAGAGAGTTTTTCCGGCTATTCTTTATTCTTATTGCTGTCTGTACTTTCTGATGTGACACCCTCATTTCCCATCTGGGATTATTAAACTATATCTTATCTATATATCTTATGTTATGGGGGGTTTTTCTCAAGCCATATTTTAGTATTGTCATTATTGTTTCAAGCAGTGACATTGCAAGTTGCAAGAAAAATCGGTATTCTTCTGGATCTTTTGTAGCTTCTGTTGGTATTGAATTGACATCCTCATCATACTGTAATTATTGTAAACTATTGAAAGATGGGATATGTGCCAGTAAGCATTGTAGTATTCTCCATGCAGCATGTTCCGTCTTCTAAGCAATCTTTGAGAATAAATGTTGCCTTATACTTTTGTTTTTTCACCATTAACATAGCTCAAGTGTATAATTTCACTCAAAATTCCAATTAAAACATCTCCTCTGTGGCTGAAGGCAATAGCACAAAGCTAGACAAATTAACCTAGATGCATAATACTCTCCTAAATGCAACTCTGTGAAATCTCTTGGTTGTTCCGGAGAAGTTAAAAGTAAAAACGTTTGACTTTCAATTGTAGTTGTATTATTTAAAATAACATTTATTTCTTGCAGCTATCAATCTACTGCTGTTATTTTGTAAATATAAATAAGTTCTGTATATATATTTTTAAGTTTTCATTCTTATTTACATTTTTTGGTCATTATCTCTACCACTAATCTGTACGTTCTGCTGTGACACCCTAAATTCCCGTCCGGGATGAATAAAGTACACCTTATCTGAGCCTATCTCATCTTAGAAGCACCAAACGCTGTGTACATTGTGCAGAGAATATCTAAACCAAGAGTCGAATTTCACCATGGCAACGGATGACGATCCGTCCTATTCCTCCTCTTCCTCCTCCAGGTCCCAGATGCCATCAAGAAGTGCCAGCGTGCGGGGATCACCGTGCGCATGGTTACCGGCGACAACATCAACACGGCGCGCGCCATCGCCGGCAAGTGCGGCATCATCCAGCCCGGCGACGACTTCCTGTGCATGGAGGGCAAGGACTTCAACCGCCGAATCAGGAACGAGAAGGGAGAGGTGGGTGGGAGGCGCTGTGGCTCGCGTCCGGATGGCCGACAGTAAAAGTGTGCGAAACGGCGTAAAGATGGCTGACTCTGTACGTGTGTGATCTGTGATCGGTACAGATCGAGCAGGAGCGCATCGACAAGATCTGGCCCAAGCTACGAGTTCTGGCTCGCTCCTCGCCCTCGGACAAATACATCCTGGTGAAAGGTACGGCCCTTCTGAATCTGATCCGGTACAAATACTGATTCAGGACGAGATGTGATGAAATAGAAGCGAAGGATACAAAGCACACGATGTGCACAAGTTACGAACCTTTTTATAATAAAACGGTAATACGATAATAATCGCGTTGTTTGTGTGCAAGGTCTTTCGTCGCGTCTTTTATTTGATCGAAATCATAAAGATTGTGTTAACGTATAGGCTCTTCTCTCAGCTCCACTCTCGGCATCCCCCTGGACTCTTCTGTAAGCTTTACCTGCAGGCTCCGCCGGAGCTTGTGCTGACCTCTCTCCGGTGGTGCACCGTGTGTGTGTGTGTGTGCTTCCTACCAGGCATCATCGAGAGCACAGCGCTGGAGCAGCGCCAGGTGGTGGCCGTGACCGGGGACGGCACCAACGACGGACCCGCCCTCAAGAAGGCCGACGTGGGCTTCGCCATGGTGAGAACCAGACCTCACTTCATGCTTGTCAGAACGCAGGGGGTTCATAGGAGTTCATACTGTAAATAGATGAGCCAAGTGACAGGAGATGGTTTTATTCCTGTTTTTGTTTATTCATGGCACTAAGCCGATTTTGACCTCATTTTAAGCAGTTTCTCTTAACTGCCAGCCGACAATTACGACACAATCTATTTATTTGTTCTGTTTGCTCAGTTTGCCATTTCATGAAGAATAAGGAACTATCTAGAACAAACTATTTAGCAGAAGCTTTGATCCAAAGCCCCTTTTCAGTGAATCCTGATAGGGGTTTTGCTCCATTCCCACACCCTAGCCTCTTACACTCTCCTGCCCCATAATCACCACATGGATTTAAAAGCCTTAAAACACTCTGAACACTGAACTGAAAGCGGGTCCGTCCTGTGCGGCGCTCAGGGTATCGCCGGTACCGACGTGGCCAAGGAGGCCTCTGACATCATCCTGACGGACGACAACTTCTCCAGCATCGTGAAGGCGGTGATGTGGGGGAGGAACGTCTACGACAGCATCTCCAAGTTCCTGCAGTTCCAGCTCACCGTCAACATCGTGGCCGTCATCGTGGCCTTCTGCGGCGCCTGCATCACTCAGGTGAGCCTCGCGCCCGGGCCCCTGTGTTAAACCGAAGGTTATCTTCATGCTCAGCCGTCCATCGGTGGGTGAAGGCATTTACAGGCACTAAGTCGCTCTGGGCTTTAAAGTGTTGTTTTAAAGTGAATGCTAGGATGTTTTTTAGATGTGTATCAAGGTATGTTGTATTGCTTGATGTAAGCACAACTTTAGGAAATCAAGCTGGCCTGTATTTTATATGTTTAACCTTTAGCTGGGGACAAACTCACAACTGCAGCATGTTATGTAGTATACGCCATGGTATGTAGTTACTCCGGTGTGAACGCTTTCACACCCATTTGGCTCCCCAGATTCTGTGTGTTAACTTGTGGCAAACAGCATATTGGTATCTGCTGTCCCTTCATTGAGCATCTTGTATCCATAGCGACACTGATTTCAGACACATGCCATTAAGGAGCAGGTAGGTGAGGGCATCTTGCTCAAGGGTGCCTACAGGTAGTCTACAGGAATGGGGCATCAAACTCGCGCTACACTACCCTGCCCTTGTGTCCTTCCGATGAGACCCCCCAAAACGTCTGTATCTACTCCCCCCGCCACCCCCTCTTGTTCTCCAGGACTCTCCCTTGAAAGCGGTGCAGATGCTGTGGGTGAACCTGATCATGGACACCTTCGCCTCGCTGGCCCTGGCCACCGAGCCCCCCACCGAGTCCCTGCTGCTGAGGAAGCCCTACGGCCGCAACAACCCCCTGATCTCCAGGACCATGCTGAAGAACATCCTGGGACACAGCGCCTACCAGCTGGTCATCATCTTCACCCTGCTCTTCGCAGGTGGGTGGTGGTGGGCGGTGGTTTGCGGAGGATGGTGAAAGGGTGGATGAAGGATGGCGAGGGGTTGGGTAACTGTTTAGACACTTTTATCCGAAGTGACTTACAAATATATTAAGGAGCAGGTAGGGGTGAGTCCTCTTGCTCAGGGATTGGTACAGGTAGACTGCAAATACTGTGTAGGGTTTCTAGCCCAGAACCTTTTGGGCTGGGAGCTGGCATAAACCTGAACGTAGCCGTTGATTGGTCGATATTTCTAGAGGACGAAAATGATATGATTTTGATTTATTTTATTTCATTGTGTCATTCAATACTGGTCGAATTTGCATTTAAACACAGCCAGACCATATTATATCGGCCATTACAAGCCATCTACCGATACCGTTATCACACATTTTGGCCGATATCAGCCAAGGTACGTCTGTAGCGGAAATCGTACATTAGTGCTTTCCAAATGACCTAATGAATGGCACAGCCAGGATGAAGGGGCTCACTCCTGAACAATCAACCCGAGCTTCCTTGAATGCACCTCCCTCAGGCGAAAGGATCTTCAACATCGACAGCGGACGCAACGCCCCGCTGCACTCCCCGCCGTCCGAACACTACACCGTCATCTTCAACACCTTCGTGCTCATGCAGCTCTTCAACGAGATCAACGCCCGCAAGATCCACGGCGAGAGGAACGTGTTCGACGGCATCTTCGCCAACCCCATCTTCTGCTCCATTGTCCTGGGCACGTTCGTGGTGCAGGTGAGGTGACCCTGCTCTGCACGGTGGTACCGGAAGTACCGAAGTGAAACGTGCGTGTGTGTGTGTGTGTGCGTGTGTGTGTGCGTGTGTGTGCGTGTGTGTGTGCATGTGTGTGTGTGTGTGTCTGTGTGTGTGCGTGTGTGCGTGCGTGGACTCTGATGGCGAGGACACTGCTGGGATAGGATTTGCCCTGCCTTGCTTTGTTTCGTTTACCGAAATTTGTGTGCAGTTATAATTCAGTCCTAATTGGGTTTTTTTTTGTCCCCTTTGGACATAACCTTAAACAGGACATTTTGTTTTGTTTTCTATTTTAATTGGACTGCTACTAGCGTATCTTTTAAAAGATAAGTCGGAAATGCGACTTTATTCTTTTGCATTATTTGTATACTTGGCTCGCGGTGGTTGCATCCACCAAATGAGTTAATACTTCATGTAGTCCATTTGGTCTAGGAAGCGGCGGTAAAGCGTGTGTGTTTGTGTTTTGTTCAGATCGTGATCGTGCAGTTCGGAGGGAAGCCGTTCAGCTGTGCACCGCTCAACTTGGAGCAGTGGTTCTGGTGTCTCTTCATTGGCCTGGGAGAACTTCTGTGGGGACAGGTACTACGCTTCCTCCCTTAAAGAGTAACCAAACCCTCGAGTCAGACCAACAGGAAACACCCCATCTATTCTGAAAGCACAGTCCATTTAAATAGCCTCTTTTGCGATTGGCTATTTCATTTATTTGACTTCTCCTGATTGGTTTGTTTTTTTTTCCTTTCCTTTTAACAACTGCAAGACATAAAATGTTTATAATAACCATAATAATCACTAAACACTGAAAGAAATTGCACATGGGGCACACTCACTCACCACCCCTATTTTGAAAAGCTTTTGCCGATCGAACTCTCGACTAACTCAGGAAACCTTCCTGTTTTTTCGCCTGGCTCAGCTGGTCACCTCCGTGCCCACCAGCCACTTCAAATGCCTGAAGGAGTCGGGATCCGGCACAAGCGCCGACGACAACATGGACGAAGACATGGCGGACGACGAGGACGAGATCGACCACGCAGAACGGGAGCTGAGGCGGGGGCAGATCTTGTGGTTCAGAGGCCTCAACCGCATCCAGACCCAGGTTCGCTTACCACCGCTCGGGTCAATAGCGTGTCATGGTGTAGGATGTTGCGTATCGCGTCATACCGTGTTACGTCATGTCACGTAAACCTAACGAAGGTGGTTTTTATGATTTAGGTTTTGTCCATTTTTCAGTTGTTCAACCGAAATCCGGGGGGAATTTGACACGATCGCTTGTGTGTGTTCTTTCACCGTCTATTTCCATATTTGAGCAACGTAATCGCACGTGTACATTCATTGCCGTTGTTTTTCTCACGTCTATATTTCAGAGCACTGTAATGACTTTTCATTTCCTAACGCAGGAGCCATTGCCACAACACTTCTTCTGTATTATGCATTCACTATCATTCATTCATTATTTCTCCTGTCATGTGATGGTGCGTTCAAGGAAATATCAGATGGTTTGAGCTTCTGACGAGAGAGAAAATATCCAGGGTTGAGGCATAGAAATGATCCTCAACATTATCTTCACATTTGATGCAAGTCGAGGGATACGAAATCTTAATTAAGAAAGAATACCGCGTTTTCCTCGTTCACTGACTGTACAGGAACACCAACCTTGTTGTAAAACACAATGATTACATAAAGGGTTAGTCTCAACATACGGACGGTTTTCCATATGTGGCAGGAAACGGCTCAGAGCCCCAGATGTCCTCCATTAATAGAAGTTGTGCTGAAAGGCATCGAGTATAACCTATATAAAGCCTTGTGAGGACACCAGCCATCCTTGTTAGAACACAAATTACCAGTTTGTAGCTTAAGACCAATAATGAGACCATACAGCAAAATAATCAGTTTATTTAATATTTTACAATATCATCTTGGCATTAGTCACATCCAGTAGCCAGGTTTTAGTTAATGCTAATTGTTCAGTCTAATATTTGTGTTAATATTATACATCTTTATTTCTTCACTGTAAAGAACAGGTTCTTATTGTTTATTTTTTCCCGCTGCATGGCCATGTTTTGCAAACCTAATTTGATAACATTAGGTTTAACATTCAGAGTTTTACATTCTTACTTTGCATTCATTAGCAAAGTGACTTTACACCCAATCTCCACGTTAACGAAGGCAAAAGACACCTGCCCTCCAGATTCACACACACACACACACACACACACACACACACACACACACACACACACACACACACACACACATTTCTTTGCACAAGTTTAACTTGCCATCACCCACCCGTCCACTATCCCACCCTCTGAATCACCTAACAAACGTACTTATTTGAATGTCTTTCTTTTTGGGCGAACAGACCATCTAAGCTCATGTTTGGTTGATTTTTTTCCACCCACTTCCCCACCAACCGTCCGGCAGGGACACACTGTGGAGACGCCATGTTTGTGTGACATGTGTCCTGTGTTCTGTGTGGCGCGCATTTCTCTCTCTCTCCACCAGATGGAGGTAGTGAGCACCTTCAAGCGGAGTGGCTCCTTCCAGGGGGCCATGCGTCGCCGTTCCTCCGTGCTCAGCCAGCTCCATGACGTAACCAATATTTCCACCCCCACTCACGTAGTTCTGACAAACGCCAACGCCACCGCGGCGCCCGGGAGTGAGTTTCTGACGTCCCCTCCTCCTCATTCGTTACCGGTTGCACTGCACGCCACGCATGCATGAGTGTGTTGGTGTGTGTGTGTGTGTGTGTGTGTGTGTGTGTGTGTGTGTGTGTGTGTGTGTGTGTGTGTGTGTGTGTG
>JAOPJO010000050.1:0-17208 GCA_027123675.1 Molva macrophthalma | reverse complement strand
GAAAGGAGAGGAGAGGAGAGGAGAGGGGGAGAGGAGAGGAGGAGAGGAGAGGAGGTGAAAGGAGAGGAGAGGAGAGGGGGAGAGGAGAGGAGAGGAGGCGAAAGGAGAGGAGGAGAGGAGAGGAGAGGAGAGGAGAGGAGGAGAGGAGAGGAGAGGAGTGGAGAGGAGGAGAGGAGAGGAGAGGAGTGGAGAGGAGAGGAGAGGAGGCGAAAGGAGGCGAAAGGAGAGGAGAGGAGAGGAGAGGAGAGGAGGAGAGGAGAGGAGGCGAAAGGAGGCGAAAGGAGAGGAGAGGAGGAGAGGAGAGGAGAGGAGAGAAGAGGAGAGGAGGAGTGGAGAGGAGAGGAGAGGAAGCGAAAGGAGGCGAAAGGAGAGGAGAGGAGAAGAGAGGGACTTTCTTTCTTCCTTCACTCAGTCTCGCTGGAACTCAGTCTCTCTTTCGCTCTCTCTCTTTATTCCTGCGGTCTGGCTGTCCTTTTTTTTCCTTCTTCTTAATCGTCTGATGGGTTTGTACCTCCTGTACGTGTGTATGAGAGTGTCTGTGTGTGTGTGTCTCTCTGTGTGTCTGCCTAGCTCTCTCCCTTTCTCCCTCCCTCTCACTCTCTTTAGCCTGCAGCCACTGTGTGCAGCCGCCACCGAGAGCGCTCTCTAATCCCAAAGCACACAGCGGTGCTTTGGAGAAGGAGGGAAATAATCAAGTCTGTTTCCATCGTCGGCCATCTTAAGGCTGCAGATAAGCTTTGCTGTGCATGCTGCCATGTGTGTGTTTGGTACAGCTGTGTGTATGGGGGGATAGACACACCAAAGGGAGGAAATGTTTTTTGTTATTTTTGTGTGTATTTGTATTTGTGTGTGTGTGTGTGGGTTGGGGGGGGGGCTGAATTCAATCATTAATTGTAAATAGACAGAGGAGAGGAGGATGATTGTTTGGCAGGGGTGGGAAATGCCAAGCAGTTTGCTGTTTGTGCATAATGACTCGTAGCCAATTTCTCACTTGAGTGCGAGGTGTTTTTTTAATGGATTCAAAGGTGTTACACCATATCTGGGAATTGAGATGCGGTTTGGAGAGCAATGCCCAGGGCACAAGCAATATGTTTTGAACCGGCTGGTTTGATATCAGCCCACAGTTATTTTGAGTGGAGTTTGAAAATGAAGCAATGCATTTAGAGGATTTTTTACTGAATTATCTAAACTAAGACAAACTTATATGATATATACCAATATATATCATGCTTCCTCAATTATTAGTCCACTGTAGTCTTAGACTTTGGAATACTTCTGTGGCTAAATCTAGATGATTAATCCCAAAGTCCATGGGACCTAGGGAAGCAGAACTGAGGAACCCCCTCAGCTTGTGGATGTATCCAACAGCAACATCAAGCCTCATGCCACATCTTCATCATCTGCTCAATCAAATATTCACACGTTACAACATCTATGTAAACTGGGCTGCATTCAAACATCAACACAGACTTTGAGACATTTGCCCTGGAGGGGGCTCTGCACACGATCTGGGAAGATCAAAATATCCATCCAGTATAATAAATTACTTGTGTAATGTTTCCCTCCCCGGCTTACTCTTAATAAAGAGACAATACGTATTTTGTTGAAACGATGTCCTTGGTTTGGTTTATAAATGTGTAATCTGTTATGCAGTTGAAATTAAAAAGATTTCACAATGGAGAAAAAAGGAGACTTTGATCTCTAGGTGCATGGTATAATTAGCAATGGGATCTAGAAGGTCTGACCAAAATTACCAGCAAAGTCATAAACCCAAAAACCTATTCTCCATAACACCTTCGGGTCATAGCTTAACCGTGTTAAAGATTCAATTTTAACTTATAAAACCACCAAAAACATGAGCAGGATCCTTTTATTAAGTGCGACCCATTTCCCATTACTTTCAAGACACATTCTGAGGGTGATAGTGAAGTTATTTATATTTTATTGACTATCTTTTTTTGTATATTGAACTTCCTGTTGGCACACAGAACCAAGTTTCTGTCAGCCACAGAGCTGAAGCAAACCTCGGAGGTATTATGAAAGCAAAGTCGGACACCCTTTGAAGAAAAAGTGGTAGAAAAGAAAAATACGTGAATGACAAGTTGACAAAATGAAAGGCTGCCATTTCTTATTTAGCTCCAGGCTAGGAATGGAAACTAGGTAATGGCTACCACGATTGCACACAGACACACAGAGAAAGCATTTCTGCACACACATGCGCACATGCTCACGCAACAATTGAAATCAATGTGTCACACGTGCATGCACACTCACACACACACACACACTGACACACATGCACACACACACACACACACACACCCCCATACACACACAGAGATACACACACGCAGTGTTTCAGTGTTTGGGTCAAAAGGTGTATAAGCGTCTCCAGAAATTTCGAAACAAAAACACTGTAAAGTTGCCCTTGCTTTGTCCCTCTGCTTATGTTAAGAATATGCAATGTGTCTTTGTGCTTTATATTATATTACTTTAGGATGCAACGCTACCGTTATGTTATAGTTTAAGTCTGTAGAGACAAATAGACCAATAAATATAAAATGACAACAATTCAAATTAGTTTCTTCACCCCTCCCTCTGTGTCTCTCTCTCTCTACTTTAAGTAAACATGATCTCCACAGCTGTTGGACCTGTCAGCATCCTGCCCTGGTCCAGCCAGCCTGTCTGCCCTCCTCTCTCCCGCAATAGTCCCCTTCCCTTGGCTTGCTTTGCAACATGTTGTAACATATCTACCCCCTTTTCACGCTCAGGTCCCGTGTTCATGTCTGGGGGCTCGTGTGCATGTGTATGCGTGTGTGTTGTGTGTGTTGTCTCTCTATAGTGAGCTACTATAGGGCTGCCGGTCGCTGTTTGAGTGCAGCCGCTCCTCCGGCCCTCCCCTCCCCTCCCTCCCCTCCCCTCCCCTCCCCGCGACAGAGGTCAGTGAGTGCTCCGAGACTGGTTGACGTCATGCTGCTGCAACCCCCCCCCCCCGCAGACACTCAGGCAGTACGCCGACACACCGCCACTAGCAGCACGGCCAGATGTATTTTTAGCCCATCCTATAGCCTCATGCATCCTCACATATGCCATCCGCATGGACAAGGACCCGAGGACACACACCCTTTCTGAACGTGTTTGACGGTGCTGGCGTCTCCTTGATAATGCTGATTTTAGTGTGTGTCTTATCAGGGTGGTGGCAGTATTACAACTAGAAACATTTAGTGTTGTGTGTCTGTGAAGAAAAACACAAACGGTGTCAGGCATTTGAGTGTGATTGGCTGGAGTCCATCTCTATGGGCCCAGATATTTCTTCTTCTGGATGTTTCCATCTCCTGTGGATATAATGAACACATTGTGGGCTAAATCAGCCGCTAACGCAGTAAGGATATGCGCTCCGATGAACGCCTTACGCCATTACTTATCTAATAAACTGTAGGAGGGCAAGCAGCGTTTTCCGGCTGTGCGGATGGTGACGTTGGCCTCCTACCGGCTGTCTCCTGTGAGCTAATCTGCCTTTCAACTGTATGCAAATATCAAGCGCTTACCGTCAGGATGCAGTCTAATTCCCCGTTACGCTCGCGGCCACTGGGCCAATCAGGTTCATTTTGGAATGCATTGCGGGGCGATTACTCCGTGAATGCTGGGGGGGAGGGCTAAGGCTCGGGGGTCTCCCCAGTGAACCCCCCCGCAGCTGGTGAAGGAGTCAGCAGAGCGACAACCCAGGTAATGAATTCATTGACAAGCATCAGTGATTTGGAAAATCAGTAAGAATGGCAGACGCTGATCAAAGGGGAAACACGTGGACGGATGTTTAAACAGCGGTTGTTGGAGGCGTCAGTCATGCTCAGAAGCAAGGGCCTTTACACCCACTCCCCAAACACCAACAACCAAACACCGCTGAGCTGACATACCAAACAATAGCAGGCTGCAGGATACCTGGCGAGAACCACCAGCCACACACACTCTCTGATTACATTTGCATTCAATTTGTGCAAAGTGTCTTTCCAATTGAGTGTGAACGTCCATGCCAACATGGGCACACATTTCAGACAAAGGTGTTCACAATATACATCTGTATTAAGCATCCCATAGACCCGGACGGCACACCATGCACGCACATAGAGACGCATAGATACGTACACGGCCATATGCAAAAGACATGCTACAACGGCCCCCTCAAAACACGGTAAACAAATGCTGCTCAGTACCTCGCGGGACACCGAGCAGCATATTGCGTGCATATTCCCGCTCACAAAGCCACACGCAGGACAAACACCGCCAGGCTCCCAGGAGACAGAGCTCAATATACATCCACGGCCCATGTGCTGAGATCAATTCATTTGGACTCTTTATTGTACGCATAGTGCTAAGCCTGCATCTGTTATACAAAGTGCAAACAAAGGCATGATATGCAGGGGCATGCAATCACACACTTACATGTGAGCACAAATGCACCGCCACACACTATTGTGAATACACAAGAGGTTTGTGGTGACGTTACCCCTGCAAAGCCTTCATTAAATCATGTGTATATCTTTTATTTGATTGTATTGAGAGGAAGCAGAGGAAATGTACAAGCGGAACAATAAGTAATGAAACACCATAGGCACGGCCTATTTCTGATACACTGTCCAGAATACAAATTCAACCGTGGAGCTATTTTGTTGTCATCTATCAGTATTCATTATGTGAGTAAATGTTGCATTGGAGTGTAGCTATCGATCCTGTATTAAATCTCATTGTTATGGTCCTATTCATCGCCAAGCCGGCTGAGGAAATGAGTAGGGTGACCAAATGTCATTGCGACAACATGTCAAAGGTAGCTCTATCGATCTGGACAGACAGTAGGAGAGACGGGGGGAGGCCTTTCAGCTGGATCCCCAACCTGTCTGACATTTTAAAAATGTTGTCCTTTCCTGTTTTCTTTTTCTGTCAGCCTCTATTGTGGTGAACAAAGATAGTAGATCCCTAACACTGAGGCGCCTGAGCCCTGGCAGTAGCAATGTCCCTGCATGTAAGTAAAGCTTCCTTACCTGTCTCTCGTTAGTTTATTATCAGTGGTTACTCCCGCCATCCCACACTGTGTTCTGTGGGAAGGAGAGCTAAGCGTCATAGCGCGCGGTGACATTTTAAAGGTGCTGCTGTCAAATCCCTGTCAGAGGCTTTGGTTTGAAACACTCCCTGGATGGTGGAAGCCTCTGTTTTGGGAAGGACTCCAATTAGCTTTGCCAGGCTTGTACAGCATCGCTTCAGACAACTTAGATGACCAGGAAATGTCCCCAGAGGGACTCCTTCTCTCTCATCCAGAATTAAAGTGAAAGCGCTGCAGACTGAGGGAACACAAAGCAGGCGGACAGGAAACGCACGGAAGACAATGGATGACTGAACGATGCCAACAAGGACCTGCAACCAAATTTGTTTTTGGTTTATTGAAATGAAGGCAGAGTCGACCAGAAGACCAAGATGGTTTAAACTTGGTTACAGAACCTGGTCAGGAGATGATGAAGGTTTCCTAGCAGAACTTCCATCTCTTCCTCTCTCGCTCTGTATTCAGCATCTCACTGAGGCTTTACTTCACAGCGACGTACAGTGAAGTCTGATCCATTTCATGAAGGAGTAAGGGTTAGGCAGCTTGCTCAAGGATGCCTACAGTCAGGCTGAGGACATGGAGGATCAAACCCAGAAGCTCTGGGTGCTTTTTGGGTTAACCAAACCATAACCCTACATTTATCGGATCACAACCACACAGCTCAAAATACACAAGAAGATCATTATTAGAACCACCAATCACTGCACTTGGTCACATTTGTATATCTCTATATCAGAACAATTTTACTATGCTGTACAGATATTACTTGTTCTGAAGCTGCTTTGTTAAGCCACAACAAAATCTCAACATGGCAGATCATTTTCTCTAGAGAGGACAACCAAGACTCCACAATAACTTGTTCTGTGTGATGTTCTGTTTGACTCATCACAGAAGTTCTAAAAATACAAATGTTTGAGATAAGGACTTAAAATGTTTGAGATAAGGAAGTATAGTTTAGTATCTTTTGTTGTTCTTTGTTTGTTTGTCTTCTGCATAAAACGGACTACCTGCCATAGGTAGACACCATAGGCAGTACCCCCCCAACACACACACACAGATATACACTGGCAGTGTATAGCAATTTAAGTTTCTAGGTAAACAATATGTTGTTTTCCTCATTGAAGAAAAAGCTACAAACGAGTCCATCAGAGACGAAAGCTTTGACAGGATCCGAGGGAGGACGACAGAGTAAATGACGCGGCTGGTGAGGTGAAGCCTTGCCCAGCGATAAAGTGATACACACATGCATAATGCAGCGGCATTATGTTCAGTGCTTAGCCAGTTGGGGAATCAGATGTCCCGCGTGCCTTAAAGGATTCCAGTCCACTGAGCCAGCATCTCTGGTCTGGACCATCGCTGGACCCTCAAGGAGAACCCCAGTGCTAGACACACACCACCTCTATCCAAGACAAACAAACACTCACCTACACCCACACACACAGACACACACATACACACTTGGAGCTTTCTAGTTCTGTGTAGTTTTGTATTTTGTCTCTGCTCGGGGTAACCAGTCTCTGGAGTCACACTGCAACGGCTTTACTGGAATGTTCACTGGGCAGTCCGCAATACCATTAAAACACACTTTTACCAATGATGACAAGACAAGCATCCCACACCTATTAGCCTCAGACCTTAGTCTCCTGAGTCAACAACAAGGTTGGGAGAAGGGAGTGCTGGGACACTTTCCTGCACATTCCTGAAACATTGGGTTTGCCTTTTGAAAATGTATATTTTCTTGTTCCTCAAAGGCGTGATGGAGAAGGTTACGAGATCCTGGGACTTGTTAGGGTGTTAATAGTACAAAATTGCTGAGAATATTTTATTTCATAGTCTCAGCTGTCTGAAGAATCATCTAATGACTAACTAATTACTGTGTAAATCCAATCAAAATCGGCAACTTCGAATCAAATCGGCGACTTTGCCTAGCTACGCATATTCACTCTGGCTGTCACTCAACTCAACGTTAATCCAGAACAAGCTATTTTAGAACAGCCAATGATGTCATCTCATTTAAAAGTTTGTTTTCCTAGCAGGAACCAAGCGCCTGTGGCCACTGGCAACGTTGGGTACTGCAGTCCTACAGTACCCATGATGCAATTTCTTTCAATTAGACAGCCCATAGAAAACGGGAGACCTCGATGGCTGTGTGCATTTTAAAAGGCGACTCTGAGAACAACAGGGGCTTCAACAGAAGACACTAATGCGCATGCATTACGGTCCGGGAGATCCAGCGTTTCCATGTGTGCTGGATGAGCAGGTTTGATTGAAATTAATAGGCGGCCATATTGACATACCGTATCGAGTTCTCATTATACATCCGTGCAGGCAACACATGGTCAAACAGCATATAGCATCGCTTTCCTCTGTTCCTCATTAACGTCTTGTTTCACTCATGTGTGTATTCATTTGATAGTAATGCAAATGTGCGTCTGAGCAGAAAGGGACTGCGCGTCTCAAAGGCAGCATGGCTGTTTTACGGGCTTTGCCTCCACAAAGCTAAACCTTTTGGCTTCCAATCAGGCCCGGCTGAAAGAGAAGGAGAGTGAGTGTCGCCGCGGTTACACATCACAACGCTGCTTGTTATTCGCTATTCGTCGAGGGCCAGTGAGCTGGAGCACGGGAGGCGGGGCTTCTCCTCGACACGGGGCTGGTAATTCACCAATCAGAGAGCTGACACGGCCGGCAGGAGGAAGGGGAGAGCCGCATCACAGGCTGACAGGGACATCAGTTTCACCAAACATTTCCGTCTCTGCACCTGAAAGCGCGGCATAATGGCACGCCGGGGCGATGCAGCATGAAATGGAATGGGTGCCGGATCCGGGGGAGCGGACACAACGCCGTGTCCACAGAAATGAGGGCCATTCTTTACGGGCGTCCCCGTGTCAGGAGCCCTGCGGGCGGGGGTCAGACTGATTCTGCATTCCAGTCCCTGTTAAAACTTTCAGTTTCACAGAGAGACATGAGGTAACGTGTCCATCGCTTCAGAAATGATCAATGATCCAATGATCAGTCAATCATCTTGGTTTGTGCATATATATTTTATATCTATTAATGTGCTTGTGATACATTGCATTCATAAAGATATATTATAGGTCGATGGTGTAATTTTATGAATGTGTATTAGGTCTATTTTTATTGATATTGATCTACGAATAGGGAGATGGGAAAAGGTCCTTGCCAATTCCTACGGGACACCATATCTGGCTTTTTGGAGACATGATGCAATCCTCTTTGTTCTGCAGATGGAGCGTGTGCTCATGCTGGGTATTAGCTGCCGTATTAACACAAACCCAGGCCCAGGTTCCTCTGTGTACACTGTCACACTGGGCGAGCAGAAGAACGAATGTGTGCCAAGCTAGATAAGAAATGACTGCTGTTAATAGACTCGACAGCCTGAGAAAGTTCAAGCTCCCCCAGAAAAAGAAAAGAGAAACAGCCTGAATCCCCAAACCGATGCCTTGCTCTATCTGCCAGATGTATCTGTGTTCCTCCAAGCAATCAAGAAGTAATTCCCTTTATCGGCCAGCATGAATATTAAAGTTGAGCTGGAGGGATGGAGCAGCGCCAACATGTCTCCTGTCCAGCACCCGTCAGGGACTGAGGCTTTTTGGGCAGCGGAATGAGCAGGAGTAGACCCGCTCGAGTATACAACTGAGTTAGTCAACGCTTCAAAAACCAAGAGCCTTCTGGGAGTGATTACCAGCATGCCCTTGTCTTTGGGTTGGCCCGTTGTCTCCGACACACGCCCGTGTTCAACGGCTCAACAATAACAACTACAGCGGCAGCGGGCCGGCACATTCACGTGGCTAACGCCGAGTGGGGCCAATCCTCACGCGTATCAACGGAGAGGGGAGGAGGACGAAGGAGGGGTGCAGGAGTTGATGAAGGGCAGACTAAAGAACCTTCACGCATATGCAAATGAACGCCTCTCATGGCACGCATTGAACAGGAAATGAAGACGGAGGGAGGTTCGAATCACTCGGGTCGTATGGAAATGTGCAGATGCGTGTGGATATGCAACACTCATTATGACGGGCCAACCTTAATATGCAAACATATTGATAAACACTACCCACGCCGAGCCCCCCCCCCGGCATGGTGAGCACTGAAAATGATCCGGGATCAGGACCGATCACCGGGTCATTTTAGTGCTCACCAGGCAACATTCAAAACCAGCACTGAATAATCTATGGGCCACCACATCGCACATCCCACACACACACACACACACCGGGTGCACACACACACACACACACACACACACACACACACACACACACACACACACACGCAGTAAAAAGTAGAGTAAGTGGTTCTGTGGAGTGCCTTTCTGTTGTTGTGCTTAGAGAAATAACATGACTACTGCGAGTTATGCAGAATATCAACAACTGCAGAATGTTGATTAAATATGTCTACGTCCAACGCTGGCCTCATCCAGCTCCTCTGGATTCAGACCAACAACCTCTGCTCCTCAAAATGTCAACACTAATTGAAAATCTCAACGTGCATGTTTCAATAGATACAAAGTCCTTCATTCATCCCAGATGACATGTTGGTGGCACAGCAGAAGTGCAGTATGGTAAACGGTCATTCAAAAGAGAGATCATTTTAAAGAACAATAACAAAAAACCAAAGAGCGAGTACTAGAGTTGAGTGAGTGTCTTGTTTGTGTACCTTTACTTCTGTACCCCAAGTTTTCAAGCATCGCCCTTGGCTCGCCGCTCTCGCCGTGTTTGCGTTGGTATTTGGGTCATCGGTTGGCCCGGCAGAATGAAGACCGAGAGACCAGTACCAGCGCATGTCCTTGTGCGAGCGCGCTACAATGTAGACTTTGACGGGGTGCCATGTTGGACGCCGTCCACCACATCCAGCCCAGATGCTATGAGAGAGATAAATGGATTGTACAGAATAGGCTTGTCAGTGGATACGCTGTATATTCACCCCGAAACCGTGGCTAGTAGAACATAAATAGGCTTTTAAAACAAACTGATTTAGATTAGCCCTCTTTTCTTTCTCTCCTCGGCTCTTTCTCTTTTTTAAGGATTGTTTTACACTGACATCCACTTGGCCCCGACCCAACGCATGTGTCTTGGAAACAAAGTATCCAATGTTTTCAATGGCTTTTAGGCGCCAGAAAATGTAACATAAGCTGCCTATTTGAGTTTTTTCACGCACAAAGAGGGTAATGAATCGGTATTAGAAATGCTCCCGAAACGTCATGAATACTCATGAAGTCTACTGTACGCTCACATATCACTGCGGTTTTAACGTGTTCAGAAAGCAACACAGTTAGAGAAAGGAAAAGGCACATTTGCATGAAATTGCTCTTATTGATTTTGCTCTGTCTCTGCTTTGATAATGGAGATGATACGATATGCACCTGTCTTCATAATGAATATTTTAAAGGGCAAATTGTTAATTTACAGCTAATGTTTCCTTTTAAGATTGGACGGTCGGTTCTCGTCTTTCCTTATCGGGGTTCATTGTCCACTGGTTATAAAACCCCACCTACTGCAATACTGCCAATGCATTAAGTCTAGATAGAAGCAATCTCAACATGCAGGGAGACGGCCCTCAATGGTCTTCCTAATGGATTCATTATTTCATAGTATTGCCTTAATGTTGACTCAGAAATGCCTATTTACACCGTATAATTTATAGGGGACCTTAACAGCCCAAGAATAAATTAGCCTTAGCTCTTCTAGCATTCTTATGTTTTGGTTTGTTTTTAAACAGGACCCACTCCTAAAAAAACTAAGTGGGCCTTTCAGCAAAGGGTTAAAAACACATTAGTCAGCGTTCTTTCCCTTGAACCAAGACACACACACACACACACACGATCTCCATCTCCCCCTGTCCACACCCCATGACCCTGTATATTTGTTGAAGTCTTCTTTAAGAGTCCAGATCGCGGTGCCAGTCTGTCTCTACTTCAAAGCTGTGGAGGGTCTGTGGCTGTCTTCCTTAACCTCCAAACCTGGCCGTCTCGTTATACAGCTGGAGCTGTGGGGACAGAGTGCACAGTGTTTACATTTCAATATGCGTGGGCCATGTGTGAGTGTGTGTGTGTGTGTGTGTGTGAGTGTGTGAGTGTGTGTGTGTGTGTGTGTGTGTGTGTGAGTGTGTGTGTGTGTGTGTGTGTGAAGGAAGCCAGAGATGAGGCAGGAGTCCTATTAGAGGGCCGGTGTCACTCTCTCCTTGGTCATCCGATCGCCGTCAGCTTCACTAAAGGTCAGGGCACACTGTCCTCAGCGACAGCTTGACGAGCAGGGTCCGCTCCGGACTCTGACACTCAGACACCTTTTCACCTTTTGTTTTTCAATTTCATATTTCACACTATACACACAAATTGTTTTTATTTTGTTTGTTTTATCTGCATGACATACACTTTTACATTGAGAGATTAGTTAATAATCTTAACCTATTTCCTCCTTTTCCATCTCTTTATTACTTTACTTTAGTAAAACACAACCAGAACCAAGTGAATATTCCATTTTTGGAATATTGCTGTTAACTACTGTACATATGTTTTATTTTTATACAAAACACAAATTCTCTTCTTTGCCCTTTCTCTTTTACTTGCTACTCTCCCACAATTCCTACTATATCAACTAAATAACTGAGAAACGGACTCATCCACCCAGTACCCCCCCCCCCCCATCTCTTCTACGCACCCCTTCATGACTTCACCGTGGGTGTGTGTGTGTGTGTGGTCTGCGTCTCTGGAAGACCTCTGACTGCCAGCTCTCTAACGCCCCCCTGAGCCTGCAGCCCTGCGGGAGGGGCTGACGGCCCAGCCAGTGCCGTACTGCAGAGGGGCTCTGACGCCGGCCGTCCTCGGCCCCCATTGTTGTCGCGGCCCTTTGACAGGAGAGACCGGGTATTGATGTCAGCCGAGCCTCGCCCAGGAGAGTGCTCCTGAGTGCCTAAATAGGTCGATCACCTTGTCCAGAGAGGAGGCCACAGTAAACTAGTCACCGCAACATCAATGGTTCCTGCTGTAGCATGTGTGGTGCAATACTGTAACGTACGGATGCACGTTATATCACACAGTCGATAGGACAGCTCTCTGTGGCTCTGATGTCAATTGGGGGTGGGGGGGGGGGGGGGGAGGAGTTCTTGCATTTGAGAGTGGCGGTGGATATGCGAGCAGCCCCATCAATAATGTGTGAGTGTGTCGACAAATCTGTGGTGCTCATTGGCTGAGTGGTCGGGATCAAATGGTCCCGTGCGGCAGGGTCAGGCCGAGACAAGGTTCTGTGCCGCCGCTATCGCCTCTCTATCTAATGTACCCTACGCAACACTGCTATATACGCTATATGCATTACAACACATTTACCAGTGGACTCCAGTTTCCTCGCAGGATACACGGAAAGCCTTTCCAGGCAGGTGTGGATGTGTGTCGTTATCGTTAGGAACGTGCACTTCGTTCTTGACCTAATGGATTCAGACCAAGGCCCTTTGGGATCGCTAGGTTACCCAAGAGCCCTCACGAGGAGCTCGGAGGGGACTGTCAGGATGTAGGGTTGGTCTGTGAGCATCCCCACCTTCTCCACCACCTAATGTGGGACTCATGTGGTGCTGAGTCATCTGTCGATTGATTGAGCGGTGGTGGGACTCGAGGAGAGAGTGAGAAGCCTTCTCTCACGGAATCACGGAGCTTCTTGTCCACAGAGCCCACATTGTAGCAGTATTTACCAGTGTCACGCTCATTGATCTCTCTGTGTGCATGTGTGTTTGTGTTTGTGTGTTTGGATTTGTGTCTATGTGAAATATGTGTGGGACATGAAATATGTGTGGTATTTTGTGTTTACTTCCTAGTCTGTTCACACATACGCCTTTGTGCGTGACCGTTTGTGTGTGTATGTGTGAACGTGTGCGTTTGTGTGCCTGTGTGTGTGCGTGTGTGTGTGTGAATGTGTGCGCGTGTGCGGTTGTGTGTGCGCGTGTGTGTGTGGGCGAGTGAATAACCCTCCATTCATGCCTTCCAGGCTCCATGCTCATACATCCCCTCTCTCCCTGCAGTTTGAGGGCTGTAACAAGGCCTTCTCCCGCCTGGAGAACCTGAAGATCCACCTGCGCAGCCACACGGGGGAGAAGCCCTACTTGTGCCAGCATCCCGGCTGCCAGAAGGCCTTCAGCAACTCCAGCGACCGCGCCAAGCATCAGCGCACCCACCTGGACACGGTCAGCTACCCCCCCCCCCCGCCCCCATCGTAACTCCCTCTGTTAAAGCAATGTCAAAGCCTTGCAGCGACCCATGTTTGCTTCCACACCGGTGGTCCTACGGTGTACATATGTGTCTGTCCTGAACCCCCCTGAACCCCTCTCCTGTCTCCCCTCACTGTCCCGTAGTAGTCTCATGAATCAGCCCATGAATCAGCCTTTAGGTTGATATCTGAGGTCTGATGGCATGACGAGCTCAAATCTGGGTGAACGGAGTGCATACCGTCTCTCGCTTCATATAGGTTTCGACCAATCACGTGGCCGGAGGCGGGGATCTGTAAGCGTGTAATTGGCGAACACAAACCCATCCCGCAGTAGTGAACTGTAAAAAAAAGTGTAAAGCTTTCTTCTGTAGAATATCTCGTTGACGGCGCGGTGCCGTCTGCCCCCACAGAAGGTCTGCTTTAACATCGTTGGACTGCTGGATCTGAGATTATCCCTCAACAAAAAAAAAGTGATATCCCAATGCCTGGGCTTAAGAAACCCAAATGTCTAAACTTACAACTCTAGCCGCAGTGTCTCTATTTGAAACCCATTTTTCCATGGACTTGATGGGTGTTACAGTTCTGGTTGCTGTCAATCAGAGTCTGGGAGAGTGAGTTGTGTGGCGTGGCGTTGGCTGGGAGGCACCATCAGGGATCACTTGAGGATCAGGTCCTGCAGGCCTGAGTCACAGTTTGGACCAGACCTGTCTGGCTGAGCTTGTTTTTATCCCAGGGACAGGGACGGCAGGGAAAGCATGAATCAGACTGCTGAACCCCAACCTCCTTACTGTCACATTAATTCAGGAACTCTAAATTTCTTACTTTATCGCCTTCCCGGGGGATTCAGATAGTTGGATGGTGAATGGTTTATTTTACGCTTAACTGTAGACCTTAAAAACATCTGTCATGGACTTGGAATCAGGGACTCTTGATTTTTACTCCATTGTATTGTATAAAGTAACGTTTCGCAAATTGCCAACTTTTACTATTAGCCATATAAATGAAATAGAACTTAAATAGAACATACACCCTTAACAAATGTTTTCTTATTATAACACGTTTGTTAGATTTGAGTTAAAAAGAGTAAATATAGTTTATTCTATTTTGGTTTGATTACTAGACAAGATAAATAAAAAACACAGGCAATTGCAACCCAACTTAAAAAATGATTATGACTCTATATTAATGCTCGGTTCTGGGACTCTTCTGCTCTGTGTTCAGACACTATAAAAGCTCCAAGTCCTTCTCTTTTACCTCTCCTTCTTCACATCACCTAACATATCCCGCTACGATATTTCACACTGAGGGGTAAAAAACGATATCACCTCAGAACCGGAGCGCACCGCTCACCCTCGGCAACTGGGCCACAAGAGCAGTTCACTCCGCTGCTTCCAGGCCCTGTGTTATTCCAGGCTCTGTGGGTCGGCCCCCACCAGAGGAGAGGGCCGTCCTGCCAGGCGGCGACCACCTACGCTTTTCCTTTCCACCGTAACCCTAACGACGGCGGCAGACCCCGCGGGGTCCCCAACGCTTACGACCTTCACATTAACGGCCCCCCCCCCGACTATGGCCACCGTTGTGCGGGGCCCCGATGTCGCTGGCACTGCCAAAAACACTTTTGGGGGAAAAATCAATTTCACACGGCACTGGTATTTATTCTAGACAGAAGTCCTGCTTTGTTATTTCTACGCTGGGTTTTTCTTGTCGTGTGTTGGGAGCGTTGCTTGGGAAAACAGGCGGAGCGGGGATGAGTGGCGCGCTGGCCGTCCTGCAATAACAATGTGTTATTTACCGAGTAGGCCGGCGTGCGAAGGCAGGCCTAATAAAGACGCGGATCCAATTACACTTTAATGGCTACTTCATATTCTGGTGTGGGGGGGGGGTGAAATGAAAGAGTTTGCCATGAGGGGAAAATGTGCTCCACGAGTGAGCTAGCCATACGCTGTACTTGCTTAGTTAATGAGAGCAACGTGAACGGGAATGTGTCAAATGCAGTCATTTTGCACATGTCGCTTCTTGGTACATCAGCTCTCCCGACTGCCACCAGTACACACACACACACACTCGCACGCATACACGCGCACACACACACACACGCATACACGCATACACGCGCACGCACACACACACACACACACACACAAACACACACACACACACACACACACACACACTCAAACACGCATACTCAAACATGCACACACACACACACACACACACACACACACACACACTAAAACTCGCGCATGCACACACACACACACACACACACACACACACATTTGCTCACCAACTCAGACATCAACGTACGCGCACAAACACACACATACACATTTACTCATTCACTCACACAGAAACACATGTGCACAGTCCCAAGCACAAACACACACACACACACACACACACACACACACATAAATGATGTGCCCAAAGATAATTTTCCTTGTTTTTTTAGGAACCGCTCAAACTCATGTTTATTTGTACTGTGATGAGGCTCTGGTATAATCATGTAATGCTGATCTCTTCATTGACAGATTGATTGTTTTTCACATGTTCTCTGTTTGAGATATTTATCTTAACAACTAGTAATGCTGGAAACAAGCTATAAGATGCTAATCTGCTGCATTAGCATGTTACAATTGATCAACAATTTCTCTCTTTCATGCCCTTTTCCTCTTTCTTCCTGTTCTGTTACTTTTTCAGCTGGAAGGTAGGCTCTTTTCTCTAAACATTTCAGAAAAAGTATTATGTTCACACTCACTTTTCACAACTTTTACACATTTTGACTCACTAATTCCTCCTTTGGCACCATTATCGGCTAACCCATATTTATTTTTCACTCAACGTATTACTGTAAATTGCACATTTCAGAAATTCTGTGTCTTCGTATTACACATTTCAACAAACACCTTATAAGCATTTGCGTGTTTGAATCGCATTACGTGAACATAAACATATACCATAAAGTGACCCGTGAAATGTCTTCCTCCACGCAGAAACCGTACGCCTGTCAGATCCCTGGCTGCACGAAGCGGTACACCGACCCGAGCTCGCTGCGCAAGCACGTCAAGATCCACTCGGCCAAAGAGCAGCAGGTGCGTCGGAAGGTAAGCTCGCGATATCCAAAGCACGATGGGAAGAGAGAGAGAGAGAGAGAGAGAGCGCTTTTCTCGACTGCGTATTTGGGAAGCTACGACCTACTGTCTCCATAAAGTACATGTGTGGCTTGGCCGACTCCCAGAAGGAACCCTGAACGGATGCCAACGAATCAAGGCTACAGCTCCACAGATACTTAAGTTCCTGCCTGCATGGTTATTCTCAAAACACTGGGCCTCGATGGAGTGTCTCTTGAACAAAGTGTATTTGGCCGTTTTGGAGGATTTGAAAACAACATTTTCAAAAGCTCCAACAATAGATCGGCTTTTGTGACCGTGGATCACCGCGTCCGTGCTCCAAATGCCTGTTGTTCCCCCGGCTGGGACGGGTAAATACTCGGAGGAGAATGGCTTCATTGTTGTGGAGAAGGGGCTGGATAGTGGCAGCAAGGATGATGGCTTCCTTCGACCTGGCGTGGTAAAGGGAAACATGTGTTTGTGTGTACGTGTGTGTGTGCGTTTGTGTGTGTGTGCGTTTGTGTGTGTGTGTGTGTGTGTGTGTGTGCATGCATGCGTGCATGCGTGTGTGTGTGTGTTTGTGTGTATTCGCTTGGAGCATTGTTAACATGCTGTTGAGCAGCAATACTCCAGTGGCCAGATGTTATGGACAAATGTCAAAACAAACGCTCACAACTCCCTCCCTCTTCTCTTCTAGGAGCAGTGAAAGGGTGGTGGGGGGGGGGGGGGGGGGGGTGTGTTGGTCTGAACCGCGGGGGAAAAGACGGAAACAATATAACAATTGCCAGAT